>BSBM01000249.1:14670000-15270000 GCA_027924585.1 Larix kaempferi
TCTCACTCTTTCTTCCCTGCTTCTACACCTCTCTCTCTCTCTCTCTCTAAACCCCCTCTCCCTCTCCCTAACCTCTACCCCATCCCTAACCATCCTACTCTTTATACCTCTCTCCTACTCCCCCTATCCCTAAACCCCCTCCTCTCTATCTCTCTCCCCTCCTCTCCCTCGCCCTTACTAACCCAATCTATCTCAGTATCTCTCTCTTCCCTACACTCTCAGTATCTCTCTCTTCCCTACACCTCCACCTCCCTACGCTTCTCACTAAATCCTTGAGCATTGGTTTGGGCACAGCATAAAAGGCCAATTTGCAGGAAACCTCCGCTACAAGGTGTTTTCCTTGTAGTGAGAGAGAGAGTGAAAGATTAATGAGAGAGAGAGAGAGGGACATCAGGGGGAGAAGAGCGGAGGGGGGTTACATAGACAGAGAGAGAGAGAGATATAACGATTATAGAGAGAGTGAGAGGATGAGGTTTAGGGGGAGCATCGTTAAGGAGATAGTGAGAGAAGGGGGAGGGGAAAGAGGGGGTTTAGGAAGAGATGGGAGGAGTGAGAGGGAGAGTCTTGGTTGTGGAGCCTGATCTTCCAGTCTCATAGATAATGTTGTTTCAGTCGTGTTTGTACCCCAGGTTTGGTTATGATCCCGACACGCGCAACGAGAGGTCTGGGGGCAGCGCCCCCGAAAGAAATTTTTGCTATGGGTTGTTTTTGCACCAATAAATTATGGGCCCATGGTTTTGGGTATCCCGTGGTATTTTCCCATGGTATTTCCCTTTTAAAAGGAATACATTGTAATATGTTTGTGTAATGTATTGTAGCATTGTAAAGATCTATGAGATCGTGTAAGAGAGATTGAGAGAGAGTCAAGAGGAAGTTGCAGCGGATTGTATCCCTTCATTTTGTTGGATGGTATAATAATAAGGACTAGAACTTTCTATGTGGACGTAGCCCATCTTGGGTGAACCATGTTATATTGGTGTCTCTCTTGTAATGTGTTTGTGTAATTTATATTTGCATCTTGTTTATTGTTATTGCTCTGCGATCCTGTTTTTCTAACAGAGAGGAAGATGGTTATGGTTAGGGATATGGATATAGAAGGGAGAGAGAGAAGGAGAGGAAGTTTAGGTAAAGAGGATGGAGAGGGATAAGAAGAGGAAGTTTAGGTAGAGAGGGAGATAGAGGAGTATTAATGGGGGAGAGAGTGAGATCGAGATCGAGAGAGAGAGAGAGAGAGAGAGAGAGAGGTTGAAATGGGGTGGAGGGTTAGGGAGAGAGGGGATGAGGGTTAGGGAGGGACACGAACATACAATGGAGAGGAGGTGTATTAGAGTTAGGGAGAGGGGTGGTAGCGGGGGGGGGGGGGGGGTTTGAGATAGATGAATATGACATCAAAACTACATTTCAAATTAGTAAACAAATGCGCACACATGTTATTAGCGCGTGCGCGCTTTCATTGCGTACACATGTATTTAAAACAAAGTGTACGCGCCATTTAAATTTCTAAATTTTGGCAGGCAATTCCTTTCCCACCAATGTGGTAGATGACTTGGATGCGTTGGTTTTAGGTTTGGGTTTCCAAAGCAGGTGGCTTGGACTGTTATAACAAAATAAATCCAATTCTATAACTTCTTCTATTTTGAGCATGATTCTGCTTATGCTACACTTGTCCACTGATAATGAAATTGCACACATGTAGAACTATGTGTGCAAATTCCGAATATGTAATTTTTTATTTAATATATCATTTTTTCTATTTTTTTATTTAATTTTAATTGGACTAATGTCAATCTTACACAAAAAGTAGGTTATTTCTTCCGGCTATAACTTTTGATTGGCTCACCTATTTTGAAAACAGAAAATATGTTGATGTATTTGTAACTTCGGATTGTATTCACTTGTATATTTTATGTTTTAATTGTATTTTATTGTTGTACCTTCGACGGAGATGTTTATTCCTCCAGTCAGAGAATTCATTATTGTACTTGGGCCATGTAAATTTATTGAGGTCCATCCTCCCATGTATGACAGGGCATTGGACCCCGGAGATGTGTCTTTCATGGGTTATTAGATTCCCCTAGTGGGGTCGGCCCAGTGTCAAGTGGTAATGGGTTATTAGACTCTCCTAAGGGAGGTCGGCCCAGTTAGGGTAAAAGGCAAGTAAAGGTAAAGTATAAATTTATTCATTCACACACTCACTCACTTCGCATTAGTGAGAGAGAGGAGTATGCATAAGTGGAGGAGGAGAAGCTGCTAGGAGACTATCTCTTGTTATGGGGTTTTGTATTGGTGCTCATTCTATCTCTGAGGAAGTTGTGGGGTTTTCTCCTTTATGGTTTCCTCGGTGAAATGCTTTGTCTCTTGTCTCTTGTCTCTTGTCTCTTATGTTTGATATGTTGTACATGTTGTGTTAAAATTCAATATGCTAAGACAGAAAATAGCAACATTACATTCCATTTCACAATAATAGCATATATAGGATCACTGAAGAAACAACAAGCATAGCATAAACACAAGAGACAGAGATTTATCCTGGGAAACCCTCATGGGGTAGAAAACCCAGCAAGGCTTCCTCAATATAGATGACCAACAATATACAAAGATACAAACCCTGAGCATAAGCTCCTTGTCCTCCATAGCAGACCTCTCCTCCACAAATGCGCCTTTCTCAAGTGAGTGAGTGTGTCAAATGAGGAACACACCTCCTCTATTTATACACTACTCTGATATGTATTTTACACAAGTACATGTAGGCTCGTATTTAACCATTAGGTTAAATACCCCATTATAACTGACTGGGCCGACCCCTCTAGGGTGGTCTAATAACCCTTTGACCCACATAACACATTTAGGGCCGACCCCCACTAGGGAAGTCTAATAACCCGAGTTACCACATTCCGACGGAGGAATAAACATCTCCGGATATACAATAAGATCTTCACGGAGGAATGAATCATCTCCGGAATAATAAAGTACAAATATAATATTCTTTGAAGTTACAATATCTCAACACTGCCCCTTAACGAGAAGGATATTATAACAGCATCTGCCCGAGCAAGGAGTCATCAACATCATACATGATACATCTATAAATCACTGGAAGCTTTCTCAACATCATCAGTAACTCAAGCAGTTACTGGAACATCACTGTCAACATCAATCATCAACATCACGATCTTTAGCATCGTCTTCATACGATCAGTAGCATCGTCATCACACGATCAGCAGCATCGTCATCACACGATCAGTAGCATCGTCATCACACGATCAGCAGCATTGTCATCACATGATCAGCAGCATCGTCATCACACGATCAGCAGCATCGTCATCATACGATCAACAGCATCGTCATCACACGATCAACAGCATCGTCATCACATGATCAGCAGCATCGTCATCACACGATCAGCAGCATCGTCATCACACGATCAGCAGCATCATCATCGTATGATCATCAACATCATCATCATACGATTATCAGCATCGTCATCACACGATCATCGGCATCGTCATCACACGATCATCAGCATCGTCATCACACGATCATCAGCATCATCAAGGAATGATGTAAACCAGTCATGTACCTTTTGAACCGAAGTCCAGGGACGATCCAGTCCTATCTTTATCGAAGACATACGTCTACGGCTCTTCTTTCGGACTTAAGTCCAGGAATGATCCAATCCCTTCATTATCGGAGACATACGTCTACGGCTCTTCTTTCGGACTGAAGTCCAGGAATGATCCCAATCCCTTCATTATCGGAGACATACGTCTACGGCTCTTCTTTCGGACCGAAGTCCAGGAATGATCCCAATCCCTTCATTATCGGAGACATACATCTACGGCTCTTCTTTCGGACCGAAGTCCAGGAATGATCCCAATCCCTTCATTATCGGAGACATACGTCTACGTCTCTTCTTTCGGACCGAAGTCCAGGAATGATCCCAATCCCTTCATTATCGGAGACATACGTCTACGGCTCTTCTTTCGGACCGAAGTCCAGGAATGATCCCAATCCCTTCATTATCGGAGACATACGTCTACGGCTCTTCTTTCGGACCGAAGTCCAGGAATGATCCCAATCCCTTCATTATCGGAGACATACGTCTACGGCTCTTCTTTCGGACCGAAGTCCAGGAATGATCCCAATCCCTTCATTATCGGAGACATACGTCTACGGCTCTTCTTTCGGACCAAAGTCCAGGAATGATCCCAATCCCTTCATTATCGGAGACATACGTCTACGTCTCTTCTTTCGGACCGAAGTCCAGGAATGATCCCAATCCCTTCATTATCGAAGACCTCACGTCTACGGCTCTCTTTAGGACTGAAAGTCCAGGGATGATCCCAATCCCCTCAACTGTCCACTAAGGACTTTATTCTCGGAGACCTTACGTCTACGGCTCTCTTTAGGACTGAAAGTCCAGGGATGATCCCAATCCCCTCAACTGTCCACTAAGGACTTTATTCTCGGATACCTTACGTCTACGGCTCTTCTTTAGGACTGAAAGTCCAGGGATGCTCCAATCCCCTCAACTGTCCGCTAAGGACTTTATTCTCGGAGACCTTACGTCTACGGCTCTTCTTTAGTACTGAAAGTCCAGGGATGATCCAATCCCCTCAACTGTCCGCTAAGGACTTCATTCTCGGAGACCTCACGTCTACGGCTCTCTTTAGGACTGAAAGTCCAGGGATGATCCAATCCCCTCAACTGTCCGCTAAGGACTTCATTCTCGGATACCTCACGTCTACGGCTCTCTTTAGGATTGAAAGTCCAGGGATGATCCAATCCCCTCAACTGTCCGCTAAGGACTTCATTCTCAGAGACCTCACGTCTATGGCTCTCTTTAGGACTGAAAGTCCAGGGATGATCCAATCCCCTCAACTGTCCACTAAGGACTTCATTCTCGGAGACCTTACGTCTACGGCTCCTTTTAGGACTTGAAAGTCCAGGGATGATCCAATCCCCTCACATGTTCATCAAGAACATGTATCCTCATCATCATAGCATGTATCACCTCAACATGCATCATCAATATCAAGACATGTATAACCACAACATGTATCATTATCATCAAAACATGTATAACATGTATCATCAACATCAAAACATGTATAACCACAACATGTATCATCAACATCAAAACATGTATACATCACAACTAGCATGTATTCTTACTAATACATCAAAACATGTATACATCACAACTAGCATGTATTCTTACTAATACATCAAAACATGTATACATCACACCAAAACATGTATACATCTAGCATGTATTCTCACCAATACATCTATCATCAAAAGCATGTATAAGTAAAGCTAAGTATTCTAAGTATAAGAGTCCTAAATCTAAATATTTCTAAGTAACTGGGTGTAGAGAACAGGTTACCTCATCAACGACCTTGTTGTTTGATGAGACAATCTCATCAGTAGTGACTATACTACTCCCCCTTTCGAGGAGGGTCCTTTTGAACTACACCAAGCTTGTCTCGGAAGTATTCAAACTTCACTCGAGACAGAGGTTTGGTTGGTAACTTCTTCACTACACGTAGAGGCTTGGTTAGTACAATGGTAACCTGTTATAAATTCAAACTTTTAGAGTTCCTTTCTGTGTCATATCTTGTTAGTTCCCTATGTTCTTTGACTTATCATGGAACACTAGATTCTATGTCATCTTGATACAACTCTAATTATCACATAGGATCTCAGTTGGTTCTATCTCTAAGTCAAACAATCCTAAAGCCAAACTTCTTCACAACTAGCAGAGCAAGCAGCCATATATTCCGCTTGTGCTGAGAGCCACACTAGACTGCTTCCAGCTAAACCACGAGATCATGGCTAAACCCAGACAATAACATCCTCTCGATGTGTTCTTCTTGTCTGATACACTTCCTGCCCAAACAGAATCTGAATAGCCATCTGAAGTCATGATCTTCAAGATAGCATAGATCAAATTCTATCGATTCCTTTATGTGCCTCATCACATACTTTGCAACTATCAGGTAAACACATCTAGTTTCCACTAGATACTAACTCAAGGTGTTCATAACACATATATCTAACCTAGTATATGTTAGATATATCAAAGACCCAATAATTTGACTGTACAGAGTTATATCCACTAACTCTGATGAGTTATCCCCTAACAGCTTCAAGTTGGAATCCATAAGAGTGGCCATTCCAACACCTCAAGTCATATTTCTCATCATACTTTCCCTGGTTGAGAAATATTCCTTCTGAGCCTTGCCATACTTCCAGACCTAGGAAGTAAAGCATCAATTTGAGATCTTTCATTTTTCATTTCTGCATTGAATGATCTTCTGCATATCTATCTGTGCCATCTCTCGTTAGATGGGTCTACTGAAATGAGCCTCAATATCATTCGAACTCTGTGGTGAGTTCCTTCTTGCATCCATGTCATATGTGTATCATATTCAACCTTGTAGCAAAGGGTTGAGATCCACATCACCCATGGTGACATTAAGCTTATCAAATTATTATCGATCCTAGGTACCTATACAGAACCTGATTCATACTTCTTTAATTACACCATACTTGGAGCAAACATCTTGTCGTGATTCTCTTCCCCTTTCTAAGAGAATCTTCTAGCCATGAGCCTTCTATATTTTGTTTGATTTGTAAATCTTCTTGTTTGAACATCCACCACTTGTACGATGTCCATCATTCTTCATGACCTTTCCTACAAATCAAAATTAAGTACATGATTAGTAATACTTCATAATCATCAAAAGATAACCCATTATGCATACAGATATCATTTACATAGTGATGCAACTATTTTGACCAATACTTTGGCACAACACTTTCCCATATCCTGTATGCATACAGTGGCTATCTAGATGCCTTCCATCTCTACCAGAACATACTATCGAGAGTGTGCACAACTCTCAGCATGTCAGCAAGGAGATTTCATTCTAGACAAGCAACAATGGAATGTTTGTCCAAACATATGCACATTAGTTGTATACTGTTCAATGCTCTATGAATGTTTACACTCAGCATTATATATTCTAGGAATACAAATATGCATGCAGGCAATATCATTACTATTTCAAATAGCAACTCAAATACTTATCTTTTATGTTTGTGTGGCTGCCTCCCGCTTGATCTTCTGTATGTCTTTTGAACTTCTATTCATTCTGCACCACTGTGCATGCTCAAGAGTCATCCTCATGATCTCATACACAAACATACATTCATTAGTATATCCTAAATGCTATCAAAACTAAATAATCTTGAAAACGTATAGTCATGATTATAGTTAATAAACATTAGTATTCAAGATTTCAGGGAAGTCTTCTTTTACTCATGCATATCATTGATAAAAGATATAATATGCATAATCCCTTGATTACTAACTTTATGAATAAGCATAACCAATCATTCCAAGTATACTTATATAAGGGATCCTAACACAAGGTAAGATTCATGGAAACATACTTGGATTAGTATACCTACTTGGTTATGTACAACATACCTAAACAATCTCTTCAATGATTTAGAGATCCTGAGCTAGAACCTGCATGTCTCATAGGTTAAGCATAATATAACAAATTCATACATACCTCGTAAGTAGAACAAAGATTATGGATGAGTCTTTGTCTTCATGTTTTTCATGGTCATGGAGCCTGATTTGTCTTTTGTGATGTACCTGTATCTTGTTAGCAGACAACCTCAACCTCAAACAACACCATAATGCATTAGTACAATCATAAGTGTCAACACCCTAACCAATGAATATCTTCTATCATTCATTCATAATTTTGTTAAGGTGATACAACAAATCTAAAATCAAGATTGTACTAACTGTAATAACATGAAGACAAACATACCATAAACTTAATCATGAACAAATCTCAAAACATACCTCGATGAGTCATACCTATCGAGATCGCTTGTAATCTCCTTATGTAAAGCCTTAGCCTCATCTCCCTCTGAAACATGAACTCCTTCACTTATGTAGGTGACCAATCCATCTTCTTCTAGGATTAACCCTATCCACTTGATTTGCAAGAACTGGACCTGGAGCTGGATATGGGTTTGTCAGAGAAACCCCAAAAATTCAAACTTTGAATTTCAAACTTCCGAAAGGATAGAGATATGCGCCTTGATGAGCTGATCAAACTGATATATTCAGAATTTGAAAACTGCAAAGTTTTACTCCTCAATTTTGCCTTTGAAACTTTCGGATTCACTGGACGTGACCCTGAACTGGGGTTTGATGAATCCCACTCTTTTGCCCCATCAAAAAGTTTGATCCAAAGGTCTAAGCTTCTATTTTTCTGAGGAGCTTCCAGCCGTGGTCACAGATTTCAAAAATTCCCATTTTTACAGAAGCCCTAATTTTCCGCTTTTCTGATCAAAGTCCCGAACTAGGGTCTAATCAAGCCCGGCCTTCTGCCCAACCAAAAATTCTGATCTTGGTCTCTAAATTTCTATTTTGATGAGTAGAATCCAGCCGTGGTCTTCGATTACAAAAATTCCAACTTTCTCCAAAGCCCTAAATTTCGGAAGTCATGAATGAAAGTACCAAAAAATAATTCTGTTTTGACAGAAATATGTACTTGATTGTTTCTGGTGTAACTCTGAAATTTTTGATCCACAGGGTCTGAAAAAGTTTCCTGAGATATCCTGACCTGTTATCTTTCCATCCTGACAGGTCTGACCTCAATTGGATTCTCTCAGAGAGAGTTATGCCAAATGTCGCAACGTGACCTGTTTTGGGAAAATACAGGAGAGCGAACTTGTACGGCGTGCCACGTGTCACTGTTTGACCTTCGGCCTCTGAAAAAATTTTCTGAGATAGCTCGGCCTGTTATCTTTCCATCCTGACAGGTCTGACCTCAATTGGATTTTCTGAGAGAGAGTTATGCCAAGTGTCGCAACGTGACCTGTTTATGGGATAATACAGGAGAGCGCACTTGTACGGAGTGCCACGTGTCACTGGTTCAACTTCGGCCTCTGAAAGAGTTTTCTGAAATAGTGCAGACTGTGTACTACCTGTCACTTTTTACGAAATTTCATTTGGAGCTTCCTAGCCCAAGATATGACCTTTTTCCCAAGGTCACCTGATTTTGACTCAGATCTGGAAGAGGCAGAAACCCTATATTGTACAGATCATAAATCACAAAGTAAAACGAATTAGAGGTTTTCCTTTGGACACAAGGTACCTGGAGATTTTAGCTTCGTCCTGTAACAATTTCAGATCCGAAAACTTCGCCAAAACGGATTTATAGCGAAAGTGCTACGATGACTAGTTTTTTCTATGTAAAACCCTAACCTTCAAATTGTCGTAAGTAAAGCAAGTGTCTTTAGTGCCATACCTTGTCTTCCTTCAGGTCAGCTCTGATACCATGTTAAAATTCAATATGCTAAGACAGAAAATAGCAACATTACATTCCATTTCACAATAATAGCATATACAGGATCACTGAAGAAACAACAAGCATAGCATAAACACAAGAGACAGAGATTTATCCTGGGAAACCCTCATGGGGTAGAAAACCCAGCAAAGCTTCCTCAATATAGATGACCAGCAATATACAAAGATGCAAACCCTGAGCATAAGCTCCTTGTCCTCCATAGCAGACCTCTCCTCCACAAATGCGCCTTTCTCAAGTGAGTGAGTGTGTCAAATGAGGAACACACCTCCTCTATTTATACACTACTCTGATATGTATTTTACACAAGTACATGTAGGCTCGTATTTAACCATTAGGTTAAATACCCCATTATAACTGACTGGGCCGACCCCTCTAGGGTGGTCTAATAACCCTTTGACCCACATAACACATTTAGGGCCGACCCCCACTAGGGAAGTCTAATAACCCGAGTTCCCACATTCCGACGGAGGAATAAACATCTCCGGATATACAATAAGATCTTCACGGAGGAATGAATCATCTCCGGAATAATAAAGTACAAATATAATATTCTTTGAAGTTACAATATCTCAACATGTTGTTCTCTCAGTTAAGATCCTATATCATATTGAATTAAATGATGAAAAACTAACATGGTTTCAGAGCTTTCCTGAAGGAAGGCATTGTATGGAATTTACGACACTTGTTGCACTTGCGACAAATTGGAAGCTAGGGCTTGGTATAGTAAAACATAGTCATCATGGAAATTTCGCTATAAATCTGTTTTGGAGAAGGTTCGAGATCTGAATTTTTTACAGGACGAATATCAAACACGGATGTACCCTATGTAAAAATTTCAGCCTCAGATTCATTGTACTTTGTGAGATATGATCCGTGCAAGTTAGGGTTTCTGCCTCTTCCAGAATGCATCCCTAAACAGGTCACCTAGGCACAAAGGTCATATCTCGGGCTAGGAAGATCCAAATGGAATTCAGTAAAAAGTTTCAGTTAGGGCATGGACTTTAGTTTCAGAGGTCTTATTTTCAGAGGCCGAAGTTGAAACAGTGACACGTGGCACTCCGTAAAAGTTTGTTATGTTGTTTCATCCCATAAACATGTCATGTTGCGACACTTAGAATATCTCTCTCATGGAGAATCCATTGAAGCTCAGATCTATGGGGTTGGAAAGACGACAGGTCAATCTACCACAGGATGAAATTTCAGACCCTGACGATTCGAAATTTCAGAGATGCACTAGAAACAATATGGCATATATTTCTGTCAAAACAAAATTGGATTCTGAGCATTTTCATTTTTGGCTTGTCATTACTGCCGGAAATTAGGGATTTTTACAAAAGTGGAATTTTGAAGCACTCTCAACATAATATTTCTCTCCTCAACAAAATTCAAATTTAGAGACTAAGATCAAACTTTTTGGTTGGGTGAATCTCCGGGAAAGTCAAACCCTAATTTGACTTTTGGACCAGAAAAACCAAAAAACCAGATTTTGACAGAAGTTGTAGATCCGAAATTCGTAGGTCATTTTTGGAGGATCAATTTTTGGAGTTTTCAAAATCTGAGTACACCAACTTGCTCGCCTCAGTCAAATGCATCTCCCTGTCCAGACAGGATTTTGAAATTCCAAATTTGGATTTTTAGGGTTTTTCCAGCCAAACCCTAGCCAGCTCCAAATCTAGTTTCAATGATTGGGTTAATCCTATAAGAGAATGAATTGGACACCTACATAAGTGAATAAGTTCTAGTTCCAGAGGAAGATGAGGCTAAGGCCTTACATAAGAATACTACAGGCAATCTCGACAGGTATGACTTGAGGAGATTCAGGTATATTTTCAAATTTGTTCATGATTAAGTTTATTATATGTTTGTCTTCATATTATTAAGGTTAGTACAATCTTTATTAATTTTAGACTTGTCTTATCACCTTAGTAAAAGTATGAATACATGTGAATGATAGAATACATTCATTGATTAGGGTTATGACACTTATGATTGTACTAATGCACTGTGGTGTTGTATGAGGATGATGTTGTCCGCTAACATGAAAGGTACATCAAGAAAGACAAATCAAGTTGTAGATCAAGAACATATGACCATGATGGCATGAATACAAAGACTCATCCATAGCCATTGATCACATAGAAGCTCTACTTACGAGGTATGTATAATTTGGTTCTACAATGCTTAACTTATGAGATATGCAAGTTACTAACACAAGGTCGCTAAATCATTGAAGAGAACAAAAGAAGACATTGTCTTGGTATGTTAGACATAACTAGCAAACATGATAATCCATGTATGTTTTTCCTCTATCATGTTAGAACCCTACCTTGTGTTAGGATCTTATATAAGTATACTTTTGTATGATTGATAATGATTATTCATGAATTTATAAGTTTGAGTAATCATCGGTTTATGCATATTATGCTTCTTACTTTGATTAATGATATGACAAACCAGAAGAGTCCTATGGTCAAATAAGAATATGCATGAGTAAAAGAAGTCCTCCTTGAAACCTTGAATACTAACGCTTGTGATAAATTACCTGTGTATGAAATGACCATGACCATACATGTTTAAGATTATTTAGAATCATAATATTTTGATAGTATTGAGATTATACTAATGAATGTATGATTATGTATGAGATATTGAGGATGACACTAGTGCACACTTAATCATGCATAGTGGTCCAGGATGGATAGAAGTTCAACGACATATAATCATGACGATATCATAAAGGAAGCAAAGATCAAGAGGGAGCACACTCCAGTAGTTCCTACAAGGAAGCAAAGATTGAGAGGGAGTCCACCCAACATCTAAACAAATATACGTATTTGAATTATCATTTCTTGTATATATGATTACTTAAATTAGGTTGTTCAGTCATGTACATACTTATGTTCCTAGATTCAAGATGTATATTACGCATTTTACAAAAGTTGCATTAATGAACAAGATACTACTAATATAGTAATGGGTAAGTGGCCTATGGTCTTGTACAACACTCCATTGCTACTTATCTAGATTGAAGCCTCTTTGATGACATGTTGGGAGTAGTGGACACTCTTAACAATATTCTGGTAGAGATGGAAGGCATCTAGAAATCTACCGTATGAATACGGGATATGGATAAATGTTGTATTGAAGCATTGGCTAAGATAATTGCATGGTTGTATGACATATGTCCTTATGTGTAAGATTTTGTTCTGAAAACTATGAGAAGTTTCTAATCATGCAATTGAATTTGACTTGTCGGAAAGATCATGTACAATCACCTACAAAAACAACGACATTTGTTCCAATGACGAAGTTCATGAAAACTACCTATTGAAGATATTGAAGAATATGAAGTTCCTAGGAACAGGGATGTAGTAATAGATCGATGCCATGATTGAGGAGTACCAGTCGATCATGAAGAATGATGTCTAGGATGTGGTCCCGCGACCAGGAGGGAAGTATGTAGTGACTTCCAAGTGGATCTACAACATCAAGCATGTTGCAGATTATAGCATAGATAAATACAAGGAAGGTTGTGTGGCTCGTGGCTTCTCCTAGAAAGAATGGATAGATTATGAAGAAACTTTTGCACCTGTATCCAGATACACTTCCACCAAAACAATACTTGCTCTGGTTGCAGTGATGAAGTGGAAGATACACCAGATGAATGTCAAGACAGGTTCCTTGAATGGTGTAGTCGAAGAAGAAGTGTATGTGGATCAGCAACTCAGTTCTGAGACACATGACAAGGAGTCACATGTGTGCAAATTGAAGAAAGCCTTGTACGGTTTGAAACAAGCACCCAGGACATGGTACGACAAGATTGACAGCTTCCTGACTAGTTTGGGCTTTACCAAGAGTAAAGCGGATTCCAACCTTTACTACAAGGTTGAGGAAGGCAATCCAGTGATACTCCTACTATATGTAGATGACCAATTTTTGACAGGTGAGATTGGGTTGATTGCTCATACGAAGAGGAAGCTTGCTACCGAGTTCGAGATGTGCATAACTTTCTAGGTATGGAGGTGTGGCAGAGTGCAGATGGAATATTCCTATGGCAAGGGAAGTATGCAGTAGAGATCTTGAAGTGGTTCAGGATGATGGACTGCAATGCCATGGCCACACCTATGGCATCGAACCTAAAGTTATTGAGTGATGCTTCATCACATTTGGTTGATGCTACGATATATCGTCTGATGATTGGGTCCTTGATGTACCTGACAAATACAAGACCAGATATTTGCTTTGCTGTGAACACATTTAACCAATTCCTGATGGATCCGAGACATGTTCACCTGATTGCTACAAAGCATATTCTGAGGTACCTGAGGGGTACAATTGATTATGGGCTCAAGTATGATGCAAATCAAAAGATTAACCTGGACGGTTATGTTGATTCAGATTGGGCAGGCAGTGCCATTGATAGGAAGAGCACTTCGAGGTGTTGCTTAATATGGGATCAGGTGTGATCTCTTGGTTTAGTAGGAAGCAGTCCCGTGTGGCCCTAAGTACAGCCGAAGTAGAGTATGTTGTAGCTTGTTCAGCTAGTTGTGAGGCAGTATGGCTAAGGAAGCTACTGTATGATTTGTTTGATCTCCAGTTGGATGCTACTTGTATATATTGCGACAACCAGAGTTGTGTGAAGTTGTCTGAGAACATGGTGTTCCATGACAAGTCGAAGCACATTGAGATCAAGTTTCACTATATCAAGGATATGTTGTAGAGAGGAGCAATGAAGCTCTAGTATGTTGCGATAGACAAGCAAATAGTCGATATATTGAACAAGCCACTAGCTAAAGTGAAGTTTGAGTACTTCATAGGGAGCCTTGGTATAGTTCAGATCAAGGTTCCTTCCAGGGGGAAGTGATGATTCTTTAAGATGTAGATGCACACGATCCATTCTCACATGATGGTAGGTGTGTCCTCCCATGGTGCAGATATAAGGGCTGGGGCCATTTCGACATGGTTGAGGTGTGTCTTCCCATGGTCACTGATATAAGTGCCAGGGCCATTATGACATGGTTGAGGTGTGCCTTCCCATGGTCGCTGATCTACGTGTCAAGCCATTTGTGCATGGTTGAGGTGTGTCTTCCCATGGATGCATTATAAGTGTTGATCCATTCGAGCATGGTTGAGGTATGCCTTCCCATGGATGCGATATAAGTGTTGTGCCATTCTCGCATGGTTGAGGTATGTCTTCCCATGGCATAGATGTAAGGGAAGTGCCCTTCTCGCATGGTTGAGGTGTGTCTTCCCATGCTGTAGATGTAAGTGCTGAGCCTTTCCCAGATGGTCAGAGGAAAGTTCCTTCCATGCCGGTGAGTGTAAGTGATGTGTTGTGTGCATCTGGGCTATGCTCCGTGGATGATGAGATGATCTGAAGACGATGAGGTGATTGTATGGTACACAAGTTTTGTAGAGGCATATAATCAGTCCCAAGATGCTCCTTCAGGTTTTGCAGTAGCATATAATCAGTCCTGGGAGATCTTGCAGGTTTTACAGAGGTAGTGTAATTAGTCCGGAGATGTACATGCTTGATGGCTTGCTCGCAGAGATGATAAAGACCTACATGGAGGCTAGGCCTACATCCAACATGAAAAAGGGATGGCTCTGTAGAACTTCCTATGACAAATAGAATTGAGAGATAGCACCAGTGATCGAGATGACGAGTACAACAGCAGTGATGATGATGCTCCAGTGATCCAGTGTTGATGATCCAGCTCCAGTATTGAAGACTTCTGCCTATATGTATTGATGCATGTGTCAAGAGAATACCTTCCTAGTTAAGAGGGAGTGTTGATGTATTTGTAACTTCGGAATGTATTCACTTGTATATTTTATGTTGTAATTGTATTTTATTGTTGTACCTCCGACGAAGATGTTTATTCCTCCAGTCGGAGAAGTCATTATTGTACTTGGGTCATGTAAAGTTATTGAGGTCCATCCTCCCATGTATGACGAAGCATTAAACCCTGGAGTTGTGTCTTTCATGGATTATTAGATTCCCCTAGTGGGATCGGCTCAGTGTCAAGTGGTAATGGGTTATTAGACTCTCCTAAGGGAGGTTGGCCCAGTTAGGGTAAAAGGAAAGTAAAGGTAAGGTATAAATAGAGAGGAGCACCTCTCTATTTATTCATTCACACACTCACTCACTTTGCATTAGTGAGAGAGAGGAGAAATATGCACAATTGGAGGAGGAGAAGCTGCTAGGAGAATACTCTTGTTTTGGGGTTTTGTATTGGTGCTCATTCTATCTCTTAGGAAGTTGCGGGATTTTCTCCTTTATGGTTTCCCCGGTGAAATGATTTGTGTCTCCTGTCTCTTGTCTCTTGTCTCTTATGTTTGATATGTTGTACATGTTGTTCTCTTAGTTAAGATCCTAGATCATATTGAATTAAATGATGAAAAACTAACAAAAGAACCCTCACAAGTACACACAAATACCTGCATCCTAAAAAAATAAAACAAAGTTCATTGATTATGTTAAGACCATGATGTCGGGGCCCAACGCTCGACCTAGTCATTTTAGGGCTTCGCTGACTTCCTTAATTTAAAAATAAAATTAAATTAACATAAATAAATTTGAAAAAGTAGCACTGCACTAGACCGGCCTGTTATCTACGAATTTGTATAGTTTTTTTCTCAAATTCCCACCATTTGCATACCAAACTTAGGGCCCAACGCAAACATATTCATCATATTTTCTTCAAAAAATAACATACCAACCTTAGGAGAACCCCATTTTTTGGGAGTTATACTTAATTTCCACAAATAAAAGTTATATATTCCGGAAGGTAATCCGATTGTCTACGTTTCATATTCTTACACCATATTCCAAAAAGTTGTGCGGGTAGCTCTAATATTGGTTTTTGACATTCATATTTTTGTTTTTCTAGAAGTCCATTGCGACTAACGCATCATGAGTGACCAATGTTAGCTCGCACCAGCCCCTATGTTATGTCATTTCTTACATGATTAGTTGATGGTTGATTTGGTTTTCACAATATGTCTCATTAGTTTATGTACCTAGATATATATATGTTCAAATCTCATAAAACTTGCCTTTCCATAACAATAAATCATGAAATATAGAATAAATATTAGATTTTTCTAACCAAAAACCAACAAGGTCATTAACGCATGTGGATTGGCATAGAAAGTGTACGAATTATGTATTGCATGTGCCTAACCCACCTAATTAGAAAAT
Organism: Larix kaempferi; assembly: GCA_027924585.1. Classification (NCBI taxonomy): domain Eukaryota; kingdom Viridiplantae; phylum Streptophyta; class Pinopsida; order Pinales; family Pinaceae; genus Larix; species Larix kaempferi. Next base: position 14,686,610 of record BSBM01000249.1, read on the forward strand.
CCATGATTACTAACAAGCATGTTATATAATGTAATGTACCCAATTCTCTTTTTACTATTTTGAAAAATGGGTTATAAAAATTTTCCTTTAATTTTATCTAACTAACCAAAATGTTAGCATCTAAAAAATACTTAACATCATAATCAAAGTACATATAAATATTTTACCTGCTCTTTTATTTGTATAATGATCAAGAATTTGTAACCATTAAAAACCATACACATCACATCATTTACATTCTTACATATAAGAATAATCATGTAGATTTGCTTACTATTATTTTACTCTGTAAACCTTAACCTACCTCGTTAAATAAGAACAACTATATAAATTTACTTATTATCTTAAGCTTTGGCCAATCTAATACAAGACAGACGTTAAATTAAAAACTCCTTTACCATTTGAAGGATCATTCACTTATAATTAATCCAAGAAATCAAATTATATATTGTTTTCCTCTTGAAGTATGACAATTGTTCTATATTGACATAAAGACAAACACCACATGTTATTGGCATGCCATTCTATAAATTAGGCACTTTTTCTACCATATATTTTAAACTAGAAAACTCTTAATTCAAATTTTTTTTTGGTTTAAAACTAATATTCATTTAAGGTTAATGAAATGCGTCCCATCTTGCTTAACTAATTTTTTTTAATACTTACGTTGTGGCTACGCCAGTGCTCTATTTAATTATATTCCATACGCCAGTGCTCTATTTAATTATATTCCATAAGATCATAATGCACGTGAATTCAATACCCTTCACTATAAGGTAATGAAGCAAGCAATAATTCTATAATGATTCTTAACATAAGATCGTACCTATGTGTACAGGTCTATTCCATTATTTTAATAGCTCACTACCATGAAAATAAAAGTAAAAATAATAGGCTAATTCATATTCTATTAGAGGCAGCATTTCACAATTCCTTTCTAAGATCAAAATAATTGTGTATGCATTTAAAGAATATTTATGAGATTGCATTTAATTTAATATCACAAAATATGTTATTTTAAAACTTGACATCATTTTAACAACAACAAATTGAGGATTAATAAATACCTGGTGATTGGAGAACACTTTTTTTACTTTGGGCGATTAAAGACTTGATTGCGACCTTCCACCAAACCATATAACTCTCTATCCAACTTATGTTTTTCTATCCAGAAGTCACCCCCAAGTTAAGAAACAAAGTCTCCTTCATATTCTGGATTAACTATTGGTTCATCACCCATTAAAGGACCATTAAAGCTCCAGCGATTAATTAATAAACAATTATAATTACTTATATATAGTCTTACCAATATATTTCCTTTTATATATATATATATATATTCTAATTATAATATACAATTATAATTACTCATAAATATGTAAATTATTAATCCATTATGCAAAAGCATAATCTTATAATTAATTCGTCATTACTCACTCTTTGAGAGACCATAAAATATTTCTTTATATGATAAAAGCAACTAAATTTGAACATGGGTGGGAAGTATCACAATCAATGTTCCCAATCACTACATCTAAGTTTTATTTATTATTCTAGTACTTATTTATCTCATCCAACATTATAGATATTAAAAAAAAATCATGTTGATTCATAAAATAAAATATTATGAAAAGTAATTAGAAAATAGATGTTTGTTTATAAAATAAAAACTTAAAACTTAAACCTGGATCTATCAATAGCAATCAAGAGAGATCAAATTTCTTGATTTTAAATTAAAAAATTAAAAAAAATACACTTCAAGAAATTGGATCTCTCTTGATACTTGATAGATACAAATTTAAGATGGATCTATACTGATTTTATATCAAATATGTTGCTTACACTCTTCCATTATCTAAAATAGAGAAATCAGAATGAGTTAAAGTTTAATTAATATACCCTTCTTTAAAATGCACATGTCACTCTTTCCCTACACAGATCACGTGCTTATTCAGATGCTATTTTAGTGAAGATGACTTAATTAATTATCAACGGGTATTAATTATGTATGTATTTATGCATGTCTGCTGTAAATCTCATAACGCACGATGCATGTCTGCATCGACTTAAAAGCATGATCTTCGAATATTAAAATTCCAACAAAATTATAACCTAACCTAAAGCCGGAGGACCGCCAAAAACCTTTGATTAATGGAGCTCTTGAAACTCGTTTTTTTCCATTTAATGGCAGAAAACAACTCCATTATTTTCGGCTCGATCGCATAGAATTGAAAAAGCAATCACGTTCGCCGAAAAACTAAATAATCAAATCAAATGTCATATAAAAGATAGGTGTATGTATTGCTATTGTCGGACCTCACTGAATGGACAGCGAGGCCTGATCTAGACCTATAATCGCTCCAGTTCGTGCAATACTATACAAATACGTATGCGTGTCAATGCATCCGCTTCGGTTGGCCTGTGCATTTCGAAGGTTGTGCACATGATTTAGGTGAGAAAACACACTTTTATATTACCAATACTGTCCCATCGAATCTGATACAACTGGGCGTTTTGCTTTCTTTATATAAATTTCATTAATGTCTCATTTACTCACCAGTATTCCAATTTTTATGCGATTCTTAAGCCTGCAATGTGTAACCGACACCACATGACGATGATGGGGCATGTACTGGAAGATGCCTTCGGCCCTCGCTACCCAACGAACGCCGGCGGTGAACTCTTATCGGAATGTCACCGTTCATTTTTATATTTATAGGGCTCTTCACATTGCAATACAGGAGAGAGCTTCTCATTCATCATTTATAAGTTGTTCATTACAGACCCGTTCTCGACTGCGTATACTAATCAGTTATTGTCTGTTTAGGACGCAATGGAGTTGCAGTGCATGAGTAAATATCATTTAGTGGCCATTCTTGCAGCAATGGCTATTCTTCCAATATTGTCTCATGCTGGCTGTAATTATCCGGCCATATTTAATTTTGGGGATTCAACCTCCGACACGGGTGCCATTCACTTTGCCTTCCCCTACAACGAGCTTGCAGAGAATTCTCCCTATGGACAAACCTACTTCGGCCAACCAGTAGCCAGATACGGCGACGGAAGGCTGTCTATAGATTTCTTTGGTATGTTTTAAGTAATTACTTGGTTCTGTTTTAGTGGCGCATCACTAATATATACTATAGACACGCTTAAGTCATTTAATTACTTGTTGAACATGCTCGATCTTCCAGCCAAGGCGCTAGGATTGTCATTTCTGAGTCCATATTTGCAGTCCGTGGCTTCAAATTTCGGTCATGGAGTCAACTTCGCTGCGGCAGGTGCCACTGCTCGTGACACTGATTCTTTCATTGCTCCCATCTCTCTCACTGTTCAGATCAATCAGTTCAAGGTTTTCAAGCAACAGGTTCTGGCCAGCATCAAAGCGCACGGTATGTTAATTATAATGTTTTAATTATATATACGTCTAAATTGTAATATGGGGTACTGAATTGAATTGAATTAATGGAGAATTTGACAGGTAATCTAAGTTATCTCCCAAGCGCTGAAGCGTTCAAGAGCGGGATATACACGATAGAAATTGGGGGAAATGACTTTAGCTACGCATACATGACTCTCAACCTCACCACCACCCAGGTGAAAGAGACCATTCTTCCAAAGATCGCCAGGTCAATTGCAGGAGCTGTCCAGGCTATGTATAATGAGGGCGCAAGGACTATTCTTGTGAGGGACGTGGCGCCCCAAGGCTGCGGGCCCTTTTGGCTCACCTATTTCTCCCATTCCTCCAACGACTTCGATAAGCACGGCTGCTCCATCTCCTACAACGATGCAGTGCTCCATTACAACACACTACTCAGAGCTCAGCTCTCCTCCCTCCGAAAACAACTCAACGATGCAAACATCATCTACGTCAATACATACGACATCATCTACAATTTCTTCGCCAACCCCTCCAAATATGGTATTCTGTTATGCCCTTATCCTATTCTGTACTCGGTATTTGTGTATATATATTCCAAGTAGAAGCTAAACGAATGATGCAAACTTACTATTTATATATGCAGGGTTCAAGGCCACCACTAAAGCATGCTGCGGAATTGGAGGCAAGTACAACTACCAGTATAACATACAGTGTGGAACCAGTGGAACCATCAATGGCCGGACTGAGAAGGCCGTGTCCTGCTCGGATCCAGCCTCGTACATCAGCTGGGATGGAGTCCACTGGACTGACGAGGCCAACAGACTACTCACCCAACACATTTTGACAGGAAAATACTTCGAACCGTCCTTCTCCCTCGCTACCCTCTGTGATCTCAAAGCGCTCTGATATCAGGAGAGGAATTGACGATCAGGAGAGGTGGGGATCGACATAAGTCAAATATTTATTTGCATTAGCTGTATTTCAATTGTTATGTAATCTCTGATCTACAGTACAAATCACCCGTCCACAGTCAGCCTGAGCACTAATTGAGATGATGAACCCTAATGAGGACTCCATGCATAGTGTTCCATTATTTTCTTATTCATTCTTTCTGTTCGATGATTTCTGGGCAGAGTTGTGTGGATTCAGAAATAAATAGCTATACTCAGTCCGGATTTGGATTTTCTCTTCGATTTCAATTTATTTGAGAGCTTATGTTTCCCACACACTGAAGTGTATGCAAAGCAAAATAGCTGAATATTTCGGTTTCATAGTTACGCTACAGCTCCAAAGCAAAATAGTAATTTTAGGTGATAAGGGTTAAGAATGGAATTTGGAATTTTTTTGTTTTCTTGTTCAGGATCTAAACTTTTTTATTGTGTTTGGATTATATTCTTCAACTTGATTGGATTTTGGGGTGTTTTTTCTTAATTAATTCATCTTTAAAGGAAATTGAATTTAAATTATTTTAATTAACTAATTCATTTTTATGGAGAATTGAAGTCAAATGACCTTGATAAGAAGACTTACACTTTAATCAAATAAGCTAGTCAAAATTGACTTATAATTTGGATTTTCAATAACATGTAAAATGTTTCTTTCTGAAAAGAAGATTGAAACTTGAAGCTATAAGGCCTAAGTAGCTAATTTGGAATTTCAATGTTCTAAGAAAAATATGTAAAAAAAAAATTTCAAAATCTATTAGCCCAATATTTTAAAAAGGAAGAAAAATTGAAATTTGAAGTGATATAGGTTTAGCTAGGGAATTTGGAATTTCAATATTTAAATGAAAAAATGAAATTTGAAGTGATAGGGAATTTGGAATTTCGATATTAAAAATAAATAAAAAAATTGAAGTAATATGGGTCTAGCTAGGGAATTTGGAATTTCAGTTTTCTGGGCAAAATATGTAAAGTTTTCCGTTCAGAATATGTAAAATTTTCCGTTCAGATTATGTCAGCTTAATTCTTTTGAAATTTGAAGTGATTGGTCTAGGCAGGGAATTTGGAATTTCCTTGTTCTATGTATACATGTTAAATATTCTGTTCAGAATCTCAAAAGCTCAATATCTCTAAAAGGAAGGTGGAAATTTGAATTGATAAACTTTAGGTAAGGAATTTGGAATCTCAATGTTTGGGCAGAATATGTTAAATTTTCTGTTGAGAATCTGTCAAGTCGATATTTCTCAATAATTCTGAAAAGAACGTTGAAAATTTGAATTGATAAACTTTAGGTATGGAATTTGGAATCTCAATGTTTCGGTAGAATATGTTAAATTTGCTGTTGAGAATCTGTGAAGTCGATATTTCTAAAAAGTAAACAACAATTTTATTAGTAGCTCAAGCCAAAAATAAAGCCCCTAACAGTTTTCAATGTGTATTGTATAACTATTTGTTATAATTCTAATTGAAGTCTATATGAACACATTGTTGTTCTACCATGCAATGAAGTTGAATGATAATATTCATTATATATTAATAGTTCTCACAACTATACACATACATTGATCAAATAAAAACAATTTAAAGTATAATTATAATGGAGCTAATAAATTGAAAGCATACATGATATTATATAAATCTTTCACTAAATACACAAAAAAATAAAAACATAAATATTTTAATAGAGGAGTTCATTTAATTAAAATGTGATTTTTTGAATAATAATAACAAATAAAAATATTTTTAAATAAATATAACAAATAAAAATGTCTATTAACATAGAGTAATTGGTTATGAGTAAACGAGATGAAAAATTGTCAATAAAAAATCAGAAATTCAAATTTTTAAAATTTACAGCCACCACCTTTCAAACTTTTTAAATTCTAAATAAAACAAATTACTAACCTTACAAAATCAAATTCAAATTAGGATTTTTTTTATACCCACCGATTTTTTGTGAAAATGAAAACTGTAAAACAAATTGTAGTGCAATTTTTTACTCGCGAAGATTCGATTCAGCAAACGATACGGAATAGAATTCAAATTCGGGCCAAAAAAATCGCCTGAATCAAGTTCCCAACTGATTTTGTAGAATTCGAATCCGCATCAAACAAAATATCGATCGAATAAATTCCTAATCGAATTTTTTTAATGGGGATGCCCTATTCGAACTAATTCTAGCATTGTACTTGGCACGTGCACATATTCATAAGAACTAAATTATCGACAACGTCCAAGAAACCTGTCAAGATTAGCTTTTAACACGTGGTTTGATGTATATGATTGTCATTGATGACAACATCAATGACAAAGGCTTGAGGAATGCCAAAGAAGATGATGACGTGGATGTTTTGAAGAACACACATGGCATGAACACATGGCATGAAGGTGATGGGCATTGGCACTCCTAATGAGCCAAGAGTCAAATGACCCATACTATGGTCATTTGAAGATGAGGTGGAGAAGATAAACCAAGTTGGACTTGACATAAAGAACACAAGCATTGAGGAAGATGACAAAGATGTACATGGCATGAAGATAAGCAAGCCTGATAACATTGACATGGCAAAAGGAATATGGGCATTGGATGACATACGTGGACATGACAGCTTGGGCAAACAAACCATGACATGACAAAGAAGTGATAAATATTAATGACATGGCATGATTGGGCTTTGGAACACCAAAGTGGACAAATGACCCATTCTGTGGTCATTTGTGGCTTGATGGGGTCATGAAGCCCACAAGCTAAATGAAGGATAGATAATGTTATTAATGTAGCCCATGTGCTTGAAGAAAATGATGTATGGAACCTTTGATGACATAAGCAGCCCACGCACATAATGAAGGAGCCCTAAAACGTTTGAAGAAGTCTCTTTGAAGCCTTTAAATATGTTACATAAAATAAAAAACCCATTACTTTGTGATGAATGCATGGAGCCCTTAATCAAATGAAATAATGACTTGGCCTTTACATCTTGAACAAATTAATTAATAACATGGAATTAAAATATCCATGATGTGGATTAAAAATCAACAAGTACAAATCAAAATGCCAAGTCGGTTAACTAAAAGAAATAAACCAAAAAATGAAATATATATATGGTGAGGTCGGCTCAGTTTTAAAAAGATTTTTTTTATTAAATATAAAATGCGAAATAGAGCAGGTCGGCCCAGAAAATACATGGAAAAACCAATATAAATACAAATGAAGAGTTATTCATTTTGGGGTGGATTTTTCAGTGGAAGGAGCAGCTCTGATTTTTGGGTACTGTAGCAAGCAACTACAGTGGACAACAATTTTTACAATTTACCTTTATCTTTGTTTTGGGGTAGAAGATGAAGGAAGAAGAGCAGCTGAAGTAATAATTTTGTTATCTTTGAATTTTTGGGTTTGACTCAAGCAGCAGAGAATCAGCAGCAACAACAAAACATTCTTGTTTATTTCTTATTTATGGGTTGGCTTGGTTAATGACATAGCAGCAGCATGATGAAGACTTTTTATCTCTAATTTATGGGCTGCACTATGAGTAATTTGATATATGTATAATATGAATGGAAAATGATGGGCATGATGAAGCTTGGACAAACTGATTGTGATGATTATTTGAAGTGCATGATGTAACCAACGTTACATGCTTAGTATTCTATGTTCTCAGTAATGGTTGATGATGCCTTATTATGCTTAAGAATGCTGAAGATGATGATGGCTTATGATGGTTAGAAAGATTGTGGTAATAATGCTGAATGATGTAGGGCAGCAATATTGAAAGCTCATAGACAGAGATGGTGTTGACTGCTGGTGTTTAATGAAGACATGGTGATGATGCTTGTGGTTGTAACACAAGATGCTGGCAGAAGTTTGAAGACAGTTTGATGCTAGTGCTAGGGTTATAGAAATGACAAGGTGCATGTGATAAAGACAATTGTTGATATGACAGTGCAAAAACCACAGGTCATGGATATGCTGAGATGTTGATGACATGAACAGAATAATGACAATGATATGTTGACAGTGATGAATTGTTGAACAGAGATGTAACGATATGATTGAAGTAATGTATGTACACATAATACAAGCAGGGTCTTGTATTCTTTTCTTAGTAGGATCTAAGAAAAACTAGGCTGGGTCCGATAAGGAGTTTGCACTCTTTTATTTCAGCTGGTGCTAAATTGCCTCGCGATTGTGGTTGTTGAACAAAATACAAAAGATTACAAAACTGTATCCTATGTCTCTTGTGCAATGTGTTGATGTGTTTAATTAGATAGTACATTGATGAATATAATGTTGAATGATGGTATGAGATTGTGATTGAAGTTGAAATTTGGATTAAGTTTAAGCTCACTGATTCACCCCCCCTCTCAGTGAGTCACTGTGTCTAACAATTGGAATCAGAGCAGGCCTTCAGCATAAGCCTAACAAGCTTGAAGGAAATCAGTAGACACAAGTAAAAGAAAGTCATGGAGGCTTATTCAGAGGATGGAGTCCCATTGCTTAATGAATGAAATTATGAGTCTTGAAGCCTCATAATGAGTTATAACATACAGGAACGAGGATATGATATCTGGAAATCAATTGAAAAAGGAGCAGCTAAGAAGCCACTTGAAAGCAATGAAAAGGCACTAAGATTAATCACGATGGCCTTATCTCAGTCAAAGAAGGAAAGACTAAATGTTGAAAAGTACATCTCAGCCAGAGACATTTGGAGTACACTTGAAAGTGAGCACAAAAGAAAAATTGAAGACAAGGACAAAGAAAAGGAAGTCAAGACATCTGTAAATGAAGAACAAGGAATGAAGGAGGTTCAAGCATCAAGCAATAGTGAAGGTAAGAACCTTTCTATTGGAAATAATTCTAAAATTAATAATGATAAAGTTGCTCTTGTAAAGAATGAAGAAGATGACCTATTGAAGATCAAAGAGGCATTTGCTGGTACTCTATTGGATAAAGATGTCAAATCAATTATAAGGATTGAAAAGAAGATCATGGGAACTTTTGAAAATTTCCAAAAGGAGACAAAGGATTTGTTCTTGAAGTTAAAACTCAAGAACAATGATTTGCAAGGTGAGTTAGAAGATAAAGATTTTGAGGTCAAAAGGTTGAAGGATGAACTAGAAAATAAACAAGAAAAGACTGATGTGGATCCTAGAGAACTTGAAGAGACAAGATGGTTTAATCTTGATTTGAAGGTTCAGTTGGATGAGCACAAGAGAATTGAAGAAGTCTTGAAAAATTAGTTAGATGAAAAGGAGAAGGAAAATCAAAGGCTTGAAATGGAAGTGGTCGGACTCAAGAAGAAAAATGAAGAGGTTAATGCATATGGCAAGTTCAATCACAGCTCAACCATCCTAGATGAAATATTAGATTGTCAAAGGTCCCCATTTGACAAATATGGCCTTGGGTATAAAAAGGTAGATGCCAAATTTGAAGAAGGAAATGTTTCACCCAAGGCTCTTGAAGTTGGATCCACCTCTTCCAAAGAAGAAAGCAAATCTCCTCACACACCTGCACATGACAACAAATATTTTGGAAAGTAAAAAATGGTTGAAGAAGTCAGCACTGGACCTCAAAGCAAATTCAAGTCAACTCCAAGATGTAATCAAAGTCAAAGGTATAAAAATAGTTTTGATAGATATTGCTTTTCTTGCTCTAATTATGGTCATAAGGATTTGAATTATAGATCCCATGAAAGAAGAAGGGTTGTAAGTCCTAATGACAAAGCGAGATGTTGGACATGTGGCTACTAATTGTCACACCATGAGGTGCTACTCCTGTAGTGGCTTTGGTCACAAAGCCCAAGAATTCCCAAGTCAAAGGAGTCAACCTAGGAGGAGTTCTTCATACACATCAGCAAGAATATCTAGTGATTCATGGAAAGGAAATAGTGAAAAAAGAATTGAAGATCTAAATACAAGTTCACACACCCAATGACATCCTAAGATATGGGTGAAGAAAAATATCTTGTTAGATCTAAATGAGGTTGAGGATTGATGCACAAAAGGAGATGAAGGTGGCTTCAATTTGGCAAGCCAAAATTAAGAGCTTACAAAAGGTATTAAGACACTTTGAGTTCATCATTGGAGAATGGAATCAAATAGTGAATAATGGCTTTCCAAGAAGCAAAATAGGTCCTAGGATCAGATTGTTGAACCTCAACACACTATGAGTAGATTATTGGAGGATGAACTCAAAGGTAAGTAAAGTTTGCTCCAAATAGCTCCAAGAATTTCATGAAGCAAGAAGGGAACTACAAGTGCCTTTTTTTCGGTGGAACAAAAATAGTTGTTGATAATTATGAAATCAAGAAGAGGATATTGTAGTAGAGATAGTAGTTGAAGCAAATAAAAGTATATCAATGACTCTCTCCAGAAACCCTATTGAATAAAGATAGATATGCATGTGTAAGGGGGAGCAAGAGTAATTTGCAATGATCTCATGAACTCTCTCTGAGGACAATATCAACACCTGAATGTTAAGTTCATGAAGTTAGGATGGAGCTCACCTGCAAATCTCATTGAGTGAATAAATTTAACTAAGTTCTGATCAAGGATAAAATTTCATGATGAATTGAAAGTTTTTTTTTTTTGTTAAAGGCAGTTGCGATTTGAGGTAGTGTACACAATGACAAATTTGAAGTATTCTAAACAAAGCCAGCTAAGAAAAAGTTCTTATGCAAAACTGGGTGTAAGTTCAATGAGTAAGTGTTTTGGTTCTGATCAAAGTGATTTTTGTACATTATCACAGTATTTATCATTGTCACAGTAATCTTGGAATAATAGATATCTGCAAGTGTCCAAATCCAGACTTGAAGATCAATCTCAGACCTTTATATCAGTAAAGGCAGCCAAATCATCAAAAAGACTTGTAAGGTGTGCTCCCTTGATCTTTACATATACGTTCTAGACTACAGGGCCTTACTATTTCAAGCAAAGACAGTCAAGAAGTGGCAGTAACATATGATGGTACAATACTACAAAGTCTTGTATGAGGAGACCCATTGATGGTTGATATATGATTAGTATGAACAGCAGTAGATCGGCAACACTCTGTCAGGACAATCCAATTTTTTTTTTATATGTTTGATAGCCCATATTTGAAGTCCTACCTAGTGATACATGATGCATATTTGATGCATACTCTTATATGATGATGATGATGCATACTTATATACAATGAATATACTATATAATGATGTCAAAGAATATTATGATAAAGAGCAAGAAATTTGAGATCAAGCATCCAAGGAAGAATTCGTGGCATGAAGAAATCCAAGCAGCTGAAGCAAATGATGAAAAACAAAACAAAGTTTTCAAGCAGATCCGATGGTTGCAACTGTAAAATGACAACATATCAGTTAGGGGGAGCATTCTGGTAGCTAAAACAAGATGGAGTAGTACACAACCTCATCTATGTTTTGTCTTGATGATTGACATTTAATTTGATGACAAGATGCATTGGGTTTGAAGATTGGGAAAAGAGCAGCTAGTTATACATTTTTTTTGTGGAGGACAAATCTCAACATTGGGAAAAAGCTTGAAAGTTGTAAGTTACAAGAAAGAACAATTTGACTTGACAAAGATCAAATTCACTTGAGCATCAAATTGATATCACAATGACATAAGAAAACAATACATGTTTGAAGATAGTCTTAAAGAAAGAGGAACAATCTGATGCATAGCACAAAAGGATGATCCAAAACAAAAAGGACATACCCAGCTCAGTCAAAGGGGGAGTGTAAATGACAAACTTGAAAATGGCAAGTCACACTCAGTAGCCTATTTGAAAGGGGGAACATATCTGAAGATGGAAAGTGATGAGCAAATATGATGAACTATTCAAAGAATTTTTGGGGGGCATTATGAAGCCTTTAATGACTGATCAACCCTTTGTCATTAATGTCAAAGTGGGAGAAGAAGAAGTTGAGTGGTTTCCATCAATGACAAAGGGGGAGATTGATGAATCTGATTGTCATTGATGACAATATTAATGACAAAGCCTTGAGGAATGGAAAAGAAGATGATGACGTGGATGTCTTGAAGAACACACATGGCATAAAAGTGATGGGCATTGGCACACATAATGAGCCAAGAGTCAAATGACCCATACTGTGGTCATTTGAAAATTACTTGGAGAAGAAAAACCAAGATGGAATTGACATAAAGAACACAAGCATTGAGGAAGATGACAAAGATGTACATGGCATGAAGATAAGCAAGCCTGATAACATTGACATGGAAAAATGAGTATGGGCATTGGATGATATACGTGAACATGACAGCTTGGGCAAACAAACCATAACATGACAAAGAAGTGATAAATATTAATGACATGTCATGATTGGTATTTGGAACACCAAAGTGGGAAAATGACCCGTTGTGTGGTCATTTGTGGTGTGATGGGGTCATGAAGCCCACAAGCTAGATGAAGGATAGATGATGTTATTAATGTAGCCCATGTGCTTGAAGACAATGATGTATGGAACCTTTGATGACATAATAATCCCACGCACATAATGAAGGAGGCCTAAAACATTTGAAGAAGTATTTATGTGAATTTTGAAGCCCATACACTTGAAGCCCTTAAACACATTACATAAAATAAAATAAAAAACCATTACTTTGTGATGAATGCATGGAGCCCTTAAACAAATGAAATAATGACTTGGCCTTTACATCTTGAACAAATTAATTAATAACATGGAATTAAAATATCCATGATGTGGATTAAAATCAACAAGTACAAATCAAAATGCCAAGTCGGCCAGCTAAAAGAGATAAACCAAAAAGTGAAATATATATATGATGAGGTCGGCTCAGTTTTAAAAAGACTTTTTTTATTAAATGTAAAATGTGAAATAGAGTAGGTCGGCCCAGAAAGTACATGGAAAAAACAGTTCAAATACAAATGAAGAGTTATTCATTTGGGGGTGGATTTTTCGGTGGAAGGAGCAGCTTTGATTTTCGGGTATTGTATTAGGAAGCTACAATGGACAACAATTTTTACAATTTACCTTTATCTTTGTTTTGGGGCAGGAGATGAAGGAAGAACAACAGATGAAGTAATAATTTTTTTATCTTTGAATTTTTGGGTTTGACTCAAGCAACAAAGAATCAGCAGCAGTAACAAAACATTCTTGTTTATTTCTTATTTCTGGGTTGACTTGGTTGATGATATAGTAGCAGCATCATGAAGACTTTTTATCTTTGATTTCTAGGCTGCAGTCTGAGTAATTTTGATATGCATAATATGAATGGAAAATGCTGAGCATGATGAAGCTTGGACAGACTGATTGTGATGATTATTTGAAGTGCATGATGTAACCGACATTACATGCTTAGTATCCTATGTTCTCAGTAATGGTTGATGATGCCTTATTATGTTGAAGAATGCTCAAGATGATGATGGCTTATGATGCTTACAAATATTGTGGTAATAATGTTGAATTATGTAGGGCAGCAATACTGAAATATCACAGACAGATATGGTGTTGATTGATGGTGATTAATGAAGACATGGTGATGATGCTTGTGGTTGTAAGACAAGATGCTGGAAGAAGTTTGAAGATAGTTTGATGCTATTTCTAGGGTTATAGAAATGACAAGATGCATGTGGTAAAGACAAGTGTTGATATGATAGTGCAAAAATCACAGGTCGTGGATATGCTGAGATGTTGATGACATGAACAAAATAATGACAATGATATGCTGACAGTGATGAATTGTTGGACAAAGATGTAACGATATAATTGATTGTTCATAGTTAACCAACAGTTTAGTAATTAAGATCGAGAGGAGTCTGCGGAAAGAATTTTTCAATTCGACAAGTTTCGAACCTATTAAGCAGGTTCATCCTCAGGAGAACAAGAATCTCACTCTTTTAGCACTCGGATGTGAGGGATAAATACGTAATCTCATCCTATTTTTATTTTTATGGTCGGCTCATATGGTTAGGGCTAGGTTTTTAATCAATTATAGTGTAGTTTTTGGTTTTCCTTTATGTTTAGTAATATGATCAATAGTAATTAGTTTAATTAATTCAATTTTAACTTATTACAATTTATTATTGGTTTTTTTAATAATATAGTTTCATTTAATATTATTAAGTATGATTTAATTTAGACTATGCATTCTTATGAATAATAAATTAAAAGTGTAATTTAGTATTATAAGTTTTAATTAATTTATGTGCTCACCACTATCATCAATTGTGGCAAATCTTTCATGGAATATTTTGAAGATAAAGCAATCAATTCTTCTCCATACAAACCAAAATGGTGGATCAGGTTTGTGGATGATGTGTTTAGCAATTGGCCACACGATGAAGATAAGTTGGATGAGTTCCTAAGCCACATAAACAATCAATGTGATAGTATAAAATTCACCTTGGAAAAAGAAGAAGAAAAATCTCTTCCATTCCTAGACGTTCGAATCACAAAGAATCTTGATGGTTCTCTTGCTCACCGGGTATACAGGAAGAAAATGCATACGGATAGATACCTTCACACTGACTCACATCATCATCCATCCCAAAAAATTGGAATTATAAAAACCTTAGCCACACGTGCTTGGAGAGTATTGGATACTGATCACATGAACGAGGAATTGAAACACCTTAGGATATCCCTCCCAAATAAGGGATATAATGATAGAGAAATTAAGAAAGTTTTCCAAAGCATTAAAACAAACAAAAACATAACGAAAGAAAAAGACACTAATCGTCCTCAAGTTACCCTTCCATACATCCATGGTACTACAAACAAGATCACTAACATCCTTAGGAAGAAGAACATAAGGGTGGCGTTTGCTCCTCCAAACTCTTTAAGAAATATGCTTGACAAAGCAAAAGACCCGATTGATCCGAAACTCCTAAAAGGTGTCTACAAAACACCATGTTCATGTGGTGATGCCTACATAGGTGAGATAGGAAGATCAATTTCAACTAGGTTAAAAGAGCATGGGGGAAGATCTACGACATGATAGGATTAAAAAATTAGCCATAGCAGAACACTCCCACAAAACTAAACATCACATTTGCCTTGAAAATTCAAAAGTTCTAGCAATTGTACCTCATTACTACAAGAGAAAAATACGTGAAGCCATAAAAATTGAAAAATGTGTGAAGAATTTCAACCGTGATGATAATTTAAGATTAAAAGAAACTTGGAAACCCATTATTAAAAAACTCATAAATAATACTGAAAATAATAAACCTATAACGCCTACCTAATCACTAAGAAATTGCACAATTAATTAGATATTAAAAATCAATTTAGGATTTAAAATCACTATAAGATAATTATACTATCTAGATAATTATACTCATACCCTAATTAAAAAATAACAAATAAAAATTACACTTAACCATAAATTTCACACCACTAAATTAATTGTAGTACACTCTCATGTTCAAAGCAATATATATAATGTTTAAACCATAAAGGTTATACTTTGAATTTATAAGTAAAGGTTAGACAATTTTTTTAAAATAAAATAAAGTAGAGATATTGTTTAGACCTATAATTAATATAACAAGTAAATATAATAACAATAAATTAAAATAATTTTTATATATTATTAAAGATAGTATAATTAAAACTTCTAATACTAAATTACACTTTTAATACATTATTCATAAGAATGTTTTTAATAAATTAAATCATACTTAATAATATTAAATGAAACTATATTATTAAAAAAACCAATAATAAATTGTCATAAGTTAAAATTGAATTAATTAAACTAATTACTATTGATCATATAACATTACATATTACTAAACATAAAGGAAAACCAAAAACTACACTATAATTGATTAAAAACCTAACCCTAACCATATGAGCCGACCATAAAAATAAAAATAGGCTGAGATTAAGTATTTATCCCTCACATCCAAGTGCTAAAAGAGTGAGATTCTTGTTCCCGAGGATGAACCTGCTTAATAGGTTTGAAACTTGTCGAATTGAAAAATTCTTTTCGCAGATTCCTCTCGATCTTGATATGATTGATGTAATGTATGTACACATAATACAAGCAGGGTCTTGTATTCTTTTGTTAGTAGGATCTAAGAAAATCTAGGTTGGGTCCTAGATAAGGAGTTGGTGCTCTTTTATTTCAATTGGTGCTGAATTGCCTTGTGGTTGTAGCCATTGAAAAAAATACAAAAGATTACAAAACTATATCATGTGTCTCTTATGCAATGTGTTGATGTGTTTAATTAGATAGTACATTGATGAATATAATGTTGAATGATGATATGAGATTGTGATTGAAGTTGAAATTTGGATTAAGTTTAAGCTCACTGATTCACCCCCCGTCTCAGTGAGTCATTGTGTCTAACATGCTTTGCATCATCAATTTAACAAGGTGTAATTGACCGATCATGATGACTTGGTGTCATGATATTATCTCTAAAAGGGAAAAAGATAATGGCGTTAAATAAGCACTTAGTAGCAGTCCATTTAATGTTGTTGTGGCTGATTTCAGTTCATTGTTGTTGAAGCCAGCAATTCACGCTGCTTAGACACAACAAAAACCATCTAACCTTTAATCTTGTTTTTCCATGGTAAGCTAGGTGTACATTAGGACCAAGGTTGTAGCGTCCTAGATATTTCCCATTGGTGAGAAAATATGGTTACAGGACACATTGAATGGTGGCGAAGACACGTCATCTCTAGTTGGTGTTTGAGGTGGTAAGCAAGGGGCAACTTGCATTAATGGATGATGGGTGGCTAATGCATGGAGTCATTAATGGATGAGATGTGAAATGGGTGGCTAATGCATGGAGTATTTCCCTTCTATGAGTTTGGTACTCATTTAAGATAATATAAAAGATATAATCTTACTCAAACAAAATGTATAAAAGATAGAATCTTACTCAAACAAAATGTCTAAAAAGATAGAATCTTACTCAAACAAAACGAGGCCATGATAACTTTAGGGTGAGGGACTATTAATAACTTTAACAAGGTGAGGTTTTTTACTATAATACAATAGCCATAATTTCAATGATCCATAATTTGGTTGATTGAGAGGTATGATCTTTTTTCCTGCAACATTTTTTGTGTTGTGTTGTGTTGGTGAATTTTTTTGTGTCACGTTATATTAGGGTTAGAATTTCATGGGAAAAATGTATGTCAAATGTTGTTTTGCTCATCAAATACTATTAATTTTTTTTATAAACTGTCTCACCCAATGGTTAAGCAATTTGCCTAAACGTACTTTTGACATTTGATTTTTTTTTAAATAGTATTTAGGGTCAACCTCTTATGATATGTTGTAACTATTTATAGTCTTATATGATCATTCATTTATATCCTCTTCATTTAGATCCTGACAAAATAGATAGGTTAGAAGATGTCCTAGGATTTCTAATTTGTCAATTTAAGCCGACACAAAGTGAGACTCTCTAGGAAAGCACAATATTCTCTTTAGAAAATCAATAATGGTTCTAGTTCATCTTGATCTATCGTGTTATATTGTAATGGACCTTTTTAGAATTTTATTAAAATGGTGAAATTTTCAATTTTTCCACTAGTTCGACCCTTGACTAGTATTGGTTTCTTGATCTCCAAATGGCTCCAAATGCTCCCAACTTGTCACAGAAGGTATATGGATGGTATTAGGACATTATTATGAGTTTCATGGATGATCTAGAGTCTTCAAAAGGCTTCTACAACTCTCCTTACGATTCTGACCAAGGTAGGGGATTTGACTAGCAATTTCTCTTAACTAGTATTGGTTTTATGATCTCCAAATAGCTCCAGCTGCTCCCAATTTGCTACAGAAGGTATATCGATGGTATTAGGACATGATTATGAGGTTCATGGATGCCTTAGAGTCTTCAAAAGGCTTCTGCAGCTCTCCTTTGAATTCTGGCCAATGTAGGGAATTTGACTAGCAATTAGGGGTTCAATTCCCCATGGGATAGATGCTGGAAATGGCTCTCCAAATGATATTGGACCCTCTATAATTTTTGAACAGAGGAAGGATATATCTAGTTGAAATAAATATAGTCTCATATGAATCACCATTCAGTTTATTAATTCTGCTACAATCCTCTTAAATCAGATACAAAAAGACTAGTTTCGACATAGGGGGGAAGTGATAGTAAATCTTCACAAATGGTCATGAAACTTAAGAACATTGATCTAAATGCTTGTATAATGAATATGAAACTTCTTCATCATATTAATGGAACTACATACAACATTAATGCATCATACATTGACTGAACCATTCGATTTTGATACCACTTCAAGTGCAAATAACAAGGTATTGGGGAAATGACACCATTTGTTCATAGTTTAGCATTTTTACATCAAATCTCTTTGAGTTTAAACTTGAAAGTATTCTAAGAAGTATAAAAAGAGTATATATATCATATTACAAAGATATGGGGCCTCAAGAGCTGTCCCAAAGAGTTCATCACCTCAAAAAAGTGCGCCTCTCCTCAAGGAGCAAGAATATGCCAAGAAATAAAAGAATGGTTGTAGAAGAAAACTGAAAGAGATGTGACCATGAGCTACCTTGTAGCTTCAACCTGTAACAAAATACTCCATTAAAGCTCAAAATGAAATTTCTGAATGGCCTTTCCAATTACCAACTAGGATGGGAATCTTTCACCCTTGAAATTGGTGCTAAGGCAAGTAGAGTAGCACTCCACTAGCTCTTCTCTCCAAATGCAAAATGAAAAATGTAAAATGGTCAAAAGCCACTATCCTTCTTTGTTATTGTCTTTTATAAACTTGTAAGGTCCTCCATGGGTCGAATTACTTCCAAGAGATTCATTCCAACTCAAGTTGGGAAGAGATTCCAATGTGTGCCACTTGTCCTTCCAATTTTAACCTCCTCCACCACCAAATTTGAATAGGTGTCTCTTTGGATTCCCTAACTCCCTTAAGCTCCATTGGAGGCTATTTTTAGCCCTGAAATGTCATATATGTTATATGTCAGCATTCAAGTATGATTTGTGTCATAGGTGTCATAGCATCTTCATCATTGTTGTCATAGAGCTAGGGAATCTAGTCCAAGTGTCCCACTAGCTCCAAAATGCCTCTTCCTCTTCCATGGGAGTTACTCTTCCACTCCAATTCGACCTTAATTGATTCATGCCAAGTATATTGACCTTCCAACTCATCCCAAGAATGTTGGGATTCTTATGGATTCGAAATGACAAGAGAGGGATGCCATGTGGCATAGAAAATCTAGCTTGTGTGGGTCCCACATCCTCCATGTGTCTTCATGATCAATTGCCACTTTGATTTTCCCTTGTAATTATTTATTTATCTCCTTTATTAAATATTTATTCCATTCTAATTTACAAGCATCATTTATTAGCCCCCTTATTTCAAATCCCAAAGCTTCCACCCCTAACCTAGGGAACTAGTAATTTTCCTCCATGACAGTTCATTTGGATCGGTATATTACAAAATTTGAATTGGGAATTTCTCATAGTGTGACCCGCCTTGTCCATTTGGATCTAATTTCACATTATTACTAACTCGGACCTTCATTCTTGGCAATTATTTGACCCTTAGCATCAATTTGACAAACTATCATGAGTATGGCCAAGGGGCTTAGGCCATTGTGACCTAATGCAAAATTTTGGGACATGACATATCTCTCCAAGTCCCATCACAAAGTTGTGTGGGTCGACTATTGAAGTCGGGGGGAACATTGTAAGCCTGAATTAGACTTCGAACATTGGACAAGAGATTCCACTTGTGGAGAAAAATTTGTGCAATTGCAGGAGGCTTTTAGCTGCATTATGAGAAATTTTTTGTTAAGGAAAGGTAATTTCTTTAATTCACACAGTTGAAGGGTAACTTTTTCAACAAAACATTATGTGATGGGGAATATAAAAGTTCGAAACGTCAAAAAATTTTACTATGAAGGGAAAAGATGAAATGAAATTCCAGCACTGCTTTATATTAATAAAAGGAATGTGTGGAAATGGTGTTTGATACTTTGCTTTTTGCATCATAGAGTATCATATTTTGCATAGATAATCATTGTTTTTTTTATCAAATTCGTGAGATGGCATTGCAATTCACATAGTATGGGTGTTTTTTTACAACTTATTTCATCATAATGTGAATTCGTAGTGCTTGATGCACATTGAGAGTGTGGGTTTCATGCGTTATGTTTCATCTAAGGATTAAATACATGGAATTCATTCAATAGTTTTGCAGGTTGGGTTCTTGATATGTTGTATGGATTGGGTAGTTACATGCATGTTGGCATGTGTCACTTTGGAAGTGTCAGAAATAATATGTGAGTACATATATGGGGATTTGATTTTTTTCAATATGTGTAGGTTGGGTACTTAGGTTCAAAAAACTAGTTTGAGTTATACCATATTGGTTGCACATGGAATCGATTTGGAAATCTCACAAATAATATATGAGTGCATACATGCGGTATTTGATTTTTAAAATATATGTTTTGGTACAATGATAAATAATTTGGGAATTGACTTACCACTATATGATTACAGAAGTAAGAGACAGGTGTGGTAAGTTCACGATAAATTCTAAAATTAGAGATAATTTTTATAAGTTCCTGAATATACATGTTTTAAACTTTTTTTACTAAGTGCACTCTCTACTTGTTGGGTCATCATGACCATCCTAAATACTCATGTGTATATAGCTAAAATTGTTAAAGTTGTTGATAAGCCTTTCTCTTTGTCTCTATATAACATGGCTTTGATGTTGGTGAGGGTAGAAAAAAAAGGGATATTGTGGATATTGGTTCAAATTCGGAAACCGACACTTTTGATGTAAAGTAGAGGTGGCAATTTTTAATCATTGACACTTGAAATACTTCATGAGCATCCCAAAAATCCATGCATTGACACAAACTACACATCATCAAGTTGTGGTGACAGCATCAAGCATGTAAATTCTAGGTGTTTGATTACACCTTTAAATCCATGAAAATAGTTCAACACATGACCATTCAAACAATAATTTTTATATGAACTCAAAATTATGAAATTTTTCAATGGAAAGATCATTGGGAAAGCGAAACCATGTGCATTATATATAATTGGAAAGATTTAATATAGTACCAAATAGCGTAAATATATATATATATAATATATATATATATATATAACGACAAATTTCAAACCTTAAAACGCCAATTAATGGATTTCCTCAATAAGTCTGTTTATGTACTTAAAGCACACTGCTAAAATATTTTTTCATAAACCACTTACACATTGAAAATATCATCCAACATATAAGCTACTCGCCCTAATAATTATGTTGTAAGGTGTTAATACTATGGGAAACTAATTCACTAGATTTGTCTATCAACTTAATGAGAACGTAACGTTTAGCATCATTAGATAAGCTACTAGTTGGTTGTATCTTGTGACTAAGGCAATGATGGGGCAAAAAATTTCCAAGGCCTCCTTGGGCGGTAGGTTTAGGAGATTCTCATGATGGAGAGACATTGAAGAATATGTTTAATTAATGTGAACACTACATAGAACATTGTTATCTCTTTGGAAATTGCTTCTTATGAAATGCTAAACATCTGTGTTAGGTATATTTGGAAATCAAGTAAGAGGTTGAAACTTATAAATCAAAATTGTATAAAGAAGTGACAATGTATGAAAAATGGATACAAATAGCCTCTTAAGATTCATGAATTATGGGAAGAAGCAATAATGTATGAACCACAATTATGTGAAAGTGATGGGAAAATAGAGACCATCGACCTCTTGCGGATTCATGAGAGGGAGGTGTAAAATGAAGAAGTTGATGTGGATGGCTATGAAGTGATCAAAGGCTATTAAGTGATCAAACTTTTATTTCTTTTCACTAGTGTTAAAGGGTTATGAATTTACAATGTTAAAGGGTTATGCAATTACATTTTCGATAGTCACTTTTTACGATCATTGAGTTTATTGATCTCTATTTTTGTTTTCATCCCAGTCATAGAATTCGATCTAGTTCATGCTCTCAAGTTGAAGTTTGAATTTTATAGGGATGCCAATAGTATCTCTCAAATTGAAGTTTGAATTTTATAAGGATGCCAATAGTATAAGATTGAGTTGACATGGCTTATGGAAATCCATTTTATGCTCTTATCCTAAAATATTAAAAGCAAATTTGTAACATAATTCTTTTTACAATTCATATTTTTCATCCAATGAGAGTTTGTAAAACTCGCGTGGTTAGTTTGATACATATTTTCTTAAATGAATTCCATGGTATTAAACAAAGTCGTTGGACTCAATGCATTTTTTTCAAATCAAGTTCAAAAGTAACCTTCAATTTTATTTTGTAGATACCTTTATCACAAGTCCATATTAACAAGATCACAATTTATTTAGATCATATAAATGTGATTTTACAATTTTTTTATATATTTATTTTTAGTAAAATTGTTAATTTTTTATAAATTTTTTATGGTAATTAATCTCATCTACAAAATTTGTTCACAAATTTAATTTTTATATTTTGATTTATATAATAATAATTATAATTAATTTTATTTGTTTAAACTTTCTCTTGAAATCTCTTAACAAACCCTATTTGGTAACGTATTAAGTAATTCCATCAACAAGTACTTCATTCATCACATCAACTCCAACTACTATTCATTCACATCACACAATATTCAATGATATGACTCACACCAATACCCACACAAAGTTGTTTAAAAGATATTTAATTACAACACAAAGTTGCCTTGCTCTACTATATCTAAGTAGGGGGTGGACTTCTAAGTAAGTAGGGGTAGACTTCTAAGTAGGGGGTCGACTTTCCAATATTAATGGGAATAATTGTGTTTGGTTCAAATGTATTTTATGTAACTTTTCTAATAGATCATGTTAAAATTTTATATATTAGTTCTTGCGAAATTAAGAAATATAGCAATTAGTTAGTTACATATAATTTTTGATTTTATATTAATCTTAAAACATATTTATAATGTTTTAAATGTTTCGTAATATTTTAGTATTAAATTTAATATTTTGAAAATAAAAATTATTTTGTTAAATATTTAGAAATAATTATTTCTATTTTATGATTGGTTAAAGGTTTTAAAGTACCAAATTACCCCTAGTTGGATGTGAAATTGTTTAACAAAATAATAATTTAAATTTAAAAAAAAAAGATTGACATGTTGTATTTGTAGTAAATAATTCATTAATGCTAATGAATATTATCATTTTTGTATATCGTCATTAATGATAAGTACACAATTCTATTAATCATGGGCCCTCACACAAAGTTGAGCGACCTTTTAGATGCAATCGTGCTATCACAAAACGCGCAAAAGTTTAGTAAAACAAAAACGCGTGCGCATTTCTTTGAACTAGGCATGGGCGAGCACGAGCCTGCCATGTCACTTAACACGCGGGATAGGAAACCATAATTCCCGAGCGTTATAGTGATACATAACGCACGCATGTTATGTACCATTATAACGCTCGCGCGTTATGGTTAACATATTAAAATCCAAAAATGTGCGAGTGTTTCTTCGCCCAAAAACGCGCTAGCATTATGATAATCTACACAATTTGCATTTTCATCAAAACCTTATTTAAAAGTTTCTTCCCAAGAAAACAAATTTCCTCTATTTCCCTGGATCCCTACTTCTCTTGAAAGGTTTTGGGCTTCATGTTCTATGGGCTAGGAGGTTAAATAGGGATTTGGTGTTAGGGGCTTAGGGGATAGAGATGGGGGGTGGTTAGTGGTAGGGGAAGGGGGGAGTAGGAGAGAGAGAGGGGGGGTGGAGTAGGAGAGAGAGAGAGAGAGGGGGAGGTTAGTTAGGTTTAAGGGGCTAGGAGGGGGGTTAGCGAGGGGGGAGAGTGAGAGAGAGAGAGAGAGGAGGGGAGTTAGTAATGGTTAGGGGGGAGAGGAGGGAGAGAGAGAGAGGATATGGTGTTATTTGTTGGGATTCAGAAAGAGAGATGGGAGGTGTGGTTAGAGGTAGGTGGAGGTGTAGGGAAGAGAGAGAGACTGAGAGAGGGGGTTAGTAAGGGCTAGGGAGAGGAGGGGAGAGAGATAGAGAGGAGGGGGTTTAGAGCTAGGGAGAGTAGGAGATAGATAGAAAGAGTAGGATGGTTAGGGATGGGCGAGAGGTTAAGGAGAGGGAGAGGGGGTTTAGAGAGAGAGACAGAGAGAGGTATAGAAGTAGGAAGAGAGAGTAAAAGAGGGGGTTTTTAAGGGTTATGCGGAGGAGGGGATAGAGAGAGGGGGGTTAGGGGTATGGGGAGTAGG
Organism: Larix kaempferi; assembly: GCA_027924585.1. Classification (NCBI taxonomy): domain Eukaryota; kingdom Viridiplantae; phylum Streptophyta; class Pinopsida; order Pinales; family Pinaceae; genus Larix; species Larix kaempferi. The sequence goes on from BSBM01000249.1 coordinate 14,711,176, forward strand.
AGAGACAATAAGAGAGGGGAGGTGGTTAGGTGTGGGTGGGGTGGGGTGGGGTGGGGTGGGTTAAGGGGTTATAGAGAGATAGAGAGGGAGGAGGGTGCCAGGGGGTTAGAAGAGAGAGAGGAGTTGGGGATAGGGGTTGGTGGAGGAGTACATAAGAGATAGAGAGAGAGGGGGTTAGTAAGGGTTAGGTGTAGGAGGGGAGAGAGTGAGCGAGGGTTAACAGTGACAGGATTAGGAGAGAGATAGAGAGAGGGGGGTTTAAGAGTGGTGGGGATTAGGGAGGGGGAGAGGATGAGTTAGAGAGAGGGGGGGTGGTGGTGGATAGGGAGGTGCTTTTAGGGGTTTTCATATAGAGAGAAGTGGAGGTTATGAGTAGGTGGAATATGGGCTTAGGGGCGGGGGTTATGAGTAGGTGGAAAAGGTTTAATTGTTTACGGGGTTAAGGGCTTAGGGATTTACGGGATTCGAGCTTTTTAAGTAATATGGGTTAGACTGATTAGGGGTTAGGGGTGGACTAGGTATTAGGGGTTAGGTGTTGTGGGATTATATATAAAGTGGCTAGGGGGTTTAGGGGTTAGCGTCCTTATGGGTTAATTGATTTAGCGTTCTAGGGTTAGCGTGTTAGGGTTTAAGAGGTTAAAAATTAATGGTGAAGGGTGTTAGAGCAATATTGTACCTTAGTACCTTAATCATTAATTAAATTATGATTATTTGGTGCTAAACTAGTTAATAATGCCTCATAGGTGTGAAACTGGTTATTATGAAGTGGTTTGGACTTATCTGGATAAGTGTGAATAAGTTCCCAAGTGTATGAGCCAAAACTATGGGCCAAGGGAGGTCAAACTAGCTATTGGGCACTCCCTCCCATGCATTTATTGCCTCCAGCATGCCTAAGGCTCCCTCTTTCCCTGTTTTGAGGAAACACATTGACCAAGGGCACTCATGCACTGTATGTGGACAATTCCCACTCCCTAAGCCATTTTTGGCATGCCTAAGCCTAACCAACTTCCACCCAACCTTATCCTCACATGTGTGAACCTCTTTATGACTTCCCATGCTTACTTAGTGTTCACATGCATATTTTGAACCTGTTTGGATTATTTTGGAAACCATTTTGGTTAACCTAGGGGGGATTGAGATAAAGATAAGATAGCTAAGTGTGGACACTCCAAGTGGATATTTTTCCTCCTATTTGTATATAAGGATGAACCAATCTATTTCACAAGGTTGGAGAGTTAATAATATCTCATATTTGATCATTTGTGCATTTCTGGAATTTTGATCATTTGTGCTGAGTTTTGATCATTTGTTCATTCTGTAATAGTTTGCACTTGTTTACTTGCTTAATAAGTCAAACTTTTAGCTGTGAGGAATCCATGGTAGCTAGGTCCTACTGTGTCATATATTTTACATGGTATCAGAGCTCTTGGAGCTATTATTCGAACCAGCAAAACGGTTTTAGTGGCTTGCCAGAAGCAGTGGAGAAACCACATAATTCCTGAGGCCATTGCATTGACTCCATTGGAGAAATATAGTGGCTCTTCTCAGGTGTGATGCTCTCCCAAATGCACCCACTATCAAATAGGGTTCTAATCTGTTAGTGTAGATCCCTCTGAGTGATTGAGAGTTTTTTGCAGGTTTTCAAGAGCACCATTGTCACCCAGTGTGCAAGCAGTAGAAGAAGAAATGGTGATTTTGCTCACTCCTTTCAACTATTTCGATTGGAAGGTTGAAATGGTGATTTTGTTGAGATCCAAGGGTCTTTTCAGGATCACAATGGGCACAGAGGTTGAACCCAACTCTGCTGTGGAGAAATCAAAGTTTTTTAATAGAATGGATGAGGCATTCATCCTCCTTTGCCTTAGTATCTCGAGAGACCTCCTGTTTCATGTGGAAAGTCTAGCTACACCCAATGAATTTTGGCTCAATCTTGAGTCTCTATTTGGGAATACTGATGAGATGAGAGGGCATCAACTTGAGAATGAGTTGATCTCACTGAGTCCAAGCAATTTCGAATCCATCTAGGATTTTTTCACCAAGTTCAAGAGCTTGGTCTTGCAAATCAATTAATGTGGTATTGACAAGAAGGAAGAACAATTGATCTTGTCCATTCTCTCAAAACTAGGTCCTGAGTACTCAGTTTTTGTCTCTACATTCAACTCCACAAAACTTACAGTTAGAAACTGGAAGATGCCATCTCTGGCTGATTTGATGGAGATGCTAACCCAAGAGCAAGACAAGTTGGTCTTGATGGAAACCATCAAGCAAAAACTCCAAGTACTTGCATCTGGAGATTCGAAAAATGGAAGAGGAAAGCAAAAACCCAAGGGGGCGAAACTACAAGAGAAGAAGAAGAAGGATGAGAGACCCAAATCCAGTGATGGGGGTTCGAATCCTGTCAAAGACAAAGGAAAGAAGAAGGAGAAGACTAAGTGTAGCTATTGTCAAAGGGGATTTCATCCAGAGAGCTCATGCATGAAGAAAACCATAGACATGATGACCCATCTCCTATAGAAAAATAACATTCCTCTTCCTGGAAGTTCCAAGAAGAAAGAGGGTGTTTCTGAAGACAAGGAGAGGTGTCATGCTTTGGTGGCCAGTACATCTCAGTCATCCTTGTTCATCATTGATTCAGGTGTCTCAAGGCACATGGCTTCTTCAAGAGATTCATTCTCTACTCTTGCTCCTTACAGTGGTCCCTCCATTCTCATGGGAGATGACTCAGAAATCCCTGCTCATGGCATTGGAAAAATCTCTATGGAGAATGGGTATTTCAGCAATGTGTTGTATGTACTTAATATTGTAGCCAACCTACTCTCTGTATATCAGATGACACACATTGGTGCAGTCAAGAGAGTTATCTTCACTCAGAATGATGTGGAGATATCAGAAATTTCCCCCGGAAAAATTGTTGCAATGGGTGTTGCAGACCATGATATGAAGATGTACAAGTTCTCACATTTTCTTGGGTTCTCTTCCTCAAATGCACTTATGTCACATGGAAATGAGTTCAGCAAGCTATGGCATGAGATATTTTGGCATCTCAACTACATATATCTCCAAGCATTGAGCAAAGAAGAGATGGTTGAAGGGCTTCCACAAATCAGATTTTCCAATGGCACTTGCAAAAGGTGCATTGTTGGGAAACATGCTGAGAAGAAGTATGAAAAAGGGAAGGCAAGGAGAGCTGTTGAAACTCTTGGTTTAGTACATTCTGATCTGATTGTCCACTCCCCACTCCCTCCTATGGATGCAACAAATATGTGATCACCTTCATCGATGAATACTCAAGGTATTGTTGGCTGTATTTTCTTAAGCAAAAATCTGAAGTTTTCCAATGTTTCAAAGTTTTCAAGAACATGGTGGAGAAATTTAGTGGGAGATCCATGAAGGTCTGGAGGACTGATAATGGAAGGGAGTATGTCAATAAGGACATGCAGAAACTCTGTGAATAAAATGGCATCCAAATGCAACATTTTGTGCGCTACACACCTCAGCAAAATGGTGTTGCAGAGCGCAAGAATAGAGCATTGAAGGAGATGGCCACTTGCATGATGGAGGCTCAGTCTTTGTCTCCAAATCTATGGGATGAAGATATGAATTGTGCTGCATATGTTCAGAATAGAGCACCACATAAATCCTTGGAAGGCATGACTCCATATGAGGCTTGGATGGGCCACAAACCCAATGTGTCTCATTTCAGAATTTTTGGCTCAAAGGCTTGGGCTAGAATTCCTCCAGAGAAGAGAAAGGCCCTGTAGCCCCAAAGCAAGGAGTCAAACATGGTTGGTTATGCAAAGGATTCCAAGGGCTACAATCTCTTTGATCCATCCACTCTCAATACTTTCATCGAAAGAAGTGTCCAATTCCAAGAAGAAGAGCTCATGCAAGCTACAGAACAAGGTGATGGGGAATGCACATATCCTCTTCTTGATGATGATGTAAGTAGTGGTTCTTCCTCTGATATTTCTGATTCTGATATATCTGAAGATGATGATGATATGGATTCTTATCAGGATCCTCCCTCAATGCCCAAGTGGGTTGAGAAAACAATACAAGCTGCTGGTGAGCTTGCGGGTGATCCTCAAGATGCTAGGAAAACTAGATCTCAGTTTCACAATTATTTTGCATGTTGTGATTACGATCTGAGTAATGAATGTTATTTGATGGTTGGATCTAATCCAAATTCATACTCAGAGACATCTAAAGACCCAATGTAGAAAACAACCATGCAAGAAGAGATGAACTCCCTCCATGAGAACAAAACTTGGGATTTGGTCCCTCTTCCTCCCAAAAGGAAACTAATGCAATGCAAATGAGTTTATAGAACCAAAGTTGGCTCTGATGGCTTTGATATGAAGTATAAGGCCAGGTTGGTGGCTAACAGTTACTCTCAGGTCCAAGGAGTGGACTATACAGATACATTTGCACCGATGGCAAAGATGGACTCCATAAGACTAGTTTTGGCCATTGGGGCTTCCAAGCGATGGGAGGTTCATCACATGGATGTGAAGAGTGCCTTTCTTCATGGGGATCTGAATGAGGAGATATATATGCAGTATCCTGAGGGCTTTATTTCTGATCATACACTTGTGTGCAGGTTGAACAAGTCACTCTATGAGCTCAAAGAAGCTCTTAGAGCATGGTATGCAAAAATGGACAATTTTCTGCTATCTTTGGGATTTGAGAGGTGTAAGTATAATCCAAATGTGTATATGCACCATATTAGTTATATGATATTGATTATTGTACTATATGTTGATGATCTTTTGATCATTGGTAGCTGCACCAAAGAACTTGACTTGGTTAAGAGTGCTTTGCACAGTGCATTATCCATGACCGATCTAGGATTGTTGAAACAATTTCTGGGTTTGGAGATAGACCAAACTGTGAATGGGATATATATATGTCAGTCAAGGAATGCTTGAGATTTTCTGTAGAAATTCAAGATGGTTGAATGTAAGTCTGAAAAATTTCCATTCCTTTCGGGAGTTAAGCTTATAGATTGGGGTTCTTCACCACTAGTGGACAATTCACTGTATAGACAACTAGTTGTGAGCTTGTTGTATCTTACACACTCTCGACCAGATTTGTCTTATGTTGTTGGGGCTGTTGCAAGGCACATGCAAGAGCCTCATGAGGTCCATTGGAAGGAAACCAAGAGGATCCTTCATTATGTACAGGGTACTAAGCATTTTGGTATCCACTATGCAACTGGTTCATCTCTTGAACTAGTTGGTTTTACTAATTCTGATTGGGCTGGTGATAGTGTTGATCGGAATTCCACCTCTGGTTATGTATTTATGCTTTCACATGGTCCCATTTTTTGGTCAAGCAAGAAGAAACACACTATATCCTTATCTTCATCTGAGGTCGAATACAAGGGAGCAGTGAATGCAGCTACACAATGTGTGTGGTTGCAAGGTATTCTTGGAGAGTTTGGCATTGTGTTTGATTCACCCACAGTCATTTGGTATTATAATCAAAGCGCAATCAAGATCTCCACTGATCCAGTACAGAGATAAGGACCAAGCACATAGAGATTCACATGCACTACATTCGAGACTTGGTGCATGACTAGATCATAGCATTGTAGTATTGCCCTCTGCTGAGCAAACTGTTGATATCTTCACCAAGAGATTTACTGAGAAGACCTTCACTTACCTTAGATCACTCCCTGGGGTGAGTGATGCATGGTGAATATTGGTGTATTTTCATATATGCCACATGTCCATTTTTTAGGGGAGGTTTTATTTCCCATGTGGTTTTCCTTCTTTCCTTGGTTACATGGACAAATAATCTTTTTTTATGTTGTAAAAGGTAACTTGAGCCTTAGTTGCCAAGGCCTTAATTTTTGATATTATACTAAATCTAGATTATGGGGGGGCGTTAGAGCAATATTGTACCTTAGTACCTTTATCATTAATTAAATTATGATTATTTGGTGCTAAACTAGTTAATAATGCCTCCTAGGTGTGAAATTAGTTATTATGAAGTGGTTTGGACTTATTTGGATAAGTGTGAACAAGTTCCCAAGTTTATGAGCCAAAAGTATGGGCCAAGGGAGGTCAAACTAGTTGTTGGGCACTCCCTCCCATGCATTTATTGCTTCCAGCATGCCTAAGGCTCCCTCTTTCCCTGTTTTGAGGAAACACATTGACTAAGGGCACCCATGCACTGTTTGTGGACAATTCCCACTCCCTAGGCCATTTTTGGTATGCCTAAGCCTAACCAACTTCCACCCAACCTTATCCTCACATGTCTGAACCTCTTTATGACTTCCCATGTTTACTTAATGTTCACATGCATATTTTGAAACTGTTTAGGTTATTTTGGAAACCATTTTGGTTAACCTAGGGGGGATTGAGATAAAGGTAAGCTAGCTAAGTGTGGACACTCCAAGTGGATATTTTTCCTCCTATTTGTATATAAGGATGAACCAATCTATTTCACAAGGTTGGAGAGTTAACAATATCTCATATTTGATCATTTGTGCATTTCTGGAATTTTGATCATTTGCGCTGAGTTTTGATCATTTGTTCATTATGTAATAGTTTTCACTTGTTTACTTCATTAATGAGTTAAACTTTCAGTTGTGAGGAATCCATGGTAGCTAGGTCCTAATGTGTCATAGATTTTACAAAGGGGTTAAAGTCTTAAAGGATTATAAGGGGTAAATTAGAGCTTAAAGAGACTAATGCACAAGCCCAAGAAAGAATGCCAATGTTGAGAGAGGAGCAATCAATATAGAGGGAGAGAGTTCAAGAAAACATGAAGCTCTCATGCAAACAAAGACCACACATGCAAATGTAGAGCGAAAAAAAAAATGCAAGGCACGTTAGCGCAAGGGAGGTCGCACATGCAAATGTAGTGTAGAGGTAAAGAATTATTTTACCTGTATAGGGTAAACTAGAGATTAGAGGGATAATGGTTAAAGGATTATAGCTAAACAATTAAAGGACTTAAGGGGTTTAACAGTTTGAGATTTAGGGGTAAATGGATTAAGGACTATGGCCTTAGGGGTAAGGGTTTAAGAGGTTATGAATTGAGGTCTAAGTTGTAATAGTGTTAAAAGATTAGGGAGTTAGAGGATAAGGACAACATTGAGGGGAGATGAAGGGTTAATTAAGGGACTAGGGATTTAAGGAGTAATACCTTTATAGGTTAAGGGATTTAGGATCAACTATTAATGGGGTAAGGGATTATGTTTTAAGGGATTAGGTGCTTTGGGGTGTAGGGATTTAGGGGTCTTGGGACTTAAGAATTATGGGTTTAGGGATTTAATTTTCCTCCCTTATCATTACTCTCCCCAAATCCTTAAATTTATCTCCCTTTACCCCCCCTCTCTTGTATCTCTCTTCTCTCTCTCACCCCCTTTATCTCCATTCAACACTTAAAAACATAAATTTGTGAAGTTAATAACGCGCGCGCGCATTATGTATATACAAAACGTTTCCCCAAATCCTTAAATTTATGCCCCTTTCCCCCCCTCTCGTATCTCTCTTCTCTCTCTCGCCCCTTTTATCTCCATTCAACACTTAAAAACATAAATTTATGAAGTTAATAACGTGCGCGCGTTATGTATATACAAAACACGTGCACGTTTCTTCTGACACCAAGCATGCCAATCAAAATATTTGAATTTAAATAGAACACGTACGCGTTCCTGATCACCTAATAACCCCCTCCTCCTACTCCTGCATGTCAGCCACAGTCCTATATGGTTGCTTCAGGCTTACCAAACCTGTGATATGGAATTTACTGAACCATAGCTAATTCGACATTTCCACCATTTTCTCAATCTGCATGTTTTTCACCGCTCTCTACAGCATGACATACATGACCATTATTGACAAAATTTTAGGCATAGATAGCATTTTTTATGCAGATTCCAAATATGTAATTTAAAAAAAAAAATTGAGATTTTCTATTTGTTTCATAATTTCCTTGTTCAATCACTCCTTAAGTCAAAAAACATGTTGTTAGTGTTTCTTCCGTAACTTTTTCATTTCATAACCATTTTTAAAAAAATTGTATGTTGCACTAGTAGACACCGACCTCTACATGCTATTAAAAATCCAAGTTGAAATAACTACATTTAAGACCTTCAAAGGATGCACGCACATTTGACGTACCGTTCTCGAGGTTTGATCACTTACATAATTAAAAAAAAAAAAATTAAACATTTAATTTTGGAAAAATAGTGCTACACTAGTGCTACAGGTTCTATACATGTCTACCAATTTTTGTATCCTGAAACCATCATTTAGGCACTCAAAGGCTACACCCACAAAAACATATACCTTATTATTTGCCAAAAAAATAAAAAAGTGGTTGTTAGAAAAGATGAAATTTGACATAGTTATGTAAATTTTTAATACTTAAAAGTTATATATTCGGAAACGTGACTCAATTTCCTACATTTCACATTTTTTACTCGATGCAAGATATCTTGTATAAGTATCTCAAAAAAACCAAGTAAGTTGAGGGATGCCTGATTTTTCAGTTTTCTATTGTATCTAACGCATCAAAAGTGACCCTCATTAGCTTGCACATGCCCTTATATCATTTTGTGCAATCTACCATATTTACATTAAAATTAATTTATAATTCTAAAAACTCAATCAATGACATATATATATATATATATATCTATATATATATATATATATATATATATATATATAACATTTTATTTTTTCCAAAGAAAAAACCATAACTTGTATTATAAAAAAACAACAAAATATTAGTAGTATTTACTATAATATCACAAAACCGGATGGAAATATTCAGTAGTAATCTCATTCCTTGTGTTTGTAATATGTCAATCTTGAGCCTGCATTGAAGCTCCTTCTTTTGCTAGCTCATATTTAAAACACTTGATATGAACTAACAGTAACGATTGTTTACTTTTAACCTAACACTAATATAGACAAGTTTTTATAGTAGATAGACAATGTAGAAACATATGTTTGTCGTTTTATTAGCATATATGTTTTCAATTAATAAGAATATATAAATATAAGTTTATTTAATGTACATTTATTTTTATTTTGGCTTAGCTCTAATATATAAACCTGTTTGGTTGCACAAACTCTCTCTCTCTCTCTCTCTATATATATATATATTCTTTGTATTTTTCTTTACATATTTTTTTTAATTAATACAATATATTTGGCTTACTTTTTATCAACATGTAAGATACAATTGCACATTATTATTTATACTTATTTTTATTTTTACAAAATATATATTTTAAATACTATACACATTGGAATTTTTTTCAGGGAAAAAAAGCTACTATTGATATTTAGTCTGAATCAAATAGTACAAAATATGTTCCTGATCCAATCATATGGATCCTTCAAATGAGACCAAAGATGTAATCTTCATGGGTCTGACAGTTACATGTAATGTTTCTATCCCCTACAGGATATATCAAAAAAGAATATTCTCAACAAACTTCACCAAGCATAGAGCTTATTACATCCAAAACCATAACCAAAAAGTAGATCTATCTGTAACATCAAAAACATAGAGAGACAGGTATTTCATCAACAGATCAGTCGTAGAAATAGATAGATCCACAATCCAGGATATTGCCCTCACACCATTCCTCCCAGATCAAGTGACCTTCACTTCCATCAAGTGCTTGTTTAGAGAGCTTGTCCGCCATACAGTTATGTTCACGATATATATGTTCAAATATGATGTGCTGCTGTTTGTGGATTTCAAATAGCGTCCTGTTGGCCCAGTGTCTCAGATTTATAACATTGAGCATGAATTTGCCCTCAGCCCATTTGATGGTGACCCGAGAGTCACCATATACCTTTATGTTGCTCAACCCAAAGATGTTGGCTACCTTTAATACACACCAAAGTGCAATTAATTCCGCCTTCATATTTGTTCCCTTTCCACAGTTGAGCTTGATGGTATAATAATGTGAATCATTCAGATAAATAACACCTCCTATAGCACAAATACCTGCTTGAGAAGCACCATCAAAGAACAGTACAGGTCGATCCACTTTGAGATTAAAGATACTAACTCTGTCTGTTTTTAACATCACCTCATCCACCTTGCAAGAGTTATACATTTTAAGTGCAATCAAGCTACAATGGATGTAATCAGGTGAAGAGTTTCGAAAAATAGCACAGTTTCTGGCATGCCAGATTGCCCAGGGTATGCATACAGCCAGAAAGAAGTATTTTTTGCATCGTCTGAACCAATTTAAAAAACATACGTTGAAATCCCCAATTGCCCAGCATTGAGTGATTTTAAAATTTATAGAAATCACTTCCCAGACTTTGCGCGAGAATGAGCACTGTACAAATAGGTGCAATCGAGATTCAGCATCTTCTTTACAGAGAACACAATAACTCGGGCATGTCCAACCTCGCTTGCAAATATTATCCCATGTATTTAACTTATCTTGCAAAATTAACCAGGAGAAACATTTTAATTTAACTGGGATATGCCACTGCCAAATCTTTGAATACCACCAGTCCGGGGGGAAAATAAACTTATGCTGTAGTATTCTATTGTATGCTGCTTTTGCCGTGACAGTGCCAGTTTCTGTGTTGCCACCCCATACCAGCTTGTCTTCAGAGTTACACAGCCGGACACCGGCAGAGTTCAAAGTGTTTGTATAGTTTTCCCATATTCGGGCAAGATACCCAGATAATCCAATCTCTTGTGTTGATAACCACTTCGATCTTCCCTCAATGCCATTATTCAGTTGTTGTATTTTGTTTAAGGTGGACATTCCAATGATTTGCAAATACTGTGGAATACAAGTAGGCAGAATATGTTCTTGTTCAAGCCCAATAATAGGATCAACTCCAACCCTGATCTGAGAACCGGTGCCAACCTGCCAAAAAAGGTCATTTTTAATCCAGTGGAATACTTTCATGAACCCCCTCCAAATAGGTGAGAAATCCCAGCTTGTCAATTTTGGATTTCGGAACCAAGTATTGACATCTGTCTTGATGTATTTTATATGTATAATTCTAGACCAGAGGGAGTTGCCTAAATGCCACGCCAAAAACTTTTTAACCTGAGTGCAATATTAAACGCCTCCAAATCTTTTATTCCCCAGCCGCCAAGCTTGTATGGTCTTGCAAGAGCATCAGCTGCAACCATAGGTATTTTTTCACTGTGTGCAGTCCCATTCCACAGAAAGTTGAAGAAATATCTCTTAATGATTTTGATGATGGATAATGGAATTTCCAACAAAGAGAACCAGTACACCGGGATGCTGGAAAGCACTGACTGCACCAGTATAAGCTTTCCACCAATAGATAAAAGCCTATAGGACCACTGTGCAATTCTATCCTCAATTTTTTTCAATAACCAATGCCAATCCCGAATCTGATAATTGTTTGGCTTAAGAACGTAACCCAGATATTTAAATCCCTGTTCAAAAGTAAAACAATTATATGGCAATACAGATCGAATGCCTCTTATCTGATCCTCTAAAAGAGAGTGATGAAAAAAACTTGATTTGGCTGCACTAACTAACATTCCTGTAGCTTTGCTGAAAGTAGTAATGATTTTTTTGTACATCATCCATTCTTCCACGGAGTCATTACCCCCCAAAAGAACATCATCTGCAAACATCACATGTGTAAACACACATTCTTTTGTGAATTTGATACCCTTGATTTGACCACCCAGCAATGCCCTATTCACCAATCTGCTGAACCCATCCATTAACAAAATGAACAGGAGAGGGGATAAGGGGCAACCTTGTCTTATACCCCTGGAACAACTGAAAAATTCAGTTGGGTTACCATTCACCAAAACAGATATATTCATGGTTCTAATGCAGGCCATAATCCACTTAATAATTAAAGAGGGCACTCCAATCCTGATGAGGATCATTCTGATGAATGACCAATTAGCCCTATCATATGCTTTGACTAAATCCATCTTAAGCAACATAGCTTTTCTTTTATGTATCTTAATGTTGTGAATCAATTCTTGAGTGATGCCTATTGCATCATGAATCTGTCTACCCTCTAAAAAGCCAAATTGCTCCATAGAGACGTGAGCAGATAGGACTTTCTTCATTCTGTCTGCGATAATTTTTGTGATAAGCTTGTATAACAAATTACAAAGAGCAATAGGACGAAAGTCACCGAATGATGTAGGCTTGTCTTTCTTTGGTATGAGTGTAACAAATGTGGAATTGAGTCCCCCTGGTATGTAACCATTTTTCATGGAATAATTGACCAGCTCCAATAATTCATCACCCATCAACTCAAAGAAGTGTAGATAAAGCTCCACTGGCTATCCATCCGGTCCAGGGGCTTTGTCTTTAGCAAACAATTTTAAAGTCTGCTCTATTTCGTCCTTAGTGACCTCTCTTTGAATGTGTTCAGAATCTTGCTCATTAAAAAATCTAGGGTATAGAGATGCCACTTCAATCTGAGCATTTAGGCAGGCTTCCCCAGGATCAGAGTATATAGCATCAAAAAAAGAATAAGCTTCAGATTTAATATTTTCAATGCCCGAGCACTGATTCCCATTGTCATCCAGTATTTCCCAAATATACTTGGACCTCCGCCTAGCAGATGCAAATGAATGGAAGAACTTAGTGTTTTTGTCACCAAGTGTAATCCAGACTGCACGACTCTTTAATCTCCATGCTTTTTCTTCCTGCAAAATTAATTCTTCTTTTTTCAACTCCAGCTTCTTCATAATCTCAAATGCTTCCACAGATAGAGAATTGTTAATATTTGCATCAATGGCATCCTGTAATTGAGAATTTAACTGAAGTAGTTCAACTTTATCAGCCAGCTTCTTTTCTTTGATCCATTTTATAACAACCTCTTTTAATTTTCTCAATTTGTGACAAAGGTTTAGAACAGGATTTGCTTCAAATACCTCCCAACGTATCCAGAAGTTTTTAACCATTTGACAGAATGAATCATCCTCGAGCCATGTAGCATTGAATTTGAAGGGTGATAAGTGTAAATGATCAAATTGTTCCATCTGCAGAATAATGGGCCAGTGGTCCGAGAACTTAACTGAGTGTACCCAAGACCTGTGCTTCGGAAAATATGCCAACAGGTTCGATTTTACTAGGAATCTATCAAGGCGCTTGTGGACACCCTCTCCTCCAAATCTACCATTAGACCACGTGGGGGATAGTTTATGTGGCTTAACATCAACAAGATCCTTCTCCAAGAGCAAGTTTAAGAAAAAATCCCCCAAGTCATCCATCCTGGCTGTGATGCCCCATATTTCTGATGCTTGATAAGTGAAATTTAAATCGCCTACAATGATTAAATCAGGTGAATCCATAAGCCCCGAATCTTTCAAAGCTGTCCAGAAGATTTGTCTATCTCTGTATGGGGCATAGCAATTGAGCATGGAGATAGTTTTCTGACAACTACAAATAGAACCTTTTAAAAAAATGCCCCAAGGGGTAATAAAGGCATTAAGATCAAAAAAATTTGGATTCCAAGCTACAGCCAGACCTCCGGAATGTCCACATGAGCTAATAGCAGAAACCTCCCAATCCGGAAGAATGTAACAAAGCTTATGGATGGCTAATTTATCCTCACACATAGTCTCCTGTAGGAAAATGATTGCAGGGCCAGTATCTTTAATTAGACTGGACAAGGCCTGGGCCCGAGTCACCTTGCCCAATCCCCTAACATTTACTGACAGCAGAGACATCAAGGAACATTCCTAATGGGGGACACTGTTCTAAGCCCCAGGGGTTCAGTCTTGTCAAGCTTTTCAGCTTCCTCCAACCTCCTAGATATAGGTGTGTAAGACTCAGGAATGTTCGAAACAAATTTTTTCTTCTTACCTCTTCTTATGGTAACATTTTGTCGGTTAAGGGAAAGTAAAGGGTTTGCATCAGACCCGCTACTAGGATTCTTAGTGTAAGCCGGGAGAGGAGGGAATTCTTCCCCATAAGTCGACATGAGATATCCACTATTGGATAATATATTCAAATCCTCAGGATTGGAAAAATTATCAGATGGGTTAGCACCCTTATCTTCCTGCGGAATATGCCCCTCATTAAGAAGTGATTCACAGTGTGTGTCCCCAGATGCTACAGGTATTGCTCCATTGGGCTCTATGAGTTGGTGTCCTGGCTGAAAATCGAACAGAGAACTATCAGGTTTAGGGTTTGTCAATGAATCCATAATATGATGATTTGTGGGGCGATTTTCTAACAATGCCGCGTCAGGGTTAGGGTTTGACATTGAGTCCACAACTGTTGTCGATACTGATAGCCCCAATTTCAATGTTTCCGGCTCCATGTCATCAAATAACTTTCGACTTACATTTGAATCAGAAGAACAAAAAGCCTTATTAGCAACAGGTAACCCTGTCACTATATCATGTCGTAGATGGACTTCCCCTTTTGAAATACGGCTAGATAAAATATGCTCCGAAGATTCAATAAAAGCCAATTCTTCGTTTGACAAATCCGGGAAATTTAAAGAAGGGATTTTTAAGGACTTACCAGCTTTTTGTAATGCAGGATTTTGTAGTTCTTTCACGGGTGTTGTGAATTCAGTCGAGCTCTGAGAACAATCACGAACAGAGGGGCACGACGCCTTTACATGTCCAGTCTTTCGGCAAAGGTAGCATCTGAAAGGAATCTTATAGAAATCCAGAGCTTGTTGCCATACCCTAGATCCCCAAGTGATTATAATTTCTGCTGGCAGGCCACCTTTCATATCTATTTCTACCATTACTTTGGCAAATCGCCGGTCCATCCCAAATAGATTTTGTTTGTCAAAACGAATAAATCGACCCACCGAATCTGCAATGCCTTTTATCACATCCTCAGTCCAAATTTCTATGGGCAGACCAGGTATGATCATCCACAGATGGCGCAGGGTCTGAACTTCTTTGACAGGATCAAAGTTTAAGTGCCATCGCTTGATAAACATGGAACCCTTCTTAAATTCCCAGAATTTTGACAAAATCAAGTCAAGGTGAGACGCCTCCGTAAAGGTGAACATCATCCATCGATTTGGGAGCAAATTGATGCGGGGGGCCAAACCTGTGAGGGGTACCCAAACCCTATTAACCCATTCTGTGATTTCCATCTTGGTACCCGACGTATATTCAAAACGGCCAACTAAAGCTCGCTCAGCTAAAATCTGAATCCTGTCAAGATTGTGATCTGCATCAATGTCAAATCTGCAAATTTCACTACGAGCTTTTAAAGTTTTCAGCATTCGCCGGTGTCTAGCCTTCTCACCCCGTAGGCGGCCCCCATAAGCTTCACTATCATTGTCATGACCAGTCCACACACCCGGACCAGAGTGAACAGCCGACCGATGAGGGTTTGAGAAATGGTTTGTATCCCCTAGCGAGGACATTTAGGCTCCCAGCAACGAAACGACCTGCAGCTGTCGGTCACCAATCTGACAGGTTAGGACAACTGTCGCGAAGGACAAATATAGCGACTCCTCTAAAAAATGGGGAAAAAACCCTCAAAATAGTCACTTCCTTATACTAAGCTTAAAAATAAGGAAAGATTCCCAGCTTGAAACTTGGCACCAAGATAGGAGAAAACCCCGTACTGCAGGTAACCCGAAAAGTCTAGCAGAAATGAGGAATCGTAACCTTCGACTAATGCAAAATCTTCCCACTTTTTTTCCTTGGCTGGTACTAGGCTGATTCAACGAATCAGTTGGACTCCTAGTCGCCGAAGGTCACCAATCCATCAGATCAACTGTCATAATCAGAGATTCCTGCAGTAAAATCATGAAACCCTAGGAACAACTCCATCTCCCCTATACACATTGGAATTTATAATAATATGCATTTAGTTTAATGGTTTAAAAAAAAAAAAATTGTGACATAATATATAATTTTAAAATGAAAAATATAAACACACATATTTATCATACTTTATTTTAGTGGTACAACTAATTCTTTTAAATATAAATGTATGAATTATTGTTATTAATAATATTTTAATAATAAATAAGTAACAAAAATAATATCATATATACTAAAAAAAATATAAACATATAACTCATATTTTAATTATAAACCTAATCTTAAGACATAGATTAATCTTTTATTTATAAGTAAAATTGTATCAAAATTTTAATTATTAAAAAAACTATTTTACCTTTAAACTAAATTATATTTTCACCACCAAATTAACGTACTCCATTTTTATATGTTTTACACCATATTTGATATCGCTTAATTGTAGCATAGAAAATAAAAACTTCTATTATTTTCGTATTCCACATTATACAAACATGTAAAGTATCAATCCATGTAATCAAAGGCATATATTTTACTTCTTTGTTAGTTTTTACCAATTATGGTTTTGAATCGTATGCATTTTAATGTTGCAAATTTCTCAATATAAAACTCATAATGCATTGGTCTAACCTGGTGGGGACATCAAGTGAGGTATTTAAATATCTATGCATAGCCACCGAGGGATTTGACCTGCAGAACTTCTGCTTATAACTCACAACTCTCAACCACTTGAGCTAACCCACCGGGCTTACATATACATATATATAATTTCATATGAAAGAATTTATTTTGAACGTTCTCATTGCTAAATCGGTAACTAAAAAATACAATATGTGAAAAAATAAACCTTTTCTAGGAATTCTAAAAAGTCTAAAAGGTCCAGAATTAGTATTTATTTAAAAAAAAATTCTATTGCATCATGCAATTGACCAAGGTGGCATGCTTCTCATTATGTATTAATTATGTAATAAACATAACATCGTTAATTAATAAGAAAACTTACAATCATAACAAGCAATTGCATTACTTGCAAAATTAACATTTTCCCTAACATTAACACCCCTTGTAACTACAAGGGGAGAGACGTTATATGTGGGGTAGGGACCAAATGTGGTGAGGGTTGTGGATAGTTAACACATCCATTAACAAAATTTAATCCATCCAAATAAATACCAGAAAATAGTCATTTAAATTATACATAATGTCCAAAAAATTTACAAAAGGTGGCCATAATATGATTGGGACCACATCTAACTAGTATCCATCTTTCTATGATAAACTGTGCAAGTTTTACATATCTTCCTTACAAGAAACCATATCCTAATCCCATCCTAGACCAATCTTGCTTACACAACATCCTATCACTGCCATATCTTGCTGTGATCTGACATACAAGATCAATCAAACCTTAAAACCTCATGGTAAAATCAATCTAAAGAGTACAACAACACCATATAATCAAACCTAGCGAATGAGCAAAAGAGAAATACATTCTAGGATCAAGGCTACTGTGAGCCCAAAATGGAATAACACCTGCACAAAAAAGGGAGACGATTTGTTCAGCTTCACCTATTGCAATTATCACCAACACATCTTTCATTTAGCATACAATGCATTAATTATGAACTAACACAATCAAATCAACTATGCACATAGATCATCATGATGAGAGTCATAGTCATTGGATCATATTCCAATTGATACTAACCACATGATAAAAAACACAAGACTTCAATCCATGCCAATTCAAAGAGCCAATCAAAACCAACTCACAATTCTATAAATCAACCACACATATCCACCATTTTTACTTTACTCACTCAACCACTACTTGAAGGGATCATCGAGAAGAGGCCTCACACAGCACACAACAATCAACACCGGGAACATTATCATACAATTCTACTATACCGGGAACACTAACATACGGGTATACTATATTTCTTCTATAATTCAACTTAATTTTTTCGTGTTACTTTATGATCAACCTTATGTTCTTTTTCTTCAGACTAGAGCACTTCCCACATTCTTAATACTAAAAATTGTCCATGTGCATTAACAGCCCCCGTCTTAGAGATCAAAAGACCCTTGACATAAGACCCTTTTGAAACCAAAATAGAGATTTGTATTCAAGTTTACATTACAACCAAAATATAACTTCACATTCCAACCCTAGAAAGTATTCAAGTTTACCTACACATAACAAGTTGTCCATCATGTGTGTCATTACAATTGGCATTGTTGGGAAATCTACTCCCACCATGGGCTTGATTGGAGTTAAGAGAAGTTCAGAATTGTCCTCGTAGAGCCTATGAGGGATCCCACGAATATGACCACCTATTTAACTATGAAACTATAGATTGTGTCAAGAGTATCTAACAATGAAACTATATACTATGTCATAAGTATGCAATACAAATATATTACAGTATTTCGAAGGCATTATATAATAGAAGTGAAAGCATGATGATAATAATAGAACCATCCCAAATCTATTTCATCCTCATTTCGTGAATACAACAAAGCAGCATAAATAGTCACAAAAATCACCTTTTATTACCTATGGTGAACATGTGCTCAATCCTGAAGAAACCTCTTAGTACTGTAGAAGTGAGCTCATGAAAGACAGGTTGCTCAATGAATGTGTGCCAAAGGAACTGGTTAAGAGCATCGACTGTTCCTTTTCACTCTTGGTGGCTTTTTCTAAGTTCCAAGTAAAAATTTATGGTAGATATCAACAACTTAGTACAATGATTATATAGAATTAGTGGATATAAAATTGTGCACACTAAAACCACTCTAGGAGGAAGCATATTCAGTCTTTCTACCCGAGAATATTTCCCTTACTATACTCAGCTGAAAAGTCCTTCACTGCTAGACTTATCCCTGACCATGATATTGGTTTCTTAAGATGGCCATCAATTGACAACCAAAGTATATACGTCATATCTGTGCACAAGCCTATTAATACATTATGTCCATTACTAATAAGAAAAAACACAACATAAAGCATAAGCATATGTTTGATTGCAAGTGAACTATATGAAGTCTAAGGCACTCTAGGATGAAGCATATTGTATGTTCTTACCTGAGAATATTTCCATTTTCTCTCATTAGATAGATAAGAATCACTCGAGATCTATATTGCAAGATCTTTAATGTCAGACTTGTAGTTTTGCATGACCAAGGATATGTTTGTTCAATATGCCCATATATATAAGAATGGAAATACACATTGGGTCAAGTGTGCTAGCATAAACCTCTTAGTACTCTAGAAATGAGCTCATGAATGAGATATGCTAGTCTGTATAACACTTCTAAGTCTCCCATACTACAGGTATTACAATGCATAATTGCATGCCTAGTAGAAAAAACACAATAGATCATCCTAAACGTATGGTTGCAAGTGAACCAAGCGTCCTATTCTCTATCAAAGAAAAAAAAAAAATCTCCCACTTTACATAGATGTTATGAGAATTTTTAATGGGGTTTCTTATCTAGGCTTCCATTGAGTCTAGATGTATGTATTTTTCCTTCACAACAAAGAACCAAAACCCTTTCCCCTATACAAGCCTCTAGACAGTCTTTGTTGATAATGTCGTGTAGAAATGAAAAAAAAAAAATTAAGGTCCTATGACCCCATGGTGTTTCGGATTGCTATTCTTTTCACTTCACCCACGCAAAACCTTTTTTTCTTTCTAGAGACATACCAAGTGAATCTATAACCATGTATCTCAATTGTTGCTTGAGGAGATGCGAACCCTGGGCATTTATCCACTCTAGTGATTTAGTGGAGAGTTACATGTTAGATAGTAAAACTAAAGTTGCGCTTATGGCTGCCAAAAGAAACAGACTATTGTGCACACCCCTGAAACAAAGACAAAACATATCATAGAAATAATAAAGATAACATGTGAGAGTAATACTACTTGTTGATCCCCAAAGAAAATAAAGAGATTATGTGTATTTTAGGGAAGAGCAAAACAAGTGACACTGTAAACATTCATATTTATATGGCTTTGAATTTATTCAAAAACTAAGATCAAGTACATATTGGATACCAAGGAAAACCAACAAACAACCCTCAATATCTCTATTGTTGAAGGATGGAATCAAATTTATACAAATGTGCATGCATCCAATAGATTTACTGTACATGCATCGAATAGATAAACAGTAATGGCTATCACTGTAATGCAAGTTTATACAGTCATGGCAAGGGGCAACCATGCTAAGCGAGCAAGGAGGGCACAAATAAAATCGACCAAGGGTGCATAGCTATGACAGACTAAATCATATGAAGAAATCGACCACAATGCCAATACAGATGCAGTTTCTTCTACTCAACCATCAAACACAGTGCAAGGAAATTCCAATACAGATGTTGAAAACCATCCCCAGTAGAGTCAGTCAATGCCGCTACACTAGCAACCAAAGTGCATGGAGCTAGTTCAAGCAAGAATATCAATGTTATCAGGGGATGAACAAAATTTTGAAAGTGATTAATGACATAGAATTCAATGGGTATTCGGTGAGAGAAGTTGCAAGGAAATTTGGGATTGGACCTACGTCATTGCATTATTAGCTAAATAGTATGACTCATACAAAGAGGAGAGGGCCTCTTACAGTTTTGATTGAACAAGAGAAAGAGGAAGTAGTTGTTTGGTGTAAGGAGATGGTCGACATGGGCCATGGGTTGGAGTTGATACAATTTAACTCGAATGTGGTGCAAATATGCCATTCAAGGCCCAATCCATTCAGAGATGGGTTTCCTAGAAAGCATAGTGGGAAGGTTTCAAGGCTAGACACCCAAATCTTGTTTTGCAAACAACAAAGAGCCTAGATAGAGATAGAGCTCTGAATTTGCATCCTATAGTTGTGGCTAAGTTCTACAACACTCTGTTAAGTGCATATGACAATCAGTCTTATGGTCCATCACGTATATGGAACTATGATTAAACAAGATTATAAGTAGGAAAGAATTGTGGCATGCAGGTAGTCTCCAAGAGAGGCAACAAGAATGTGCCCAAAATTATTCCTAAGAGAAGGGAGTGGATTACTATTCTATGTTGCGTAAATGCAATTAGATCATTGATCCATGGCTTCTACTTGTTCAAGGGAAATAGCCGGCTAAATAAATACATCAAGAACTGTGAGGTAGGTGTATGCATTACTGCTCATCCCAATGCATGGATGACTAAATAATTGTTCATGAATTGGATTTACCATTTTTCTGCATTCGTGTTGTGTGGTGTATCTCCTAAAAATAGACACCTGCTGATTTTTTATGGCCATGGAAGACACATAGCTCTACAAACCGTTTAGGAGGAAAACAAGATGGGAATTGACTTGTTGACTCTAACAACACATACCACTCATAGGTTGCAGCAACTTGATGTGAGTGTGTTCGGTCCGTTTAAGTGTTACTTCAAGATTGAGACAGTGTCATGGATGGCCAAGAACCTTGGTATAGAGGTAAAAAGGGTTGAATTGGAAGAATTTGCAAGTAAATATTTTAAAAGGGAATTGTCACCCTCAAATATAAAGGTTGGATTTAAGTGAACTAGAATATGGCCACTAGATTGTGATGCTCTTATCAATTACATGGCTTGTATCCAAGCATTAGAAGGTGTAGATGATGAAAAAGATGCAACTACTATGGACAACATCTTATCCCTCTCGCAAGGGAAAGTCCAACCATTGGGTGATGATGATGAATAAATCAATGAAAATCAATATGATGGTCATATCAATACTATTGATGTAGTTGATGAAGCATTTGAATTAAGCACTAGATTTGGAACACAACAAACACAAACAGAACATGCAAGGTAGCTACATACTGAATCTACTGAACTGAATATGGTTGAAGGTTGTGTAGCACAACAAAGCATTGAAGAGGAGTTGGAATTTCCAAGCTAGGTACCACAACCTGATTGGTTAGCAGATGTAATGATGAATATGAATAGATAGATTGTTACTAGAACCAATGAATATATCCTCGGCATGCCTTCACTTCTAGCATACCTGAACAATAAAGTTGTCCACTATTAAGTGGATGCAGATGGTGTAGAAGAAGACACTGCAGGGAATGAAGAACAAGGTGCAGATGGTGCAAATGAAGAAGAAATCCTAGATAATACTGAAAACCATCCAAGTTCCTCCCCATTGCTTGGACAATTCCTAAGGCTTTCAATGGAGAAAGTGAGCAGAAAGGCAAGGGAAGGAACAAAAAAATTTCTTCGATTAAGAAAAAGTTCACAACTAGTTACATTAGATGACTACATCACACTTTTTGGTAGACTTTGAACTAAATAAAAAGGAGATGTATGAAAAGAAACTGAAGAAGAAGGATCTTGCAATGGTCAGGAGGGTATAAAATATTGTTCAAGCAAAATCATGAAAGTAGGAAAAGCTAAAAAGAGAGTAGCAAAGGAAGGAAAAAGAATACCATAAGAAACTTTCCATGCAAAAAAAAGAACAAAGAAAAGTCTAGCAAAGACAAAAAAAGGAGAATGTGGGTAGGGATGAGGTGGACACAACTATGGAGGATATCGATATGAGGAGGATGGCCTCATTCGATCAAATTGCAGACAATACACATCTATTCCAAGAACTTATAAACATACATGTCCCCTAGTTTCCTCTGATTGGTCTACCTCCCCCTCGGTATCATCCAACTGGGCCACCTCCCCCTTTTCTCACAATCAATTCAAGGGCCAATCCAATATGGGATTTTCTAGCACCTCCAAACAATCTAGGTGTATTGGGAACAAGCCAGGGCTATGGGTTTTCAATTCCTCCTTGGATGCAAGTAGAAACATGGCATCAAGCAACTACGGGAGGCTCAACCGAACCTAATCAAGCAAGTATAGGAACCTCAAACAACCAGGCTCAATAAACTGTAGGAGGATCAACAAGCTTGGGAAATGAAGAAACTCGACCTCCTAGAGCATAAAGGAAGAAACGTTTCTACCTAACCACAAGGGTAGAAATTGTTTTGTTAGAAATGCATTTTTTGGATGAATATGTATTTAGTTGGATGGTGTATAAGTGAATAGTATCTACTTGAATACACATTCATGGAGCCTCGCAATCAAATATCAAATGCTATAATACCCTTCCATATTCATGAAAAAAAACATTCATTTTTTGATAAATTTGCTAGTGGTTTCTATTTAGCTATGGGTCGAGAAGAAGGCATTTAAGTTCACATGGACAGGGGAGAGAGATTCCATGTATAGTGAAGGGAGAACATCAAGGATTCATAAGATGCAAAGACAATGGACAAATCATTATTGATGAAGATCTAGGTACAATGAATAGTGGGAAACTCTCAAGATAGATCTTCTTCAAACTACAAAGGGTATTATTCTTAAATGCTTCTAAAAGTTGCATGAGTTTATGGTTTTTTAGATTTTTATTTACTAGTGGTTTCTATTTAGCTATGGGTCGATAAGAAGGCATTTATATTCACATGGACATGGAGAGTGATTCCATGGACAGTGAAGAGGGAACGTCAAGGATTCATAAGATACAAAGACAATCAACATATCATTAATGATGAAGATCTAGGTACAATGAACAATGGGAAACTCTCAAGACAGATCTTCTTCAAACTCTGAAGGGTATTAGTCTTAACTTCTTTTAAAAGTTGCATAAGTTTATTGTTTTTCATATTGTTATTTTCCTTTTTAGTGAGCATGGACATATCATATAGTTTCTTTCTTTATAGCAAAGAATATAAGACATGTTTCTTAATAGAAAATTTATACATTAAATTTAATGCTTATGTGGTGCCTCATTGGAAATATCTTGATAAGCTTATACTTTGAAATGCATTATAGAATTATTTTCTTCATTTTCTTCATTATAGAGTTGTAAGTTCAAGACCTAAATACTACCAAAATAAAGACCATTTATGTAAAAGACTAAAATGAACACCTAGATCATCATCCTATGTCAAGCCTTTTCTCACTCATATTTTCATCTATCAATTTGTTAATTTATCTAGGGCACAAAAATAGTGCTACCTTAAAACAGTTCTTAGAGAAGTGAAAGATCTAGAGCCCTTGAATGTGAAGGAAAGTTTGGAATCCTTCACACATTACAAGGTGATACCTTAACACATTCATAACAAATTCAGTACTACCTTAAAAACTAGTCGTTACGATGAATATGAGAAAGCCATCATGCAAGACACGAAGTCTTCACCTATAAAACAACTTATTCTATTATGGCCTTATAGCCTAACAAACCTCTTCCATTTATTAAAACTACCAGTATATTAGTGTATAATACACGTTAATAAAAGCACAAACTCATTGCATTCACCATGAGCAATCGCACTTTCACAATTACTAACTGTATGAGATATCATATCAAATGTATAGAAACTAACATATTGGAACTAGGATGAGCCCTACAAAGTTCATCCCATACTTCTATTCAAAATAGACATGATCCATGTTGAATACCTCAAGACTAACACTAAATACCTATCACCTGTGGATACTGGTCTTTAACCAAAATGCCATAGCAACCCCTTCTACAAAGCACCAATGCCTATGACACTATTTAGCAGTCATAAAATTATTCATCACAAACCCAATTTATCCTTCATCCTCTCAACAACCCAATAAATATCTCTCAAACAATTCAAATATCTACAATGAAAACCATAAAAGAAACCATGTCCTATTATGTAATGGTATCCTAATAAACCTCTTCTAGTTATTAAAGCTACTAGTATATTAGTGTATAATACAATTTAATTAAAGCAAGGAATCATTACATTCACCATGAACAATGGCACCTTCACAATTATTACCATCAAATCCACGTCATTAATGAAAAAATGGATAAAGAGTTCCGATTCCAACAAAAAAACACTACAAATCAAGATCCAAACACAACTAGGCAACCTTCATGTTGATTGTCTCTAAGACATAGTCATTACCACTTTAAAGGCAGTGTAAAAGAATAGTTTTAGGTCACATATACTTGGTAAAACCCCTAACATAATACATGTGCATTATTTCCACCATTTGAGGGATATGGTGGGAAATAAACTCATTACCATGGGTGGAAAACTAGGTCCCATGTTTCCAATGGTCCTAAAAATTTGATACATTTTCATAGCATGTAGGATGCGGGTAAATTTTTTTACAAAGGAGCAACATCTGTAAGACCTAGTTATAAAACCCTAGCATAACATTTGGACCTTAAAATTGAATGCCAAATTGATTCAGATTCAGAATGCCAAACCCTAAGCCATACAGAAAAAACTCATCCAAAACCCTAGAGCATATCATTTCAATTGATTTATTAGCCATGAATTTAACATATTGAACCACGAAATTCACAACCTGAACATGCCATAAAATTAACACCATGAATATGCCAAACAAATTTAGATTTAGAATGCCAAACCCTAAGCCATGAAATTCACACCAATGGAAGAATGCCAAACATATTTAGATTTAGAATACCAAACCCGAAGCCATATAGAAAAAACTCATCCAAAACACTATCATATCATTTCAGTTTATTTATTAGCCATGAAATTAACAAATCGAACCATGAAACTTGCACCTTGAATATGCCATGAAAGTCACACAATGAATATGCCATGGAATTCATACACCGAACCATAAAATTCACATAAGAACACCAAGAAATTCAAACACAGAACCGATTCAATTCACGGCAAAAAAATTCCATTATAATGTGCAGAGAACCCATCATAAACCCTTACAACGCATCATTGCAGTCGAATGTGCAGAGACCCAAACCCTTACAGAACCCTTACAACACCCATAAAATGTGTGTAGAGAACCCATCAACACAAATGCAACAGAATGTCTCAACCAAAATTGTAGCAGAACCCATCAACAACGTTCAAAGACATCCAAATGAGTGTGTTGACAAACACAAGCAATTGAAGTTGGTTGGAACGGAGCCCTACCAAGGGTGGGAGTGAAACCAACAACTGTGCAAGTGTGAAGCACCTCCACTCGAGCCGCCACCCTACAACTTGCACAAGAAATCATAAACCCAATGAGATGGAGGAAAAAAATAGAGGAAAAAACGAAACCACACAAAGATGCAGAAGCATGGCCATGTTCTTACCATCAGCTGCCTATCCAACTTGCCACCAGCATTGGCCACCCATTGAAGGAGGGTTGAAACCAAAAAGATCCACCACGACACCACAAGGGAATTCACAGACCAACAACAAAGCTCGCACGATGGGCGATAACAACCACCATAACCATTGCAACGAGGTCGCCCAACTAAACTCAACATAACAACCACCATAACACCAAGTCTCCACAAGAAAACCGTTGTCGTAATCACCAGAGCTCATAGAATAGAATACAATGCAGGTGCAAGTGTCATTACACAACATGAGCGGATGAGCACAAAGCCGAGGGTGTGCTACAACTTGGGGGGTTGGCGCTCACCCATCAACCCCAGTCAAAATAACAAAGAACATGGAAAGGGTTCTGAAACAGGCATAGAAAAAAACCTAAAAAGGGACAAAAATACAGTTTATAAAGCGTTGCATGGGAGAAAACATGACAAGTTTAGAGAATACAATGACGTACACCACCTGGACCCCACCACGTGGAGCTAAGAGCCCTACGTGGTTGGGTCTCCCCTAACATGTCTCGAATTTGAAAACCTTTTTCACAATAAAAACTTACACCTAACACCTAACATTAGACATCTTTTGAAGTTGAAAATGTGAGTGATGTCATAATGTTTGGTAAAGATAAGTAGCTTAGTATTTGTTTCACAATACTTCATTCATTACGATGTCAATTTTTTTTTTCACTTGTCAAACTTAGATTTTCTTTTCTAATACTTTAACATGTCATTATATTTTATTTTTATAATATAGCTGTTAGGAATTTAAAATTTTCTTTCTACTAATGGTTCATTGATGATGGATAACTAGATTGGTAATTTAATTTGTATGACCCTTGATCTCATTGTACTTAGATAAACAACTTCTGAGGTTTAAAGTCAACAAATTATAAGTCAACAACTAAGCGCACGCGGGATAATAACAAAGGATGATAAGGCAGCAAAGACATGACACACGTCCCATCAACTAATTACTTCATCAGTCTTAAGAAAGCATTATGCTCCACGCCCCCACTGCAAAATGTGAAAGTAAGTCATAAACAATATAAAAATCACAGTTACCAATACGTTGGCCCAACATCACAATTTTTAGAAAGTGCCTAAGAGTTTGCAAGGCCTTGAATTTATGGGACCTAAACCTCACTTAGGCCATTCGACCTACTAGCTATCAGCCTTTTTAAATGTAAGAGAGAGATTATATTGCTAATTTTATTTTTGTTTTTATAATATTTTTGAAAATGAGAATATTTATTTAAATGTTCATACATATATAAGAAATATGATAAATGCTTGTCCAAATGAAAAAATTCATATACACATTGTAGGATGACGCATTCATTTTAATGTAACAATAAAATATTCAATGTAAGTTACTTTGAATACCACCATGTAGCCACATAACCCACAATCTCATTAATTAAAATGCACATCAAAGTTCATCATAGAGTTTTATAAATAAAACAAATCAAAGTTGAAGGCACGCGTCAAACTATTTATTTAACAAAAATCAAGTATATTCCAATTAGTTTCTACATGTGCATATACATTAATTCATTGATCGTCATCATACATCCCCTCTAATGATATACATAGTTGCTAGATTTAGTATATGTTCGAATTTAATGGTGTCCATATCCTTCATGATATTGAGGATATTCTCCAAAATGGTTGTCATATCCTTAAGAAGCTCGAGGATATGTTCAATGGTTTACTTATATATGTTTATATATGTTGCATATTTATTTATTTTTTACACGATCATTTATGACATACCTTTGCACTTCTTAAGGAAATGGTTAGTAAGTACTAGTACAACCACATTTTTAAGAGTGGTTGATATACGTTGATCAACGTCATTTTCCACCATTTTTAAATATAATGGTGTCGATCGGCATATATCAAACACTTTTAAAAATGTGATTGTGTTAATTAACAATCAATGCGCGAAAAAAGATTGATGAATTATTATTATTATTATTATCAAAAAATGAAAATAATTATTTATAAAGGAAATATATATATATATATATATATATATATATATATATTAAATCATCAATAATAATAATACTAAGTTTGTTTATTTATACAAGCAATATAAATATGAAAAAAAAATACAAGGTTGAGCATACTTAAGCACAGGTCACTATTGTTTGACCAAGGTTGATTTTAGTGAACCATGGGTGAGTATGGATGACTTTAATTAACCATGGTTGAATTTGCTTAATTAAGGTTGATCATGCTTGACCATGTTTGAACACGGTCAAGCATAATTTTTTAGTTGACTTTAGTCAACTAGGGTTGACTATGTTTGAACATGGTTGATTAAGTCTAACCATAATTAACCACGCATAACTATTATTTCATCGCGGTAGATTTTAGTGAACCATGGATGACTTTAGTTCACCATGGTTAACTATGGTTGACATTTTATTAGCTAAGGTTGACCATGTTTGACCATCGTTAACCATGGTCGAAAAAGGGTGTCAAGTGATGGTTGACCAAGTTTGACCATAGTAAACCATGGTTGATTATCGTTTGTGCATGGTTGACTTTAGTTAACCATAGTTGAGTTTAATGCACCATAGTTGAATATTTTTCAACTATGGTTTACTTTAGTGAACCTTGGTTATGTATGGTTCATTTTATGTAGGTAACATTGACTATTTCTCACCATTATTGACTAACCATTGTTGACTATGGATTATTTCATTGACCATGGTTGTGCATGTTTGATTATGTGAGACCATGTTTAAATGTCATTAACCATGGTTGGCTAACCAGTGTTAACTATGGATTACTTTCTTGACCATGGTCGTGCATGTTTGACTATGTGAAACTATGTTTAAATGTCATTGACCATGGTTGACTATGCTTAACTATGGTTTTCATAGTTGACTTTAGTTAACCATGGTTAACTATGTTTGAACATGGTTGAATAAGATTGGCCATAGTTAAGCATGGGTGACTATTGTTTGGCCATGGTTAACAAAAGTAAACAATTGGTAACTTTGCTTAGCTAAGGTTGACCATGATTGAACAACATTGACCATGGTTAACGAAGGGTGTTAAATGATAGTAGACCAAGTTTGACCATAGTAAACCATGGTTAACTATTGTTTGTGCATGATCAACCTTAGTAAGCCATGGTTGACTTTAATGCACCATGGTTGACTACTGTTTGACCTTAGTGAACCATGGTTGGAAATGGGTGAAACATGATGGTTGAATAAGTTAGACCATAGTTGACCATGGTTCATTATTATTTAACCATGGTTGAATTTAGTTAAAAATGGTTGACTTTAGTGAGTCGTGGCTTCCTATAGTTGATGTTGGTTAACCATGGTTGAATTTAGTTAACTGTTATTGAATTTAATGTGTCATGGATGACTATCAATGTTTTTATTTTTTATAGTTGACTTTAACTGACCATGGTTGACATTAGTAAATTATTATTGATTTTGCTGAGAAAAGGTTGACCATGTTTGACCACTATTGACCATGGTTAACAAATGGTGAAAAGTGATGGCTGACTAAGTTCAACTACAATGAACCATGGCTGACTATTTTATGTGCATGGTTGACTTTAGTGCACCATGGTTGACTATGGTTAAATTTAGTTAACCGTTGTCATGTTCCCATTTTGGTCAGCACCATAAAGAAGATCAAACCCCATGGAACCTAGTGACAGATTAGAATTAATTAATTAATGAAGGGTTAAGTATTAAAGCATTATTTAATTAGGATGTTTTAATTTTATTTTATCCCAAGTTTGAAATGAACTTGATGGAAGTATTTTTCATTTACATATATTTAATTCAATGGAATAAAGTGGATAATTATTCACAAGGGCGCATTAGAGGATACAGATTGGCCAATGATAGAGTGCAAAGGAAGAAATGATAAAAGCAGTCAAAGCTAGGAAAGCAGGAAAAAGAAAAGAAAAGGTGGTATAAGGAAGCAAAGCTTATGAAAAACAAAATAAAGCAGAGAAGTAGATAAAAGAAGAAAATAGGATATGGAAGAAAAGAAGGAAAAAACTGGACAAAGCAGACTCAAGTAGGATAAGGCAAAAAATCAGGTTAAAGTAGAAATGCAATATAAGGCAGAAAAGCAGGAAAGAGCAAGATAAAGCAAAAGCAGAAAGCAGAAAGAAAAAGAAAGCGGAAAGGAAAGGAAAAAGCTAAAGAATAAAGAAAGCCATCCTTATACACTCCATGAGGGAGCCTTGGCCTTGTTGGATTTGTCCACAAGTCACCTAAAATCTATTTAAGAAGAAGTGTGCACCACTTGGCCATCTTTTGACAATTTGTGAATTGGATTGAGTGCAATTTTTCCTCTGTGACTTGGGAGATGTGCCCCTAGTCCAATATGGGAGATGTGCCCCTACTTATTCTAAGAGGATGATGGAATATAGTCTTCATAATTGAGTTTATTCCAGGTCCTGAAGTTTGATCCAGTGGTTGGTGTTCTCGTTGTGTGGTTCAACTCCTTTATTCAGTAAGAATAGTGTTGGAGGGTAGAAATGGAGGTTTTGGTTTCAAATCGTATTATCATTTATGTACTTTGAAACCTGTCCCATTGTGTCAATAGCATCATTTCCAGTAGGAAACACCCTTCTTTTCATTTAAAGTGTCTAGATGAGCAATTTATGGCCATTCTACTAGATCTGGGGATTCCAACTATGAAGAACGCGCCCTTGCTTTTCTATCTAGTTTGGTGAATGCGCCCATGAGAATATCCTAAGTATTGGTGCTATATCCATGAGAATCCACCTGCTTTTTATTCATCATTATTGCAAATACAGTGAAGAACTACTCACTTCCACTCTTCTTAGTAGTCTTCTACATTCAATATTGTAAGAATATTATGTATTTGAGGCCCATTGAGAAGTCAAAGGTTAAAATTATTATAATTACTTCCATAGTTTGTAATTTTGGTTTGATGTTGTTCATATGTTCAATTATGAACCATACTGTATTTCAGAAAAGGAATTTGAAATCCTTAGAGGCTGTTGTATGAATATTTATCAAGACTAGCTCTTTGAGCCCTAATTCTTGACTAATTTTTCAGTATTTGCAATTAAAAGTTTCATCTGAGTCAATTTTATGTTCTAAAGGTAATTATTGATTATTAAGACTCTTCTGAATACTCTCCAACTATTTTCATGATAATTCGCAGGCCTTTCATCCTGTTTGGGAGCGCCTGAAAGAAGACTAGCTGTGTTGTCCATCATAGCACACTTCACCCCGTTTGCTTCCAAACTCTGCCAACTCTTCCCAAATTATAAGAAACACTTATCCATCATCATACTGGGACTTAAATAATTATATCCACTCATCTGGTTACTTTCAAGCGTAAGTGAAAGATTTTAGTAGGAATATGTTGGTGTGCCCACGAAGCCTTGGAGTAGAATTCAGTGTCTATTGAATTCAAAACACAAATGGCCCCAGTACATTGTGCTTAGAAATTTGAACCTGGACTCGACTCTACTCACTTTTATGCTACACACTCCATATCATAATTATCATATCCGAAAGAGTCCATGGTGTGGTAGTCAGTGTCCAAACCTTGTCTTCCTACAACTAGTCAGTTAACTAGTTTTTGTTTGAGCTAAATTGTGCACTGAAATATTAATAATATTCTTGAATTATTATTCAGGGATGTTATGGTGGTATCATAGAAAGCTCCTCTACTCCTGTGGAAATTAATCTCTCAAGAAGATGAAAATTGTATCCATGACCTACTCTAATGATGTTTTCTATTTGTTGTATGAGGATGATGAGCAGTATGATAATGACTAAGAGGAGAAATACGAAGAGTATTGCAAATAGTATGAGGAATAAAATGTCTAGGAGATACCTTCTACAAGTATCTCCGATCAAATCACATTTGGAAGGAGAAATGATGGTTATTGTTATATACATATGTATGGAGAAGATGCATGTTCCATAGTCAAAGATAAGCCTTTGGAGGAACATCAAAGGAGTAAAACTCAGCCTACTTGTGAAAAGAGAATCAAAATATCTGAAGCTTCATTGGATGCATGTGTTTCCTACTTGATGATAATTTTTGGATGTTCTTAAAAAAGAATCTCCAAAGATATTGATCCTAAGGAAACTAAGGGGAACGATGCATCGACTTGCTTGAAAGAGAAAAAACAAAGTGACTGCATGAGAGAAGAAAGTTGTGTAGAAGAAGATGAAGAGGAAACCCTCACTAAGAACCTAGATCGGAGAGAAACTATTACAGGTTTCTCAAGATCTATAGAAGCATATACTAATGGATGCTAAGAAGAGGTACCTACTAATGGGTTCCTAAGTTTTACAGAGATATCTATTGAGGGATGTCCATTTCTCTATGTTGGTGACATAGAGATACCACTTGAGAAGGCTACTGTAAGTACAAATTTCATTGAACTTGAAGAATATGAAGACCTTGCAGTAAAGGAAGAGATCCAAGAATCAATCTCACTATCAACACAAGAGCTTCATGAGGTCGATCCACTAATTGATGATGAGGAGGTTCGCTCTAAACCTTCTCCTTTTGAAAGACCACTCAATATGAGTAAAAGGAAGATCAAGGAGGCCTTTCACATTCTCCATGACACACGTGTTTCAGTGTCACAATATTGTTGGAGAGATTCTTCATTGGAATATTCATGTATCTTTGAAGCCCTAGAGAATATCCAAAGAGAAATGACTACAATCAAGGGTAATTTTTCACATATGCTTTCTGACATAGATTATTTGTATGAGCTTGTTCATATGTTGTGGGAAGCATCCTTTAAGTATGATGAAGAGATTTGAAAGCTCAATAATGAGTTGATGGCCATCCAAGATTCTTTGAGAAGCACTCAAAGTGCCCTCTAGGAATCCAAGATGGCGATAGAGCAACTTCACCAAGAGTTGCAGATATCACACATTCCCTCCTACAGTCTAGTTAACCATTCTCTTTCGGTTGATGACATTCAGAGTTATATGGAGGAACCTCATGAGATGGTGTTTCATGAGGTGCATGATGAAATGAATGTGCTTGAGGAGTTTAGAGATGCATATGATGGGTTCCAAGAACATACTATCTTCTAGAGTGAAACTGAGCTTCTTCCTGGAGTGATTCATTCTTCCATTGAGGAGTCAAAAGAGCTCATGATTGATGGACCAACATTTGATAGAGATGATGCAACCATTAGATTGATGGATGAGGTTTGCAGTGATGAGTCTTGGTCCATGATCCTAAATCAGTTCTAAATACTTCTTCCATGTCACTTGATGGGGAAGTTTGGGTCAATAATTTATTTTTGATAGTGCCTGAAGAGGAGTAGAAGGCTCCCACATTCGCTTCAGTGGATTCAATGAAAACACCTTCCCAATAGTTGCAGAGGAATCCCATTCCTACCTTTGATGCCTTCACACATAAAGGTGCATATGGTTCTACTTGAATTCATTGAGCTAAGAACATTGTAATTGCATGCACCTTTTAACCAATGGCAGTGAGTTGAGCCATTGGGAAAATTCACTTAAGGAAGCACTTTGGTTTCCAGTTAGATCATTGGGTTGGAGTGTCTCTTCTTTTCCTATTTTGGAGAAAAGAAACATGAGTGATATGCCTTCTTGCACCTATGGAGACTTCATGTATATATGTTACACTTTTTGTAAGAAACATGGGCATCCATGGAATTTTGATGATGCTTACTTTCTTTGTGATTGGACATGGGACCTTCACCCTTTCCATTCAAACAACAATGTTTTGATCTTTGGTACTTGTGTGCATCGGGCATATGAAGTACAATCTGATATACATGTGCTTGGACAGTTTAGGGTTAAGAAAAATGGAGGCCAAGCACCTGTTTTTTTTCCAAGAAATTGTGAGCTACCTATAGGATATTATTGCACAGTTTTGGAGGAGGAACATGATTTCATTTCGGTTGTGCCAACCATGATGGATGACTATTACAAAGAGTTGGTTCACCATTCTCCATCCCACACACATGTGGAATCCAACACAAATAGGGATGAAGATTAGGTAAAGGGTTTTTTTCTTCTAGTGTCACATGAGGAGGAGGAGTCTCCCACACACTTTATTGATGGTTTGATGGTTAGACCTTGGGGTTTGACAAGCGTGCATGTCCCTTACCATTTTGATGAGCAACAACAAAGGCATATATCTAATGTCTCCATCATGCATAGAAATGTAGGGGAGTTCCACCAGAGTTGTTACACAATATTGAAGATGGTACATGGGGAAGCTACAAGATTTCCATCGAGATCACTGAGGTGGAGTATGCATTCATTCACTGATTGGGTGCATAGATACATGAGGGAGTTGATTACTCCAAGAGGTAAGTTTGTTGCTTGCATTAATGGAAAGTTTATGGACGTACCATTCATTTTTTGTGAGAAGTTGTATAAGAATTTGTGGTTGTGATGTTGTGATTACAGTATACTTGGATGAACATGGGATTTCCACCTATGTCAATTGGATAGCAGTGATGTGATTCTCTTTGCTGGTTTGCACATAGAACACAAGGAGTTTCATATTTGGTTGGAGGGACTCACAAAGTTTCAGTTTGCAGTGGAAGTGATGAGCTTCCAATATGGTGGAGTGATCTAGACATCCTCCATGATGTTATATTCTTCCTATTGATCTTGATGTTTGGAAGGATGCAGTTAAGACAATAGGACCCTGGAATTATTTGGAATGGTTGTTCTCTACAAGCAACAATGCCATTGGGAGACATGTAGTTGAGACAGTGGGATCCAAGAATTGACGAATCATTTCAATTTGTATTGGTGTATGGAGAAATGCAACATAAGCATTGGGAACCTGGGATCATTTTGGATATCCAGTTATAACTAGAGTAACACAGCAGCAACATGGTGGCACCTCCATTGAGTTCAGTTGGAATTTGGAATTCCAATGTTTGTCAAGTTCAGCTACATATCTTAAATTGTTTGAGGACAAAAAATCTTGGGATGGGAGGATTGTTATCTTCCCATTTTGGTTAGAAACATGAATAAGATCAAACTCCATCGATCCCAGTGACATATTATAATTAATTAACTAATTAATGAGGGGTTAAGTATTAAGGAATTATTTAATTATGAGGTTTTAATTTTACTTTATCCTAAGTTTGAAATGCACTTGATGGAAGTATTTTTCATTTATAGATATTTATTTCAATGGAATAAAGTGGATAATTATTCACAAGGGCGCATTAGAGGATAAGGATTGACCAAGTGATAGATTGCAAAGGAAGAAAATATAAAACCAGTCAAATCTAGGAAAGGAGGAAAAAGAAAAGAAAAGCTAGCACAAGGC
Organism: Larix kaempferi; assembly: GCA_027924585.1. Lineage (NCBI taxonomy): Eukaryota > Viridiplantae > Streptophyta > Pinopsida > Pinales > Pinaceae > Larix > Larix kaempferi. The sequence continues at coordinate 14,746,408 of BSBM01000249.1, forward strand.
AGGAAGACAACAAAGCTTAGGAAAAACGGAATAAAGCAAAAAAGCCGATAAAAGAAAAAAGTAGGGTAAGGTAGAAAAGAAGGAAAATGCAAGACAAAGCAGAGAAATAGGATAAGGAAGAAAAGCAGGACAAAGCAGAAAATAAGGATAAGGAATAAAAGAAGGAAAAAAAAAGGATAAATCAAAAGCAAAAGCAAAAGAAAAGGAAGAAATAAAAACAAAGCGGAAATCAAAGGAAAAATATAAAGCAAAACGAAAGCCATTCTTATCCATTCCATGATGGCGCCTTATCCTATTTTACTTGTTCCACAAGTCAACTAAAATATATTTAATAAGAAGTCTACATCACTTGGCCATCTTTTGACAATTTGTGAATTGGGTTGAGTGCAATTTTGCCTCTTTGAGTTGGGAGATATGCCCCTAGTCCAAGCTAGGAGATGTGCCCCTCCTTCTGAGAGGATGATGACATCCAATATTCATCATTGATTTTATTGGTGTTCTCGCTGTGCGGTTCAAATCCTTCATTCAATAGGAATAGTGTTGGAGGGATGAAATCTAGGTTTGGGTTTTGACTCTTATTATAATTTATGTACTTTTAGACCTATCCCATTGTGACCTTAACATCCTTTCCAGTAGGAAACAATTTTTTTTTCATAAAAAAAGGTGCCTGGATGAGCAGGTTATGGCCATTTTACTTGATCCAAGGATTCCAGTTGTGAAGAACGCACCCTTGCTTTTCTATCTAGTTTGGTGAATGCGCCCATGAGAAGCTCCTTATTCTTGGTGAGTCATTCATGAGCCTCCATATGCTCTGTATTCATCATTATTTCATAACCAGTGAATAAATCCTCGCTTCCACTCTCCTTAGCAGTCTTCTACATTCAGTATTGTAAGAATCTTATGTATTTGAGGCTCTCTAAGAAGTATGAGGTTAAAATGATTATAATTGCTGATTAGAGTTTGTAATTTGGTTTCTTTCTAATCATATGTTTAATTCTGAACCATATTGTATTTCAAAATAGGAATTCAAAATCCTTAGAGGCTGTTGTATGAAGATTTATCAAGACTAGATCTTTGGGACCTAATTCTTTACTAGTTTTTCAGTATTTGCAATTATAAGTTTCTTGTGAGTCAATTTTATGTTCTAATGGTCAATAATGATTCTGAAGACTCTGTTGAATACTCTCCAACCATTTTCCTGAGAATTCATATGCCTCTCATCTTGTTTGGGAGCGCTTGAAAGAAGACTAGCCATGTTGTCCATCATAGCGCACTTCACCCCTTTTTCTTCCAAACTTTACAAATCTTCCCAAATTCTTAGAAACACTTATCCATCATCATATTTGGGACTTAAATACTGATATCCACTCATCTATTTACTTTCAATCCTAAGTGAAATATTTTAGTAGGCATATGTTGGTGTGCCCAGGAAACCTTGGAGTAGAATTCAATGTCTATTGAATTCAAAACATAAATGGCCTCAGTACATTGTGCTTAGAACTTTGAAGATGGCCTTGAATCTAATCACTTTTTTGCTGCACACTCTATATCCTAATTTTCAGATACGAAAGAGTCCATGGTGGGGTAGTCAGTTTCTAAACCTAGTCTTCCTACAATTAGTCAGTTAACTAGTTTTTGTTTGAGCTAAATTGTGCACTGAAATCTTAAATTTGAGATAATATTCTTGAACTCTGATTCAAGGATGTTACAATTGTGGTTGACTATAGTGAACTATGGTTGATTTTGGATAACCGTGGATTGCTTTAGTGAACTTTTGTTGTGTATGGTTCAACTTGCTTAGGTACCATTGACTTTGTTTAACCATTGTTGACTATGGATTACTTCCTTGACCATGGTTGTGCATGTTTGATTATGTGAGAGCATGTTTGAATTCCATTGACCATGGTTGATTATGGTTGACAATGGTTTTCATAGTTTCCTTTACTTAACCATGTTCAACCATTTTTGAACTTTGTTAACTAAGTTTGACCATAGTTATGAATAGGCGAATATTCTTTGACCATGGTTGATTGTAGTGTACAATGGTTGACTATGGTCGACTTTAGTCAACCATGGATGGATTTTCTTAGCTAAGTTAGACAATTTTTTAACAGCATTGACCATGTTTGAACAACATTGACCATGTTAACAAAATGTGTTAAATGATAGTTGATCCTATTTCAACATAGTAAACCATAGTCGACTATTGTTTATGCATGGTCCACTTTTAGCAAACCATTCTCAATTTTAATACACCATGGTTGACTATTGTTTAACTGTGGTTAACCATGGTTTGATTTATAAAACATTTATTATGTATGGTTAACTTTGATTAGGTAACATTAACTCTACTTGACCATTCTTAACCATGGTTGTGACGAGTGACAATTGATGTTGAATACATTAGACCATAGTTTACCATGTTTTATTATTGTTTGACCATATTTCACCATGGGTTTTGCAGTTGACTTTAATAGACCATCATTGATTATGTTTAAAGATGGTTGACCAAGTTTAACCATAGTTAATCATTGATGATTATTGTTTTACCCTAGATGACTATAATAGTTATGGTTGATTATGGTTAACTTTAATTAACCATGGTTGACTATTATTTGCGCATTGTCCACTTTTAGCAAACCATGGTTGACTTTAATGCACCACGGTTGACTATTGTTTTACTTTGGTTAAGCATGGTTTACTTTAATGAACACTGGTTGTGTACGATTGACTTTGGTTAGGTAACGGTAACTCTATTTGACCATAATTAACCATGGTTGGTTACCATGGATCCATGGTTGACTATAGTTAACCATGGTTAACCATAGAACTAAGGAAAAGTTTAGGGGCGAAATTTTTCCAATTGACTATTTTTTGGGCCTTTTAAAAAAATTTCGCTATTTGGTCATTTTTAGGCTCTAATATCGCCTATATTTACTTAAAATATGTTTTTTTTAATCATAATATTCGCCAAAATTTACAAGTTTCAATAGTAAATTGTATGTTTCATATTTAATATTCACCTACCAATCTATATTTATATTTTTTTCAATCCAAAATAATTGCCTATAATACTACACTTAAGCATACTTTTATAATCCTTAAAAAATACCCTGCATGGAACTATGGTTGACCACAATTGACTGTGGTTAACTATTGTTCACCAAGGTTGACTATGGTTGAATTTTATTGGACATGGTTGATTATGTGCAACAATGGTTTAATTTTGACAACCATGGATGACCATGATAGACTTAGGTGAACCATGCTTGATCTATGTTTGACTAATATTGACCATAATTGACAATGTTTGATTTTCGTCAACATTTGCTTGAATATGTTTGACTTTGGTAGGTTATATTTGGGTTGATTTGGTTAACTATCGTTAGCTATAGTTAACCATCGTTGACTATGATTCATCATGGTTAATAATGGTTAACTATAGTTAACATTTAGCTAACCATGATTAACAATAGTTGAGAATGATTGGCAATGTTTGATTATGATTCAACATGTTTGATTATGGTTGATCATGTATTACATGGTGGACATTAGTTAAACTTGGTTTACCACGTTTTATTCTAATGAATCATGTGTGTTTGTAGTGGACTATGGATAAATATGTTTCATCATGTTTGACCATAGATAACCATGTTAGATTATGGTCAACCATGTTTGACTATGGTTGGCCATCGTTTATCCATGTTCAACCATGGTTGTCCATGTTTGACTATTGTTGAGCATGCGTGACCATGGTTCTTTATGGTTGACTTTGGTTGACTATGTTTCACCATGGTTGATGATGGTTGACTAAATTTTGTGATGTCTAACCATGGATTACTTATGATTTCTGACTATGGGTGACTTTGGTTGAATATTGTTGACTATAGTAATATTGTTCACCATGGAACCATGGTTTAGCACATTTAACCATACTTTAATATTATTAACCATGGTTGACTATGGTTTATCATGTTAACTATGTTTATCCATGGTTGATCTTGGTTGGCTATGGTTAATGATGGTTGATAATGTGTTAATATGGTTGACTATGATTAACTTACGTCAACCATGGTTGACTATGTTTGAATAATATTGACCATGCTTAATCATTTTTTACTTTGGTTGAATTTTTCTTGAATATGTTTGAATTTAGGTGGCTATATTTGACTATGGTTAATTTGGTTGACCATCATTAAATATAGTTAACCATGGTTGACTATAATTTATCATGGTTAATAATGGTTAATTATAGTTGACATTTAGTTGACCATGATTGACTATAGTTGAGAATGCTTGACAATGTTTGATTTTGATTCAACATATTTGACCATGGTTTATCATGTTTGACATGGTGGACCTTAGTTAAACTTGGTTCATCATGGTTAGGCATGTTTGCTTATGGTTAACGATGTTTGTTTGTGGTTGATTATGGATAAATATGTTTGACTATGGATAACCATGGTAAACTATGGTCAACCATGTTTGACTATGTTTGACTATGGTTGACCATGGTTTGACTATGATTGTCCATGGTTGACAATGGGTGTCTATGTTTGACTATGGTTGAGCATACGTGACCATGGTTCTCTATGGTAGACTTTGGTTGACTATGTTTCATCATGATTGAATATTGTTGACTAAATATTGTAATGTTTTACCATGGATTACTTGTGATGTTTGACTATGGGTGACTTTGGTTGAATAAGGTTAACTCTAGAAATATTGTTGACCACAAAACCATGGTTGAGCATAATAAACCATGGTTTACTATTATTGACCATAATTGACTATGGTTGATCATGTTTGATTATGTTTGTCCACGATTTCGTTTTGTTGGGTATGGTTAACCATGCTTGACCATGTGTTATTATGGATGACTATGATTAACTTAGGCCAACCATGGATGACTATGTTGACTACATTTGAATAATATTGAGCATAGTTGGCCATGTTCAATTTTGGTCATGTTTGCTTCAAATGTTTGACTTTAGTTATCTATGTTTGACTATGGTTGATGTTATTGACCATTGTTGCACCGAGAGTAGCGAGGTGCTTACAACCCAGTATGGGGGAGACGTGTAATGTAACATAACGTAACGCTATCACGTTATGTACCAAAAATAAAAAGTAATTAAGTTTTTTTATGTTGGCTCATAAAATAAAAAATGAATACCAAATCAAACATAATTAAAAAAATCCATATCCGCTCATAAAAAAAATTAAAAAAACAAGTAAAAAGTCATTAAAAAAATTACACCTCAAGGAATTGGATGCCTCTCTATGCTTGATAGATCCACATTTAGGATGGATCTTTGTCGATTAAATATAGGTAACTATGGTTGACTATGGAACGACTATGGTTAACTATGTTTCACCATGGTTGAAGATGCTTAACTAATATTTGCAATGTTTAACCATGGATTACTTGTGATCTTTGACTATGGGTAACTTTGCTTGAATATGGTTGACTCTCGTAGTATAGTTTCCCATGGAACCTTGGTTGAGCACAATTAACCATGGTTTATTAATATTGACCATGGTTGGTGTTGGGACTCAGTTTTAAAACTATCAAACACTACCAATTAAGCCTATTTCCCTCTCATTTTGACCAAAAGGCCCCTATTTGTCAATTTCTATAAGGTTAATGGCATAAAGAGCATATCCAAGGTAAAAAGTTATCTTTATTTCCAATTTGCTAGTTTTGATAGGTAAAATGTTATTAGCGGCCATTTACTAATGTGATTACCAGAATCTTAGGATTAATTACTAGAATTAGTTCTTGTAATATGTCTAAGGTTTAGATGGTAGTGCTTCTCCAAGAGGAAATACGCCACATGGGTTTTGTTCCTGGGTTCCTTAAGATGTTTTTTTTTCTTCAATCGACTCTAGCCTAATTAAAGGAAACGTGATCTATTGGTCAAGCCTCTAGTCAACTGTCTCAATACACGCAATGTTCCAACTATTAGTTTTTACATAATGCTAACCATTTTAAATGTTGATGGACATGATTGCAACAAAGCACATTAAATTCATAAGATAGAAAACTATAATCATGCAATAATTTGAAAGTTGTTTTACTTATAGTGTTAGAATCAAACATCTCTCTAACTTTGATCAAATTGTCTTTCAGTACATAATGCTAATAAGAGAATATTGGCTTACAACTTCTTCGATTAAACGGGTGAAGGATAAGTTTATGAACTTGATATTCTATAGAAATAGGTATATCCCAAACTTCCAAGTATTAAATTACTTCGGAATTGTTACCTCTCAAATTAGCACCCTTGACCAAGGTCACAGATCACAGTAATACGAGAGGAAAGCATGAGAGAAGCTAGCATCCAATGCCACCACAACTCAACCTCTCAAAAATTTAGGTCAACTCATAATACCAAGGGGTATTTGCTAATAATGATGAATGATATTTGAAATCACTCCAACAACACACAAATACCCCACACAAGTAAACTGTTGGAAAGACCAGTGACTTATGGAGTCAAAACAATGAAGCATAGATGACACCCCAAGAGGATAAGAGTTATAACACTTTATTATGAATTTCAAGATAGGTAACTCCAATATATTATTGCTGTTGTAAAATTGTAGTAATCAATAACACTTCAAAAAATGGATTAAAACCAACCCAAACAATGCCAACTTACCATATAAGATACATGTACCTTGAGGATTAGGAAAAGTGACATGCCTTAAGAGAGTGTAAGGGAGCTGCAAAACATATCTTAAAGTGATTAACTATATCTATTTTAATCCCTAAAAAACCCTCAAATTGATGGTGGAACCACTTTAAAATTTCCCAACATATGTCCAACCCCCTGAGGGTCAACCTAGGTCTAATTCCTTGCTTTTTAGGGTCTTCAAAGCTTGATGATTTGACTAATGTACCATCTGTACCTACTATACCAGATCTGAAAATTCCCTAGATAACAAAAACATGGTATAATTCTCAATGCAACCACAATGAAGGTATGCTCTTGAGTATCCACTAGGAGACCTACTAGGGTGCAAATTTTCAAATGAGGACAATTAAAAAATTCACGATATTTTTTGGATATGAATTTTCTATACTTTTAGATTTTTTTAGATATTATATATTTTTTGCATTTTTTGTAATATATACAATAGAAATTTGATAATAAAAAAAAAATAAATTAATAAATAAAGGGTTTGACCTTAGTCCTTAACGTTGGGGCAATAAGATATCAAGGTTAATGTCCCTTCTTAATTTGGCTATACAAGATATTCCAATTATGGAAAAGACTAGTATCCTTGGATAGTTCAAAGTAGCCTTATCATAATCAGGGAAAACAATGAATTTCAAGTATGGATACCTCCTCCAAGAGGAAAGTATCCTCAAACAAGATTGATAATATGCAAGCAAAAGACCCTAACTTGCCTTGCATAAGGTGCACATGAGCAACACAAACAAGTAAATTAAAATATATTACCAACATCCACCAAGAAAACAAAAAGAGATAGGTCTTAGGTATTCCCTTATCCTTGAGTTATAACAATTTTTCAATGGATCAACCTTGAGAGATAGCAAAGCCCTAGAATTTTCATCATCCAACCTTCATCACAAGAAAATTATTCAAAGAGAGAGGTGTGCATGCCTTAAAATCTCCAATAGACCAGGATAAAAAGTAAAAAGATCATATTTTAACCCTTGTTCATGTTACAATTGAGAGGGCGGTTCTCTTTATTTATATGGAGCAACGTAGCCTCTTCAACTTTAGATCCTACCTTACTAAAAGATAAAATATTTTGAAATTAGTGTTTTTTACCCACAAGCCGATGAATAAACATTAAAATGACATAAAATAACAATAAAATAATGCAAATGTATTCAATCAAGTGAGATTTTGAGCCAAAAGGGGGACATCATGCCCCAACTAACCCCAACAATGTGCTTGTCCCTCAACATCCTCCTTTTTATCAAGGTAAGTATTTCTTCAATGAATGATGTCATCATCATTTTTTCTCTAGGAGGCCAAGAGGAGGGGTAATACATAAAAAGAGAGGTCCAAGTGGGAATATATGAGGTATTTTAAAGAGGGTATGAAAACCCATACAAGCACAATCACCTCTACATAGAATTAACACAAATGTGTCTAGGATCCCTTCAGTCATGTGTCCTAATGCATTCATCCCAAGGTGCACCAGACACATACCCAGGGAATAAATGCCCAACATGATGAGGGGATTCCGTCCATCAAGAGGTATTCAATAGAGTCATTATTATAGAATTCCTTGAAATGAGAACCAAGAGTACATGCCATGACCAGTCCAAGAGTTTTGAGTACTGCTAGACCAACACTTTTACATAACAAATCCCAGACTTGGCCTTTTACAATGGAAAAATACCCCCTCACTCTAGTACATCCTGAAAATAATTCTATAGGAAATATGGGATGCAACAACTAGATCAAACTATGAGACATGCACTCTTCTTGGGAGTTTATGAGAACACCCTAAAATATCTTGGAACCTATAGACCTAAACACACATCTAACAACAACTACATAGAATGAATTTGAGGGAACCACTTTTATATTGCCTTGTTCAAATCAAAATGAAATGCAATAAACAACATGTGAAATTAATGGGTAAAAAAAAATGAAAAAATGAAATGAAACTAAATACACTATGGTACAAGGGATTTCCTTATCACATCAGATGTTACCTTATTAGAATATTTTCAAATCTATCCCATTTACAGGCGATGGCAATTTGTATCCATTTAGATTATTCAAATAGAAGGAATTATTACCTCCAACATTGCCAATTTGATATGGACCTAACAAAATGTTTTCAAACTTGCCACACTTGGAATTTTTTTTTTATGCCACAGGGAAACAAGATCACCTTTATTGAAATTTTGCTAGTGACCCTCCTTACCAAACTCAACTTTCATCTCTTCCTAATATTTCACCAAGTGATGGAAATCTCTCATTTTTTTTCACCTAGTTATGATGATTCATTCTTGACTACATCTGGATCTATCAGTCTCATCTTTTGTTGGCTTAGTTGTGTTTTTTTTTTTATCATATTTATTTGAAAAATATTCAAGTCCTCAAAAGATCAGTCATCTTTGGATTCAGAGACCGAACTTTTGGATTCTATTAAATGTACAACATCATGAGACATTCTCCAAACCAATCTTGTGCAGCCAATATTGATCCTCCTGTATAGAGGTGAACACTTTGATTTCTTTCCGTGTAACGGTTATTCCTCCCATATAGAGGTAATTGATAAAAGTAATGATGCTGTAAAGTCTTGTTGGACAAGGCTCCAGACTTGTGTTTCAAGTCATGTTTCTCATGTGAACCTTCCATATAAAGGTATCCATGGGATGGACCTCCCGTATAGAGCTGGTGGACCTTCCGTATAAAGGTCATTCTTTACTTGTTAAAATCAGTTAATTGTTGTGTGATGTATTATTAACCATGATCAACAGTTGCTATTAAGTCTCCTTCAGATATTGATCACCTCTAAAGTGAATTACTTTAGCATATGATCATTTGGTCTGGAATAATATAATATGATCACAATATCCAATAAATATTCTTAGTATAATGTAATGTGAGGGATAATTAAAGTTAGTACATATTGACCATGTAGTAAAGGATAAAGAAATAATAGATAAAGCATAGAGATCAAGAGAATTTGAAATTTACCATGCAGACACTTAAGCTAATTTAAGAGAACTCGAATTGTTAAAGCTTCAGTTAAGTAAAAATGCATGCCTCAATCAATGCTTAAGCTAAAGCATCAATTAAAGATATGCGATCAGTTAACTAAAGGATAATTTAGTGATCACTTCAGTAAAATCAATCAACACGATTTTAAGTTAAGAAAAGTTAACTAAAGTGTTAAAAAAGAATGAGTTAACTAAAGTGTTTTGCATGAAGGCACTTTAGTTAAACTAAAAGTTAAAATATGACACTTAAGTTACAACACTAAAGTTGCTCCTATTGCATGATGACACTTATGTTATCTTGTTAACTAAGTGCTCCTACATCAGTTCTGATGCAAGTTCACTCCAAAGTTAGTTAAGCATGATTCCAAGTTAAGGAAGAAAGGCACGGTGCATGATTAAAGAAACTAGAAGTGCACTCAGCAACTATCGAAGAATATAACTCATTATGGTTTTCATGGGAGGCTTATCCTTAATGCATTGATTCACTATTCCTTGCAAGGTAGTGATTTTTGCTATATATTGATTTGTTGGGAACATTGGAAAACATAATCCGATTGATCTCTCTTCTCTATTTCTTATGTATCTTCACCAACAGTGTTTGGTGATCTATTATCTTCCGAAACAAATGTACTATGTTGTAAAAGAAAGACATTATCTCCTATCCATTATATTATACTGAGAAGCGTTGTGGTTTTTGTTCTCATAGTTTTGAGGATTTTCCCTAGGGTATATCTTGTGTTATGGTTGTAGGAATTTAATGTGATTGAATTGTCTCATTTTTTTAAGTTCCAACATATAAAATAATTAAAGATCAAATATCAACCAAATATTAACATGGTATAAGAGCTTAGGGTGTGAAGGAGATCAGATTTATCAAGCAAACTTGAGCCTACATAGATCCTGAGGATTTGAGGCAATACTTGAAATCCATGGCATCGATTTCTGTTCAACTTGTTGAGGTGTATTTACTATCTTAAGGAATCACCAAATATTTAATTATCGACCAAGGTTGGTAATCTTAGATTTGTGGCACAATATATGCTGAGGTAGAATGGCACCTAAAGTTTCGACTCGGAAGACCTTAGAAATGTTTAATAATGTAAAGATCGAAAGATCTTTCAAAATAAAAAACCGAGTCAAACTTCTAGAATACAATTACTGAACTAATTAAACTAAACCAATAGATCACAATAGTATCCATTTATACTACTTTACTCCATGGACAATAATTGAAAGGATAAAAACAACAAATGTTATTCTAAGAAGCAAGACTTAATAAAAAACAGAACTACTTTGATGAAATTGAAAACTATTGATTAATAATTCAAACTCTAATCTAGGAATTAGAAATAACTGTAAATGAGTTTAGGAACCTATGTATGAAATGCTTCAATTAATAATTAACTATGTGTTGCTTGGTTTTTCAACCAATCATGTGCAAGGATGCACCTATTAACAAAGTAATAGCAGTTTCAAATGAAAAGCAAAAAACAATTATAAATCTAATCTAACATTATCATAAACATGTGTAAATAAACAAGAACTAAATCAATAACAAGAGATCTATGGGAAGAACAAGAGAAAAAATAATAGATTTTTGTATTACCTCAAAGGTGAGGATGTTTGGTGTTGAGCAGCTCCAAGGTTGAGGTGCTCCAAGCTGCAATGGTCTCTTCTCCAAGATGCTGAAATGGGGGTCTTCAAACTCGAAATGGGAGGCAATGGTTCTCAAAGGGAATTTGGCAGCATATGAATAGGATGAAATGTGGATGAAAAGTGAGGAGCCCCTATCACCTTTTTATAGTTTTTGGTGATGGAAAATACCATTATGGTTTTGAGGAAACCAATGGTATTAACCAACATGGTTTAGGTACCTTTTTCCCTCTTTCCTTTTTTGAATATTTTTATATTTTTATTCCCTTTTAATATTTTTTGGGAATTTTGGACTCTTTTTGAGGGTTTTTTGTGTTTTTTGAGGAAAAATACATATTTTGAGGGGAAAAAAAGGTGTATTGTGGTCTTTTTGGTGACCTTTTGATGGTTTTAGAGGCTCAAATGGTGGAAAAGTGGACAAATGGGTCATGTGAATAAGGGAATGAGCTAGTGAGCACTTTTTGGGTGTTAACAGATTGCCCCCTGATGTGTGAGGGCAGGAGCTCATCGTATGGCCGATAGAAATCATAGTTCTTTTGTGCTTTTTCTGGGGTTTGGAGAAGAGAAGAGACCAATTGGAGACTGGAACAACGACCCCTTGGAAGCTGCAAAAAACAAAAAATATTACATGGCCTCAAAATGAATGAGGAATAATCTCTGACTATGGACGAGGCGGGCATACCCATGCTTGTATCAAGACATATACATAACAATTAGGCCCACGAAGGGGGTCCTGAAGAAATACTTAAAAATATGTTGGTACATCATAATGGTCCAGAGGGGACACAATGTTGGGACATACTCATGATCATGACATGACTGATCTCAATAACTGATACACTGGAAAAAAGCAACAACCGTTCTGAATAAGGTATTAGAAGGGTTGATGAGCTGCTGAAATTGAAGGTGTCCAACTTCTGTAGGGACTCAATAACTGTGAGTCAACTGTGAGGAGTATATGTAGCTATATACTCGAGGGAGTATAAAAGTGTTGTACATCTGAAAACTGTCGGCACACGCAACTCGGATCTCCATAGAAAAAATGTAATTGGTTGTTTCTATAAGTAGTCTCTTAAATGTGGAAGAGTCAGGTGATATCTGGGGTCTTCAAAAAATAACTAAAAGGGCCGATACCCTATACGAGGCTCAACGATGCGATCAAGGTGCTGAAGTCAAGCATGTGAGAAACAATCATTTGGAGAGGCACTGAGGACTCCTTTCGAAATGATCCGTAGGAATTCATCACAAATGGTGATGAGTCTAAGGCACAGGGACCTCTAGGTCTATCCTCTGGAATAGATTTGGTTGGCATCGACAGAGGGAGACCAACAACTACCAAGGAAATGATGTTTCCTTGATAAGAGCGCGAGGTGTACAATTGAAGTGTGATAATACTGATGGTAGGATTGTCATACTGTGGGGATGGGAAATAACTATGGTCATAAAGTGGGTGGACTCAAAATTCCTTTGTTCAGAGCATGATGACATGGTTGACCTGGCAGCATAGGGAACTGATTTTTAGGAGTGGGAATCATAGATTAGGGGTATGTATTGTAGACTTGAGTGATTTGGGGGGTTTCAGTGATGGGTGCTATAGGGGGAGTATCGAGGTGACATATTACAGAATACTCTGAACAAAGGAAACCAAAATGGGGAGCTGTCGCATGGGTAGACATGATTTGTTGTGGCACCGAGAAGCACCATTGGGTCATTCTTCATAGTTTTAATGAGCTCCAAGAAGGGATAAAAGTGTGTTCTGAAATGGTACTATCCTGTGGATTTATGTGAGCCCGGGACTGTTCATGCTCGTAAGTGTTTTCATTTTTAGGGAGTTTGAAAATGATAAGAAGACTTTGTAGTGGTGGTGGAGTAACGTCTTATGGATTTATACGAGCCCAAGACGGTGATTGCTCATGGTTGCTTTCATTTTTTGAGAGTCTGAAAGTGGTAAGTAGACTCCATTGGTGTTCATTTTCGTAAGTTAGTCTCCAAGGCCCGTAAAAGCATAAAATGATGCAAATGGAGAACTCTTCTAACCGATGTGACTAGAGTATTTCTTTTTTGTAATTAGTCTACAAGGTCCAGAAAAGGGGTAAACTTATACCAGGTAGACGCCCTTTCAAATAATTTTGGCGAGCATGAAAGGAAGCAAGGTTGCTCGGCGATCTTTTCATTGTTTTAGGAGTCATAAAAGAGCTTAACAGAAATTCCCTAAGTGCCTTTTTCGTAAAAGAATTGCTCGGCCTGAAAAACGGATAAAATTATATCAAACAAAAAAGGCAATGGTGACAGCGAGGAATGATCTTGAGCATCGTCACGAGCACGGAAAGCTGAATCCGGCGACATAAAGATCGTGAAAAATGGGCAATGGCCGATGTGGCACACAAACCGAGGTGATGAGTGGTATTTTGAAAAAATGCCAAACAATTATGGGGGTGAGAGCGAGAAATGGTCTCAAGCATCATCACAAGCACAGAAAGCTGAATTCGACGTTATAAAACTTGTCAAAAACGAATGAGAGTCAATGTGGCACGCAAACCGAGGCGACGAGGGGCATTTAAAAAATGCCCAAAAAATCTAGGCGTGAGAGGGAGAAATGATCTCAAGCATCATCACGAGTGCGGAAAACTGAATCCAGTGATATAAAACTCGTCAAAAATGAACGACGATCGGTGTGGCACGCAAACCGAGGCGACGAGGCGACATGTAAAAAATGCTCAAAAAATTTGGGCATGAGAGAGAGAAATGATCTCAATCATCATCACGAGCACAGAAAACTGAATCCGGTGATATAAAACTCGTAAAAAATGGACGACGGCCAATGTGGCACACAAATCGAGGCAATGAGGGGCATGGTAAAAAATGCCCAAAAAATCTGGAGGTGAGAGCGAGAAATGATCTCAAGCATCGTGACGAGCGTGAAAAACTGAATCCGGTGATATAAGACTCATAAAAGACGGACAACGACCGATGTGGCACGCAAATCGAGGCGACGAGGGGCATGGGAAAAAATGCCTGGAAAATCTGGAGGTGAGAGCGAGAAATGATCTCAAGCATTGTCATGAGCATGGAAAAATGAATCTATCTATATAACACTCGTAAAAAATGGACGACGACCAATGTGGCATGCAAATTGAGGCAACGAGGGGCGTGGGAAAAATGCCCGAAAAATGGACCTGGTGGAATCGGAAAAAGGAGTGGGCTATCATGAAGTTCTCACTGTGCTGATTCCAACGGTGCCAACGGTTTGAAAAATGCCAACGGTTTGAAAAATGAATGTTGTATGATACCGAAATTGTTGATTGAAAAATGGTCAAATCTCTATAAATAGTGTGTGGGCCCAATGTGACATGTGTCATTGTTATGTGCGAGTTTCACAGAGTAATTGAGTGGGTCAGAGCATTTTCTCGATTTGTGGGAGATTCGACTATTGGATTTTCGTTCTGCGAGTTTCAGGTAAGCCTATGTGCCTTAGCCTTTTCAATTATTTCTTTTTTGGTTAGCGGCGGGCCCTTGAAGGCCACGTAATTCCACTTTGGCATTCCAACGTGGAATATCGCGGGTTTCGGCTCTTTTTCCGCGATGCACATCGCGGGTTTGGGGTAGACGGTCACAATGTTCATCGTGACTATTTAGCTGACAGTCGTGATGTTCATCGCGACTGTGGGGCAGATACCCGCGATGATCATCGCGGATTTTGATTAAAAAGTCGCGATGATCATTGTGGCTAAAAGCCTAAAAGTCGCGATGGGATTTTTTGGAAAAAATTTTGTTTCTAAAAACATTTTCTTTGTTTTTTGGAAGGATGCCGAGGAGGCCGCTAGTAGCATGGCGGAAGAGAGAGATAGATGAGGAGTTGATGGGTTGGATTCGGGATGACCCGAGTGTCCGAGAGGCCTTGGCTGATGGCGGGCTCCTAAAGTTTACCCAGATTCCACTTATGCGTTCAGTCAGAGAGCTGCTGAACAAATAGGTGGATTTGTGGGTTCCAGCAGAGGGTGCATTTGTGGTGGGGGGTGAGCTTCTAGAGATCACCCTGTTTGATATTTATTTCCTTACTGGCTTGCCTCGTTTGGGGGAGATAGGGGAGCTCCAGCCGAGGATTCTTGCGGGGTTGGACATTGAGGATCTCTTGGAGAGATTTTGTGTTCCTGGAGCTATTGCGCAGAACAACGCACTGAGTCTGTCGTCTTTACGGGAGAGGGATATGTGGGTGGTAGGGGCTTGTGTTCTACATGTGTTGGGTGCCCAGGCGCCACATCGTTTGTCTGGGGGGCAAACGATGATGGTAGGCCGTGTATTGAGAGGGACCTACTTTTCCTGGGGTTAGATGTTTTTGGCCTGTGTTCGGCGAGATCTGGACAAGGTCAGCCGGGAAGGGGGGGGGAGTTTTGATATGCCTCCTTCCTTTGTTGTTTTTTATTTGAGCTAGTACTGACCTTGCGGCGGCATGTGCTAGTTCCGGATGGGTTGCAGAGTGAGCCACAGATGGTATGGTGGGAGGAGTTGATGCCCCGAGGTGGTGGTGGTATCCGGCGTTTCTTTTCGGCAGATATGTATGAGCAGTGGGAGAAGATACCACTGCTTATTGATGATTATACATATGCTGGCATTGAATTCCAAGGAGATCCGGAGATGTCTCGGGATTAGGGACAGGCCTGGGGTCTAGACGATATGTCTTTGTGTTTGGTTATCTGTTATATCATGTTTAAATATATTTTGTTATGAGTATAGCTAGAGATTTTTATATGATATTGACTTGGTTCAGTTGTGTGATTGTGCAAATATTGGTCCGAGGCCACTAGATGATCATGTGGGTCGTCGGGGATGGGTGATGGTGGTGGTACCGCCACCTATAGCGGCACTTCCTCCTTATGTTCAAGGAGTTGTGCATCCTCGAGACGATTCCCAGGAGGGCATACGAGAGACTTTGGAGGGGCTTCTAGTGGGAGCCCCAGAGGAGGGCTGGAGGGACTTGGACCAGCCCACTATTGAGCATTGTTTCGATGCTCCTCGTGAGTGGCGGTCTATCCTGCTCAGAGTAGCGGTTGTGATGACCGAGAGGAGGGCTCGGGATAGGGAGGATCCGGAGGAGCCAGCGGAGGAGGAGCCAGAGGATCCTGGGGATCACGATGGCTAGGTGATTTTGTATTTGCCCCCAAATGCTGATGAGCATATGGGGATGTATCTTTTTTGTACGGTGATGTATTTTTGTATATTGGGTGTTGAGGGTTCCTATGACATTGTGACTATATATATATATATATGTTTTGGTATATAGTCGTGTATGCACGTGGATGCACATCTTGTCTATTTGTTTTCCCGTGGAGGCACATGTTATGCACATGGATGCAACATTTTAATTTTTGTATATGCCCATGGAGGCACATATTTGTTTTGCTCGTGGAGGCTCGTCATATATATCTTATGTATGTTTGTGTTTGTATGCCCGTGGAGGCACATGTTATGCACGTGGATGCAAATTTTGTTTTTTCTACATGGTTTGATTGGTTTGCCAATCTAGAATGTTGTTTTCCATATGGTCTGCTATACTATTGAGATTCCTTGGGACATGTGTGAATGAAATGGATTCAAACTGTCGAATCATTTGTTTAGTGCACAGGAATTTTCTGAATAAATAGGGATCGCGTAATTGGTAAATATTGTTGAGCTAGGAAACAAGGAGCTGGGAGTCCAAGAAAATGCTAAGGTGACTTATGCTCATTTGGAGAGCAGCGGCCAGGAGACCGGTCACAGCGTCGTGCTCAGCTTGGTTGTTTGTGGTGGCACCTATGCACACTCCGTCGATGTGGATCAACTCATGTGAAGGGGAATATATTACCCAAGCTGCGGAGGCGATATTGGGAGACCAACGGCTTGCACCATCAGTGAAGCCAACGTAGCAAAGTGGAATAGGATCCATCTGTGGTCAGCAGGAAAAACAATTTTTGAGTTTTTTTTTATTTTTTGTAAAAAAGAAAATAAGACTGTACAATTGTGGGCTATGGTGTCCATCAGATTTTCTATGGGTAAAATCGCTTGAGGTGCAACCCATTACGTGGGTTGCGTAGGGGGTTGCCTTCTGAGTCGGTCAGAATATATGCCCCATGTCCAAGACAGGTGTGTATAATATATGGGCCTTGCCATATGGATACAAACTTTCCTTTTCCTGTTTTGTCATTAGCTTGATCATAGGCAAGTAATAGGTCGCCTTCACTAAATGCTCGTGGGTGAACATGTTTATCATAATGAAGTTTAGATCTGTTCTTTGCGGCTTCGATTGTTTGGAGAGCTGAGCGATGATCTTCGTCGGCCTGCTCTAAAAGAAGTAAGCGTTCTTCAATCGGTGATGTATCGGGGAGAATATCTACGGAAATTTGTAATGTTGGTATCTAGCATTCAATGGGGAGGACAGATTCCATGCCATGAACTAAATGGAATGGGGTAAAGCCAATGGTGGTCTTGGTCAACGTGCAATAATCCCATAATGTGGGAAAAATCATGTGATGCCAATTGGATTTATGTTTGTCGACGGTGCGCTGGAGGATGGTCTTCAAAATTTTGTTAACAGCTTCGACTTGGCCGTTCCCTTGGGGGTAGTAGGCGGAGGATAAATGGTTTTCAAACTTAAGGAGTGTGGACAATTCTCTCCAAACGGAGTCTTCGAAGTGAGAGTCGTGGTCTGAGACGAGTTGTTTTGGTACTCCGAAACAAGCAATAACATGGTTGAGGAAAAAAAGGGCTGCAGTGTCGGCTTTGCAATTGTAAGTAGGCATGGATTCCGCCCATTTGGTAAAGTAATCAACAGCCAAAATAATGTGTTTGTGATCGCCAGCTAATGTGGGATTGCAATCCATGAAGTCAATGGCCCATTTGCAAAATGGTCTAGTGGTGACGACTGGATGAAGGGGGGCGGGGGGGGAGGTTCTTGCCTTTGGGGCAAAGAGTTGGCAGTTTTGGCAGTGTTTGACTGCTGTGATACAATTAGTGAATAATGATGGCCAAAAATAACCTGCATGTATTACCTTCTGGTAGGTGGCCATTCCTGAAAAATGGTCGCCACAGGCACTGCTATGACAGTCGTTAAGGACTTGTTCGGCTTCGTCTTGGGAAAGGCATCGTCTTAAGATTGTGTCGATGCCACGTCGATAGAGGACATCACCTAAGAGGATATAACGAGGGGCATGGTGACGGATGCGACGACGTCCGTCACGGTTGATGTTGGGTCAAAATTTCTGTGTGCGGAGGTATACCAAAATGTCGCCATACCAAGGGTCATCTGACGAGATGATAAACAAATGTTCGTCGATAATATTAGTATGGATAGTTGGTGATGACGACGATGATGGTAAGTCCGTAATGAGTTGAGAGAGTGCTAATGCTTTGGTTCTCTTCGGGGTTTTAAAAGTTAGGTCATATTCTTGTAAGATAATCAACCATTTAGAAACATGGCCTTGTAGAAGGCGACAATTCAAGAGATAGACCATTGGATTGGAATTTGCCACAACCATGGTGTGGCTGAGGAGAATGTAATGTCGTAGCTTTTGTACTGAAAAGTTGACGGTGAGGGCCATTTTCTCTTCATGTGGGTAGCGGAGTGGTGGGCCTAACAAGGTCTGGCTCACATAGTAAATGACATGCTCTTGGCGAGCGGAGTCTTCTTGGATGAGTACTCCAAAAACGGCGTAATCTGATACCGAAATGTAAAGGGTAAAGTCTTTTGTGAAATATAGTGGAGAAATCAATGGGGCACTTGTAAGTGCTTTCTTCAGTTTCGTGAAGGCTCCTTTTGCTTGGTTGTCCCATATGAAGCGGGTATGAAGACGTAGCAAACGGAGGAAACCATGTACTGTGGTTGCATAGTCTAGGACAAAACGATGAAGGAAGTTGGATTTCCCCTGGAGGCTTTGGAGTTGTCTTAATGTACGTGGCGATGGTAGGTCCACTATGGCTTGAAATTTTAGCGGGTCGACGGTGATCCCTTTTTCTGAAATGACAAACCCCATTAGGTGGCCTGCTGTAATGCAAAATACACATTTAAGTAAGTTCAAGCGAATTTTGTATTTGCGGAAACGCAAGAAAACTTGTCGAAGATCTTCTAAATGGTCAGATCGTTTCTTAGATCGGGCGGTGAGGTCGTCTATATAAACTTGAATGATTTTATGCAGATCATGAAAGCAATAAGTCATGGCACATTGGAAATTGGCTCCCGCATTCTTGAGACCGAAAGGCATGACACGATAGGAAAAGGTGCCCCATGGGGTGGTAAAAGCGGTCTTGTATTGATCTTCTTTACGGATTTTAATTTGGTTATATCCGGAGAAACCGTCCATAAAAGAAAGTACCTCATGCCCCGCACACTCATCGATTAGTTGGTCAATAAATGGTGTGGGGAAGTTGTCTTTAGGACAAGCTAAGTTGAGGTCGTGGAAGTCAGTACAGACGCGGATGGTGCCTACTTTCTTATTAACTGGTACTAGATTTGAAACCCAGGTGGTATATACAATTGGGTATATGAAACCTGCTGCTCGAAGCTTCTCGATTTATGCTTTGATGGCTGGAAGCTTGGATGGATGAATGGGATGTTGTTTCTGGCGGACCGGTGATATGTTTGGACAAGTGTCTATGCGATGTTCTATGATGGTAGTATCAAGACGAGGCATCTCGGTATAAATCCAGGCGAAGACATCTCGAAATTCTTGGAAGAGTTTCTTATAAGCTTGGGTTTCTTTTTCAGTGCAAGATGCACCTAAAGAGATAAGCTTGGGTTTTCTGGGGGTGGTAGAGATGTCGATTTTTATAATGGGAAAAATGCTAGCCATGTTACCTTCTTCAAAGGCTTTTGGAGCTTGGATTGGGTCCTTGAACCAATCGACCTTGGTTGGTAAGAAGTGTTTGGATTCAATGGATAGTTGGTTTTATGCGGTGGATGTAGACGCATTAGGGAGGAAGTATGATTGATGGTGCATATCATCCCAAGGGTAGTCTGGTGCAGCGAGTGTTTCTAGAATTTCCTCATCCAGTACGAAAGTAGTGGGACCATAAATTAACTGGCTCGGGTTTATAGGTAGTTGAAATCATGTAATTGGTATTGATTTCTTTGAATGGGATGATTCTGGAGGGAATATTTCCTCAATATGTGGGGGGGATATCTCTAGGTCGGCATTATTCATCTCGTATAGTGCTTCTATGTAGTCTGGGAGATCAGGGCAGTGGTGTGAATAATGGCCGTAGATTCCGCATATTGCACAAGGGTGGTTTGTGCGCAATGATTTATCATGAGGTTGAGGTGGAAATTCTAATTTGACGACTGGAACGTTGGTATCATCATCCAACATATTCATGTGTTCTTGAAGTGCTGGTAGTTGTGGACATAGATGGGTGGCATGGCTGATATCGTCACACAAGGAGCACTTAGGGAGCACATGGGTTGTGGGATTCTTAGCTAATTTGGGAGTCACTGGGGGGGTGCGAGTTGTGGGTGCAGTGTTGTAGGTTAGTGGACCTCTGCCCCCAGTGTTGCGGGATTGAGGGGGGACATAACTAGATGTCGATGTAGTGCCCTCTGTTGGAATTGATCGGTTTTGGTGGTTCAAACCACTAGGTGATGGGCGATTTTGGGGGTTGGGTATGCCAGGTGGTGGATGGTTCGACATATTCATGGGTTGTACCGGTTGTAAAACAACGGTCGGAGTCGGTGGGGGGGTTGGTGCAGGTAAGTACCATACTGGTAACCCTATTGTTAAACCTAGAAGGTTGAGTGTAGCCATTACTGGCGAGCTGACAACTCCTGAAAATGGAAACAAGAATGGGATAGTATGAATCGATGTTGTTCCGATATGAGTAGGCACGATGGGTGCTAGTGGTATTGGCTAAGTATGTTGTTGTTCATTTTGCGAGAGGGTGCATAAATCGGATACTGCAGTTACCTGAAGAGGGGGTGGGATTGACTGGAAAGAGCTGGTCATGGCAGTATCTGAATATATCCGGGGTCCGACTGATGAGACGAATGATGTTGGTGCACTAAGAACGGGTTGTTCGATCATGGGAAGAACATTTTATGGTGCTGCGGGGGCATTTGGATCATAGTATATAATCTGGTCGATTTTGAATACGCGTCCTTCATGGGGGAACATCATGATGCAAAAAACTGAAGAAGCGACAACTTTCATTTTATACATGTAGCTTCATCCTAGAAGGAGATTATAATCAAGTTGGGCGTTAATGACCTCTATATCTATGAGAACCAATTTGCCCCCAAGTTGTATGGGTACGTTCACTAACAAACCTTGAGGTTGAGCTGCACGGCCGTCGTAAGCTCGCAATGCGGTAGTGGACGGTTGTAGCGTTGGTGATCCAAGTTTCTGCCATATGAAGGTCGACATAACGCAGGTAGAGGCCCCTTCATCGATTATGCATCGATGAACGACAACGTTGCGAATGGAGACGAAAACTTGAAAAGCTAGAGATGAAGGCAGGCGAGGTTCAGCTTGTTCTAAGTCGAAAGCCACCATGTTAGAGTCGTTAGGGTCTATAGCACCAATGGAAGATAACAACAACTTTCTCTGTGCGGGACAATTTTTTAAGATTTCGAGAGTGGACATAGTAGCTGGGGATTGAGCTAAATCCTCTACAATGTTATAGTTGGAAGTTGCACGAGCGTTCGGTTTATTGTTAATCTGTCTTGTTAATCCGTCTCAAAGGGAAATAGGGTGCTTTGGGACCCCCATCCATGGGCATGTTGGGTATGAGAAGTGGTTGATCGGTTGGGAGAGTACTCGACGATGGGTCGGTAGGTGTGGCCTCAGGGGTGGATCCGTATTGATTTCGATGGGTTTGAAGATTGACATCATTTGATGACATCATAAGCAAATGGTGAGTGTTGGAATCTGTATGCTGGTAGTTGGCTGCCGCATAAGTAATTTGTCGATGTGTTGCAGCGGATCCTTGAGGGGGATCATTTGGACGAGTGTTTACCGTTCCTTGGTTTGGTAAGGGATCTTGCAATATCATAGGTGGTGGTTGGGGAGGGGGTGCTGGCTGTGCAACATGTCCTTGTCGTTGGGCGTTGTCAGTCTAGAGTTTACGTGCTCGATCTAAATGGGGACAATTATGTGTGTAATGGCCGTAGACTCCACATATGGAACATGGATGGTTTGTTCTCAAGTTATTATTTTTAGCCTGTTTCAGTGGACGGTCAGGGTTTTGGTTGGGTGGAGCAGCATTATTATTATTTGGAGGATTAGGTGGTGGTGCACGTTGGTTATGTTGCTGGTTGTTTCTGCAGTTACATCCTCTTCCGCGGTTTTGTTGACCTCCTTGGTTACACTAGTTGTTCTGGTTTGGAGGTTGGTTTTGCTGTGCATAGACATGCCCTTGGGCAGTAGGTGGGTTTTGAGGTCGTGCAGGCTCTGGAACAGGTTGTGGTGGGTAGTAAATAGGAGGGTTCTGAGGTGGCCCTGGTGTTTGTTGCGGTTGTGGCTAACCTTGAGCTGCTAGAAGTGTTGGAGCAAGAGGTGCTACCGGTTGAGGATAATAAGCCACTTGGGATTGTGGATGGACCAGATTCTGGTGGGCCTATTGGTTATAGTATGAAGGTGCTACATAAGATGATGGTGCTTTCCCATAACACTGTGGTGGACATGAGGGTCCATGAGTGTGGTGGGTGTGTATTACTGGAGCATACGAAGTTGTAGTTCCAGAATGAGATGTAGCCCTAGAAAGGTCTAGGGCATTGTTTGTACTCATCATGGTAAAAGGTTTGTTTTGCGTTGTAACCTAGTTGATAACACCGTCGGCGGCATGGGATGCCCCTGGCGTGTCATGGGGGGATGGATCGCCGTGCGGGGCGTCAGGAAAAATTGTGTATAGATATCCAGACTGGGCATATATGAGGTCGAATTGCTGAGCTTTTAATATGCCTTCTTCTTCTGACTGGGGTTGTTCAGAAGCTACATATTTGGCTATGAGGGGGAGGAGTGATTTGAGGAACCAGTCCAAAAAGATTCGGTCATCAAGTTTTATCTTGCAGAGGCTACGACACTTATGCCACTCATGGATATGATCAGTGATGTGTGTAGTGGTGTTCTATGTACAAGACAAAAGTATTTCCACTCCTGCATCATAGCGTACAGGTAGTTGAAAGAACTGGAGGAAAGTTGAGGCGAGGGACGTAAATGTGTTGTGAGTCCCATGTGGCTGCTCAATGTACCATTTGGCTGCAACACCGGTGAAATTTCTTTGTAAAAGTCTCAGTCTAATAGAATCATCTACTATGGAGTTGGAGGAACACCATAGGTGAAACGACATGATATGGTTTTGGGGATCTTCCCCAGCTTTGCCTTCAAATTTTGGGATATCTGAGAGAAGCTTTGTGGGCATGGGTGGCCACGTAGGGTTGTGTTGAATAGGGTCGTTGGTTAATCTTGCTAGGTCTGGTAAGTTTAGATTAGCCATGTATGGAAAAATGGCAGATGGGTGTGGCATGGTAATTGGGGCATAACTGTTAATGGTAGCATTATGGAGTGGTCCAGTGCCCCCTAAGGGTATGCTAGGTGTGAAAGGGATGTTTCCTCCAGCCGATGTGGTGTGGGAGGGGCCTGCGCTCCCAAGTGCAACATGGGTTGCAGATGGGTTAGGAATGGTTCCAGTAATTACTAGGATCTGGGTAGTGGTAATGAGAGGGAGGGTGACCCCCATGTTGGGCATACCTAATATAGGTGGTGGTCGTATGTTGGGCATGCCTAGAGGGGGTGTGGACCCCATGTTAGGCATGCCTAAGGGGGTTGTGGCTACCGTGGTTGTCACGGTAGTAGTGGGGTTTGTTGATGTAGCTCTAATAGCACTGGTGAAAAGGGGGTCATATTGTGATCCGACCATGGGGTTAGTTGGTGATGTCTCGGTAGGGTGTTCGGATTCAGCCTTAGAATCAGATGTAAAATGAGGTGCGTCAGAATCGAATGACCGGGTTCTATGCCGATGACGTGTGGAGTCAAGGGATAGCGCTCTACATTTATGACGTATAGAGTCAAGTGTACCGAACTGAGGGGGTTCACCCTGAAAATGGCGGGATTGTCTTAAGTTCTCAATGGTGAGAGATGTATAGAAATGGCAATGGATGGTGGTGAGATAAAAAAATCAAGACCCTAATGCCACAATGTGTGTAGGAGGGGAGTGTGAAAAAATAATGGCTCTCAGGCCAACAACCAACCTCAAAAGAACTTATTATAATAGCTGTGCTATAATAAGTGGAGGAATCAAGAAAAGTGGTCAGAGTACCAAAAACCAAATGGTTCCTAGAAAAAAGTGGTGCTTACTAGACCAAGGGGGGGTAGCAGAGCATGCAAACACCTAACTAAAAGTGGTATTATGATTCAATGAAACATATCCTCTGCAAGGTGATGAAATCCAAGTTAGACAATATGAGTAGTGGAATCAAAGGCTAGATATCCCCCTACCGAGAGGGACACCAGGTAGACAACCCTAAAATTTGGCCACTAAGATACCCTGTTCATGACACGTTCGGTTGGGTGAATCTGCAGTTTGGTTCTATCGCCACTGTACTCCCATATGGGTGGTACACCGAGAACTATGAAAGGTATCCTTCGGTTACTGAATGGATAGCGGTATTCCACTTAGACTTTGGGAACCAGTCTGGCTACTTCAACCCTCCTAAGGGAGAGGCCTTCCCGATAAATTGGTGTATAACTGTGTCAACAAATAATAAGGGATTTTTGGGACCCTAAAAGTCAACCACTATGTCTCAGATGTAAATAATTGAGGGGTGTTATTGGAACACCTATCCCCCCAATTCTACCTGGCTACAAGATTCTTTAAGTGTTCCCCAAGTGGGGTTAAAGTGTTTGTTGAGTTTAGGTAGATTTTAAGGCTCATTTAATTAAAAATGTGGCAGATTGGGTGCACGTGTGATTATTTAACTGAAAAAGAAATTGCCTCGCTTGGGCGATTGATTACAAATTAAAAACAAGACGATTCCAATTTGCAAAAAATAAAAGGCTTTTTCTGAAATGTAAATGCTTTAACAAAAATACTTCAAAAACTATGGAATTTTGAAATAATTTTTAAAGGAAAGCAAATGTTGTAAAAATTGTAAAAAATAAATGGATTTCTAAGTGCTTGCTTGGGCAAAACTATTGAGTAAATCAGAAAAATGGTTCGAAATTTGCAAAAAAGATAAATCTATGATCTAAACAAAGTGTTAAAAAGCCTTTCTTTCACTTGTTGAAATTTTTTTAAAAGATTTTAATTGAGCATATGTAATATAAGAAGATTGACTATTGCTCCAATAATGCAGAAAAAATAATGCTGGACGAAATAGGCTAAATGGGCAAAAAACGCAGCAAACAAAAAAAAAAATTCCTAAAAATTGGGCCAAGCGAAAAACATTGACATTCAGGGTTTATGGGAAAAATCCACGATGTGCAGCACGAAAAAAGGACACGAAGCCGCGATGTGCAGTGTGGAAAAAGGCCGTGAGGTCGTGATGAGCCGCGCGACTACCGGGCGAAAAGTCGTGATGCGAAAACGGAAATAAATCGCCGGAAATGAAACTGAAAAGTGAAATTTTGGTCTGTTAAAGGCTACAAAATGGGCCAAAATCTAGAGAAGCAATAAATATGTTGTCTAGTATGGCAGATCTGCTAATTGGAATGGTAAAAACAAGTAAAAAACAAATATCTAAAGAAAAAATTTAAAGCTCAAAACCCAGCGGAGTCGCCAAAAACTGTTGCTTGGTTTTTCAACCAAGCATGTGCAAGGATGCACCTATTAACAAAGTAATAGAAGTTTCAAATGAAAAGCAAAAAACAATTATAAATATAATTTAACACTAACATAAACATGTGTAAATAAACAAGAACTAAATCAATAACAAGATGAATATTTTAGGTACCAACATGGTTTAGGTACCTTTTTGCCTCTTTTTCCTTTTTTAAATATTTTGAATAATTTTATTCCCTTTTAATATTTTTTGGGAATTTTGGACCCTTTTTTAGGGTTTTTTGTGTGTTTTTGAGGAACAATAAATATTTTGAGGGGAAAAGAGGTGTATTGTGGTCATTTTGGTGACATTTTGATGGTTTTAGAGGCTCAAATGGTGGAAAAGTGGACAAATGGGTCATGTGAATAAGGGAATGAGCTAGTGAGCACTTTTTGGGTGTTAACACTATGGAAACAAGAAACTATATGATCTTAAAGCAAAACTACAAATAGTTAATCAATTCAAAAACTATTCATGCATTCAACTCCAGATCAAACTAAACTACCTAATTCCATTATCCTTGAGGATTCTCAAGAAATGTATCAAATGTAATAGGAACATGAGACAAGGTATCAAAGTGACTTTCAAATGTGACAAGGAAACAAAATGGAAGCAAATCTAGTTTAACTTATACAAATAAATGCAAGCTAAAGAGTGTCCAAGTACAACTAACTTTAAACATTGTAATCTATTTTCTATCTATAAACAAATGACATGGCACAAATGTAACCTAGAAGCAAGTTGAAAACTTAATAAAGATATTTAATTGAAACTGAATTAGATTGAGAAGCAAGTAGAAAACTTGATAAATATATTTTATGTAGAAGCAAGTAGAAAACTTGATAAATATGTCTTATTTCCGAATCAAATCCTATTCTATGAACATCTTCATTGGCTATGTAAATGGGAAAACTAATCCTATACTTGAACTAAGAAACTATCAAAAACTAATGTACTTTGGAGAAAATTACTAAGCATAATCCTAAATTAATATTAACAACATGTAATAAACTACACTAAGAATGAAACTGATAAATGCTAGAACGTAACATATTAGCAAACCAGACATGAAAGACATAATTTGAAAAGCAGTTAAAGCAAAGTTAAGGAAAATGGAATGGAAACTAAGAATGATGATGAAACTTAATTAAAACTCTATGTAGTGTGAAACAAGATCTTAATTACATCTAAGAATGATAATTAAATTCAAGAAACATTACAGTTCAAAAACCTAAGAAACTGGATTCTAAACAAGCATAAAAACAATGCAGAAAATATTAAAGTCCGTATGCAAATTCAGATGGCAGTCTGAAAGACGGTCCGAATGGAAGAAAATGATTTAAAATAAGGAAAGAAGGAGACTAAGTGATCTTAACGCTAGCTGGTTGATGCATATGAACCTACAGTGCAGGGAAAACTAGCAGAACTAATTCTAACTATGAATTAAAATTGAACTACTGAAACATTAACTAATTAACTTTATCTAATTGCAAATGACAACACTGAAAGAAACTAAAAAGATTTAAGTATGACCGGCCACTTTGACTTGTAAATTAAAATTACCAAATTAAATTAACAACAAGATATGAGTTACAGGAAATAAAAGACTATCATGTACATGAAACACGTTAAATATTGGAAATAAAAACTATTAATTTGCATAAAAGAAATGCAGAATATATACAGTAAACCTTTGGTTGTTGAGGGGCCCTTTTTTGCAATCATGGATTGAAGCTTAACTCAAGTTCTTCACCAATAACAGAACATCAACAGCTAAGAAACTGGAACTTCCATTAACTGATAAAAATTACACAGCGTCTATAAAAGTTACTGCGATCGTCTATGTGCTATGACATCTATATGTGTTGCATTTCTTCACAGGAAATGTCTTTATATAGGTTTTACAACAAGAGAGAAGTTTGACGTAGTTGGCCTCTCTAAAAATAGAGGTCTTAATGGCTACAAAACAGCTACAGGGTGGTTTCCGACATTGCACAGGCCGTCTTCCTAAGTCCACGGGTGTTGATTCTCCTCCACGTGAACAGCTGGGTGTTGGTTCCCTTCAATCATGGGAAGAGGATGTGTTGGAAAGCTGGGCGTGGAAGGATGAGGATCTTATGGAACGTTGACATAGGAAGAGAATGCGTTGTCAGTTGAAGCGAGTGGGAGGACAGATCTTCTGGAATGAAATCTCACAAACCATGAGGGCCACGTCCTTAATAGAACCCACATCATTGTTTTCATCTTTATTACCCTGAAATATCTCAACCAACGATTCTGAGGGTATGAATGGAGGGCTGAACGACGGTTCAGATGCAGCTGGGTGACTTCGGCGTGAACGTGCGACTGAATGAAGATTTGAATGATGACTACAACATGTAGAACCAAGTCTAAATGCCAAACACGTCTAGAAATGTGAGATGATTATTAATAAACCATAAAAATGATGATTTTAACCAAGATGTACGTGATATGCAAATATGTTCATACCTGAGTCTGTTTGATGGTCTGAATGGAAAAGAGAATGACTTATTATATCAAAAATAGTGAAAATAACGCCAATTAGAGCATGTTCACTGATCAAAATGGTGACAAAAATGGACGCCAACATTCCCCCAAACCAGAGATATGCCAGGTCCCACTAAGAAAAAGAAGAGAAATTCAGGAAGAAGGCTTAGCTTTGGTAGCAGCTGCCTTCGACTTGGAAGAGGAAGTAGATTTATCTCTAAGCTTCTGGAACTGGTCCTTCAAGGAATCATGCTTCAACCAGAGAGAAATGTTGGAAGTTGTTTTGGCTTCATTTAAGTCTTCAACACATTTCACCTGGAAACGTAAGTTCTTTTTCTCTTAACGAAGCTCATAGATGATCTTAACATACTTCTCATTCTGGCTTTTTAGCTGAGCTATGTCTTGGGTTAGTCTGTCCACAATCTGATGGAGTGGAGTAGGTGCTTTTGCAAGAGACTCAGGGCATTTTTGCGGGCTCGATCCCTTTTGAAATGGTTCAGGATCAACAGATGTAATGTGTGACTCAGGAACCTTTTATTCAATGTGTCCAGGGGCAGGTTCCAAGACAAGGTCTTCAAGTAAACTGGTAGATAAATTGACTAACGCAAGAAGGGGTGATTCAAGGGCAGGATCGTCTGTTTGGTCATCAAGACTGTTTGAATGCATTGTATTATTGACAGATTGTTCGATGGACTGGACGACGGTCTGATCGACAAAGTGGTCACAATTGGCCCTTCTTGACTTTGTAGGTATTGGTGAGAAGAATGGGGGTTTCGTGGTTGTGTCCTCGTGGACAGGTTCAGGAGAGGATGAGTGAACAGGGTGTATTTCTCCTGAGGAAACCTCACTAAACCGTATAGACTTGGCATCCCTTTTTTCTTGGGAAGGGGTTTGAACGAGCTCATCTGCACAGGTTTGAAATCGGTGGCGCTTGCGAGAGGGAGAGGATTTAATAAGTGGCTTCTTGACCAAGTGGGGGTTTAGTGTTTCAAACACAAAGCTATCCCATGTTTTCCCATTTTCTTTCAGCTGGTGGGTGATCAAGATCTTTATGAGATAGTGATGGTATAAGTTGCCGGCAGGGTTAACCACATTTTTCCTAACATGGCTAGACATCTTTTCTAGGCTCTTTAGAAAATAGAATGGAAAATTTAGGGCCTGATTATTAAAAAAATGTGCCAATAATTGGAAATGGCAGGCTTTGAAAATGGTGTACTTACCTTCATAGGTGATTAAACGGATGATAAAAGTCAAGGGCTCGAGATATTCAGGCTTAACCCACTCCCGGTGGAATCCTTTTATGCTTGCAACATGCTAGTATTCGGATTTGAGAGCGAATTCGTGATCCCTTCGTGGAAGGAAAAGGTGTTTGTGCCAATGGGCACCCTCCCTGGGAAGTTTCATGGCCAATGCAATGGACTCTTCTGTTACAGCAAAGGTGAGATGGCCAACCTTAGCTATTTTTCCATCGAACCCCTTAGCAAAAAGGAGTGAAACCTCATCATCACGGCTGTCAAGAAGACGAAGAAACAGGCCCCAACCCACTCGCAGGAACACTTCACGACATGCCTTGAATTCGGGAATGTGAAGCAAGTCCTGATAACTGTCAGCCTCGTAACAGAGTGGAATTGTTGAACAGAGGACGGGGGATGCAAATGGATACAGGGGGTGCAATAAATTGCAAGAGATGTGGCTTGATGGGCTCTAGAAAGACAAGGGTAAGCATAATGAAGCAGAGTTCACACAGGTGTTGGCTTAAATGGCGATTCGTTCAAATGGTTAAATGATCGTGAGCAGAGATTTAGCATGCTCGAGCGATCATGTCATCATGTTGAGATCTTTGAATCGTGTTCCATCATGAAAATATGTGCATTGGTGAATTTGTATGGTGATGATATATTCAACCATGTCCAAAGTAAACTTTGGACTGGTTGAATGTAATGTTCATCACGAGACAAATAAGCGTAAGTAGCATAAAAGAACATGATGACTTTTAATTAATTCAATGACAAATCGTACGCATATAACTTAATGAGGAGTTAAAACCATATAATAGCCATAAGATGATTCTAGAAATAAAATAATGCATGATTAACCGATTTATTTGATGAAGTCGAAATAAGCAAGAAATGAGGTCGAATGCATAGATGATATTTGATTAATCCCTGGTATGGTTAGTCAATTAGATTTTACCAGCAAAATTCAAAAATTAGATCCCTAATAGACTTAATCATGCTGCTATAAAACATGATTTCATTCGGTACTTCATTCGACACTTCATTCAGATCGTCGTTCGACCCTTCATTCGTTCCTCCATATGGACCTTCTGTACAAAAATGTACTTTGTTGGATCTGAGTGCTGCTGATTATGCAGAGAATTTTTTTGGGGTTGTCAACACACAACAGGATGATGTAAGCCTTATTTTCTAAAGATTTAGTTGCACTCATCTTTATTTATCATAGATCAAAACAATCTTTTGCTACTTGCATTATCCTGCAAACACCTATCATTTTGTCAGAGATACATGAACTTTTTATAAATATTCAAAAAGTAAAAACAGTTTTGAATCTCCCCCAAACCAAAAATATGGCGTGTCCTCAAGCCATCAAGGAAAAAATGATTAATATTCCAAGATTTTCACTTAATAATTTAGCTGATAGCTCTAAAATGCTGTGATACTTTCGTAAGAAAATGAAATACTAACTAATAGATGGAGATGATTCAGATATGTACATGCATAAAAAAAATAACAGTGCTTAGGAAGACGATATGAATAATGATAGTAAAATTGATACGAAGAATGCCATAGGAAAACCAGTCATCCATGACTCATTTTAAAGATCTCTTGTCACCCAAAGAATATAGATAATGTTCACCCTAGAGTTTGTGATATTTCTATAGTTATGGGTCCCATTTCTAGGATAGTCATACCCTAGGTATTCTTTGAATTAGATGCCAGCATCCAAGTCCAACTTACAGCCATTCTCTAATGACAGTATAAATAATTGGCCTAAACATGTATTCGTATACTCATGTTTTTTAGATGAGCCATGTGCATAGCAATGCGTTAACCAAACCTCTTTTACCCGATATTGCCCCACTTCCAGTAGGCCTATTAAGTACCCCAATGAATTTATCTTGGTACCATGCAAGCATAGCCCCGTTGCCAGCGAGCCTATTCAGTACCCCGGCATGTTTACTTGCATTTACCGAGCTTCGTTGTTTAAGATTTTACTTAGCATGGACCCGCTGCCAACGATCCTGTTCAGTACCCTGGTGGGTTTGCTTCGTATAATGATATTTTTTGTAAGGAAGCCGGTTGGCACTAGAGTGTACTAAGCCTGCTAAACACAAAATTCAAATTTTAGAGCAAACCTTATGAGTAACTTAATTTATAATAGCCTAAATTATAGATCATGTCAAAATATAATAACCTAAAGCTGTTCTTTGACCTCTCAGTCTATCTTCTTCATAAAAGATCAGTAATGTTCCCCACAAAATAGAAGTATCACTCACTTTTGGGATACCTTTTTAAAGAATGCTTAAGAGACAAGTTTTGATAATGAGTCTAGGATGAACTAGTAGTCCATAGGTGTAAGATAGAACTTTTGAAAATCATGATGATTAAAATAGGTCTTAAGCAACTGTTCTAATGATAAATTAGAAATGTGCATGTTTGAATCAAATACCATATACAGAATCATAGCAGAAAGTGGTTTGAAATGATATAAAGAACACTTTAACCTTTCACTATAACTTTTCAATTTTCAACAATAATCGAAAGAGAAGGAGTTAAGATGCATTATGAGTTTTTTTAGAGCACTTCCCTTTTTAGATAATATTGCATGAGTTGATTATAGAGATAAGGTTCTTATAGTCAAATTGCAAAACCACTTTGTTAGATGATTCAAATTTATTCTAAACAAAAACATATGTACAAAGAAAATATATATGGAATTTTAATAAAATTAGTAAAAGGGAAAAGAGTCTTCCTGTTTTAATTGAAAAAATTCCATAAGATGATCATAAGAGTGAATTTCTTGTATAGATGCACTTAACTGTTAGAAATGACCCTTATTTATGATTAAAAGAACAAAAATATATTTACATATATACAAATGAAAATAACCCAAAATAATTCAAGAACCAGGGAAAGGAGGAATGACTTCCCCTCCTACTAGCTCCATCTCCTCCTGTTGTAAGGCATTCTACACAAAATCTTGTTTAGGTATTGGTTGATGATAAAGTCTAAGTCTATGTCCATTTACAACAAAGGAAATTTGAGAATAATCAATTGTATTAATCTTAATGGATCCATTGTCGAAATCTGTAACAATTTCATATGGACCCATCCAACGAGTAGTTAATTCACCTTTAAAGTTTTTGTACCTTGAATAAAAAAGTAATGCCCAGTCTCCAGTTTTGAATTGTTTCTGTTTGATGTATCTATCATGCCACTTTTTGCATTGGTTTTGTGTTAAAATTGTGCGTTGAATAGCACCTTTCCTAATCTCATCTAATTCATTTATATGCAAGATTCGTTGTCTTTGTGCTTCTTCCAGATTCATCCCTAATTGTGCAGCCATATTGAAGGTTTTGACTTGAAATTCAAGGGGTAGAATAACTTTTTTACCATAAAAAAGTTCATAAGGTGTGTGGCCAGTGGTATTCCTCCAAGTTATTCTATAATCCCACAAGGATTTTGGGAGCCTATCTTCCCAGTCTTTGTGGTGTAACTGGATAGTCTTAGTCAGGATGACTTCTAATACTTTATTAGGAGACTCTACCTGACCATTGGCTTGTGGGTGATATGGTGAAGATTTAAAATGTCTAATACCATATTTGTCAGTAAGCTCTTTCATTAACTTTGAGGTGAACTAAGATCCTTGATCAGTTACAACTTCCCTAGGTACACCGAATCGAGTAAATATTTCTTCGTATATAAACTCTACCACATATTTCTTTGTGGCTCGGAATAAGGATTTAGCTTCCACCCACTTGATGACATAGTCTGTGCAGACTAGGATGTACTTATTTTTGCAAGACATAAGGGAAATTGGCCCAATGAAATCTAGAGCCCATTTTTCAAAAGGCTCAATCATAACTTGGGGTTGTAAGGGCAGCTCATCAGACGGTGTAGGTCTACCCATTCTTTGGCAATTGTCACATCCCTTTACATACTTGGCAGCATCTTTAAAAATGCTTAGCCAATAATACCCGGAGTGCAACACTTTGTATGTTGTTCTCTTATCAGAAAAGTGCCCACCACAAGGTCCACCATGACATGCATCAAGCATATCTGCCATCTCCTCCTCTCATACACATCGTCTAATGATAAGATTAGGATTAGTATGAAAAAGATCATTGTCCACCCAAGAATAATTAGAACTTTGAACTATGATCCTACGTTTCTTGGGTGGGGAGAGATGGTTTGGTCGCTTTTCGGTTGCTAAATAATTGGCTATGTCTGCAAACCAAGGGGTTCAAACATACAGAACGAACAAATGTTAATATGGAAAACTATCACCGACAGGACTGGTATTATCATCAATTTGAATTCGAGAGAGAAAATATGCTACCACATTCTCTCGAACGGGACGATCAACAACAGTAATGTTAAATTCTTGCAACAAAAGAAGCCATCGAGTCACCCTGCCATTTGTAATTGGTTTATTCATTAAAAATATAATGGAGGAGTGGTCGGTGTGTACGAAAACTTCATATCCTGTGATATAATGACAAAACTTATTGATGGCATAGACTACTACAAGAAACTCTTTTTCAGTAACAGTGTATTTCAATTCTGCAGGAGTCAAATTTTTACTAGCAAAGTAGATGAAATGTGATGTTTGTCCCTCTTTTTGACCTAAGACTGCCCCTATAGCTATGTCGAAAGCATCAATGGATATATGGAAGGGAAGGGACCAATTGGGGCCCCTGAGTATTGGTGCCACTGAAGGTTTTGCATTCAAATTTTCAAAGGAATGTTGACAAGGTTCAGTCCATCGGAATTTTGTGTCTTTCATGAGTAGCTTGAACATAGGTGTGGCTATCTTAGTGAAGTTTTCAATAAAACGTCTATAATAGCTTGCATGGCCAAGAAAGCTTCTTACTTCCTTTGGATTTTTTGGAGGAGGAAGATCAACAATTATTTCTATCTTGGTAGGATCTACCTTGATACCTTGAAGAGAGACATGATGTCCCAGGACTATGCCCTCGGTTAGTAGCATCTTACATTTTTCATGACTAAGAGCTAAGTTCGTTTCTTGACACCGAATAAGAACTGTTTCAAGGTTGTCAAGGGATTCTTGGAAGGTATTACCATAAACTGTAAAATCATCCATATAAACTTCTACACAATCATATATGAGGTCAACAAAGATTCCTAAGACTGCACACTGGAAGGTGGCAAGTGCGTTACATAGTCCAAATGGTAGTACTCTATAGGCATATGTCCCCCAAAGAACAACTAAAAGTTGTCTTGTCTTGATCCTCAGGTGCTATTAATATTTGATTGTATCCACTATAACCATCAAGGAAAGAAAAATATTGTTTCCCTGACAAGGTATCTAACACCTGGTCAATAAAAAGGTAAAGGGAAGTAGTCCTTAAGAGTGGCCTTGTTTAATTCTCAAAAGTCAACACAGATACACCATTTCCCTGTAACTTTCTATGGAACTACTAACAGAGGAGACACCCATTTACTGTTAGAAATTGGGTAGATGAAACCAACATTAATGAGTTTTTGTAATTCATCTTTAACTATATCCTTTAGGGTTGGATTCATTCTCCTCTAGGGCTTTCTGATAGGAGGTATGTTTGAATTTGTGTAAATGTGGTGAATACAGGTATCTGGGTGTATAACCTTCATATCGGTGTATTCCCATGCAAATGCTCCAGTTTGAAACTTGAGAACTTTTAGTAATTGTTTTTGCTAACTCTCATCTAAACCTGCATTTATATGTGGAATTTTTTCGGAACTAACCTCACAAGGTATGGTATAGGATCCTAGATGTTCTTCAATTGCGAAGACACAGGGTGTACTTGTAAATGTTGAGAGGCTCATGTTTTCTTAGAATTCATTTGCATAGATCTGGTCAAGTTGGGAAAAAGATTGAGGAAAGTCTATACATGTTTTGGAAGAGATAAATTGGTTCAACACATTCTCGGTATTCTTTTCTTGAAGTGCCCAGGAGAAATCACTAACAAGGGAAAGTTCTTCCAAGTTCTCATCCCCAAAAGGATAATCTAACCAAAACAGGTTTTCAGTTACTGGCTGTGCTGGTGGGTATAAAGCAAGTTTTCTTGTAGATAACCCATCAGAGATAATCATCTCTCCATCCCTACATCCTATAAATGCATTAGCAGTAGCCAACCAAGGTATTCCCAGAATAATGAGGTGTCCTTTAGAAGGGTCTTTTGATTCTATGACCATAAATTTCATGGGATATTCCCATGAAGCCATTGATACAGTGATATCATCTAAGATCCCAGCAGGCTGTACCATAGTGCGATTTGGTAATTCTAGCATCGTTGGGGTAGGGCGGAGGAACTGTCCCGGATGGAGAGTTTCTAAAACTGTGGTAGTCATCAGGTTAATAGCAGCTCCTAGATCAATAAGGGTATTTCCTATGGCGGCTTTATTGATGATAATAGTCACCAAAGCGTTTCCTGGATTTGAATACTTTGGGATTCTAGGTTGGTTTTCTATGTAATCTAACATTTCACCTATAACATGAATCGTCGGAGGATCTTTTTGTTTTTTACTTGGTCTTTTAATACAGAGTTCCTTTATCACTTTTCTGTAGATAGGTATATCTTTAATGGCTTGTAACAAAGGTATCTTAATACAAATATTTTTCAATTCGTTAATGATATCATACTCTAGATAAGTTACAGGTTTCACTATTATTAGACGCTCCGGATATGGGGGAGATTTTTATCCTGTAATTACTTCTTCATAACGATGGTTGTGTGTTGAATATTTAGGAATAACCACATCTTCAAGAATGACATCATTCAAAACTTCACTATGTATGTTTTCTTCTTCATTATCTTCTCGGATAACAACTGATGACTTGGGATGATCTTGCAAAACTCTTCCAGACCGTAGTTGAATCTCATGTACTGGTGTGGTCGAAATCGCATATGAGGGAAGAGGTATCAACCCAATTCTATTAAGGCCTTGAGTTGGATTGTTGTTAGTATTTGGTATCGGTTGTGTAGGTAATATTGTGGGTCTTGGAGGATTCATATTCGTGAAATGATGAGGTTTATTTGTGATAGGGGGTAGTGAAGGAGGTGCAAATTTGAGCAAGAGTTGCTGAATATTAGGTGGGTAAGGATAGTTAGGCATAGGAGGAGGTGGTTGAGCATAATCTTTCCCTCTCCATCTATGTGGCCATTATTGTTGTTGAGCATTATGAGGAGGGTACTGAGGTGGAAAATTTTTCCAACCTGAAGTGTTCCATTGTTGAGGAGGTTGATAAGGATAGTAATATGGTGGAAATTGTGATGATGGATCCTAATATGATGATTGATCTCTAGGTTTCCAAGTCCTCCTGTATGTTTCACCAAAGTTTCCACTCTTATATACAGCTTGCAACCCAGGAAACGATGGAAAATTATCAGTTGGATGTTTTTCTATACAAAGGTGACAAACCGAAACATTATTCAATGGACATTCCCATTGGGGATGTTTAGTTCTACACCTAGGATAGAAAACACTCATTGATGCACGCTCTTCATCTTGTCTCTTTTTAGCTTTTAATGCATTTAATTGAGAACCCATGGCTCTTAAGATATCTGTTTTGAAATTTTCCAATAGGTTTCCCAACTCTACCCTTGTAACTCCACCAGTACCGGATGTGTTTCCTTTAAGGTTCCTAGCATGAGATTCTCGAAAATGTCTTCCACTTTTCCCTCTGCTCCTAGAGTAATTCCTACATAGCTCACAAATCTGTGAAAAAGACTTATGAGAGATGTCTCCTGCTTTCATGAGATTAAGATTTTCTAAAAATTCTTTTGATATTCCCTTAAGGAAGAGCATTCTTACTGCATCTTCCTGAAGATCACTATATTTAGATTTATGTAGCACATAGTTAAATATTTTGAGATAGTCTTCTAGGCTCTCATCTTCAAGTTGTTGTATTTTAAAAATATCATTGCGAGATTCCTTAGGTTTACAGTAATCCTGATACTTCCATAGAAATGCATTCTTCATGTCTTCCCAAGTTCTAATACTAGATTCTCCTAATCCCATAAACCATCGAAGACAAAATCTTTTAATGTGGTAGGAAAGAGTTTTAGCTTTTGGCCATCTTGTAGGTAGTTATAACTCCTACACAAAATGTCAAATTTGGATAAGAATGTATCCGGATCCTCACTACTCTTCCCATAAAAGGTTGGTAGTGAGGAGGGAGGGATGTTTTTCATAGTTACATCTTGTGTAGTGTCTATGATAGGGAATCCAAAAGTACCTTCAGTTCTAACCTATCCCTCTTCTTCATCTTGTTGGACATGATCTTCATTTTCATTCTCGATGAAAACTTGATTTTCAAAGAGAGAATACTTAAGTGGTTCCTTTTTTGGGGAATATGGGATATCCCAACGT
Source organism: Larix kaempferi (assembly GCA_027924585.1). Taxonomy (NCBI): domain Eukaryota; kingdom Viridiplantae; phylum Streptophyta; class Pinopsida; order Pinales; family Pinaceae; genus Larix; species Larix kaempferi. The sequence goes on from BSBM01000249.1 coordinate 14,784,683, forward strand.
TCTATTTCTGGAAGAGTATTCTTCTCTTTAGGAGGAGAATTACCAGCTACATGGGAGTCTAGTTTTGAAGGTCCTACCATTGTTGTTTCAATCCGTGAAATAACTATGTTCACGGAATTTGCAAAAAGAGTATCTAATTGTGTATGATCAATAAAGTCTACTAAGTTTGGACCACCTACTATTGAAAAGGTAGTGTCTTTGGGTTTTTGAACTAATGGAGGGTTGAGAGGTTCTGATGTTTTATCCTTTTGAATTTCCTCTTGTCTAAGTTTAGTTTCAATATGAGCTTGAGGTTCTTCTAGTGGAATTTCTTTATGAACAGACTTTTCTGATGTCCCTATGGTTTCTCCTAATTGATTTCCAGAAAGGATTTCCTTTGCTTTCCAAGTAGAAATATCCCCTTTAGGTGTCCTCCGATACCTTTCTGTTGAGTTAGTAGTTGGGGTGGCACGCCACCCATATAGGTTAGTAGGAATTTTAGTAGGAAGGCTAGTTTTAATAAATCTACCTTTTGAGTCTCTAGACCTATTCATGAAAATAAAACTATAACTGAAATAAATTCTAACTGCATCACTACTATTGCTGGGTTTTGGGGATTCCTGTTATAATATATGCGCAGGTTCTTACCTCTCGTATTACTGCTCACCCGCCACTAGCCTATTTCTAAGTTCAAAGAAGAAAATTCAATTCATCACTAAGTGTTTTAAGAGGAAATTCTACCTATCTACAACTCCCCGGCAACGAAACCAAAATGTTGAGGTGTATTTACTTTCTTAAGGAATCACCAAATATTTAATTATCAACCAGGGTTGGTAATCTTAGAGTTGTGGCACAGTATATGCTGAGGTAGAATGGAACCTAAAGTTTCATCTCGACGGACCTTAGAAATGTTTAATAATGAAAAGATCGAAAGATCTTTCAAAATGAAAAACCAATTTAAACTTCTAGAATACAACTACTGAACTAATTAAACTAAAAGAATAGATTAGAATGGTATCCATTTATACTACTCTACTCCATGGACAATAATTGAAAGGATAAAAACAACAAATGTTATTCTAAGAAACAAGACTTAATAAAAAATAGAACTACTTTGATGAAATTGAAAACTATTGATTAATAATTCAAACTCTAATCTAGGAATTAGAAATAACTGTAAATGAGTTTAGGAACCTATGTATGAAACACTTCAATTAACAATTAACTATGGAAACAAGAAACTATATGATCTTAAAGCAAAACTACAAACTACTTAATGAATTCAAAAACTATTCATACATTCAACTCTAGATCAAACTAAACTACCTAATTCCATTCTCCTCGATGATTATGAGGAAATGTATAAAATGTAATAGGAACAGAAGAGAAGGTATCAAAGTGACTTTCAAATGTGACAAGGAAACAAAATGGAAGCAAATCTAGTTTAACTTTTACAAATAAATGCAAACTAAAGAGTGTCCAATTACAACTAACTTTAAACATTGTAATCTATTTTCTATCCATAAACAAATGACATTGCACAAATGTAATCTAGAAGCAAGTAAAAAACTTAATAAAGATATTTACTTGAAACTGAATTTGATTTAGAAGTAAGTAGAAAACTTGATAAAGATATTTTATGTAGAAGCAAGTAGAAAACTTGATAAAGATATTTTATGTAGAAGCAAGTAGAAAACTTGATAAAGATGTCTTATTTGTGAACCAAATCCTATTCTATGAACATCTTCATTGACTATGTAAATGGAAAAACTAATCCTATACTTGAACTAAGAAACTATAAAAAACTAATGTACTTTGGAGAAAATTACTAAGCCTAATCCGAAATTAATCTTAACAACATGTAATAAACTACACTAAGAATGAAACTGATAAATTCTAGAACAGTAACATATTAGCAAACCAGACATGAAAGACATAATCTGAAAAGCAGTTAAAGCAAAGTTAAGGAAAATGGAATGGAAACTAAGAATGATGATGAAACTTAAGTAAAACTCTATGTAGTGTGGAACAAGATCTTAATTACATCTAAGAAAGCTAATTAAATGCAAGAAACATTACAGTTCAAAACCCTAAGAAAATGGATTCTAAACAAGCATAAAAACAAAGAAGAAAATATTAAAGTCTGTATGCATATTTGGATGGAAGTCTGAAAGACGGTCCAAAAGGCAGTCCGGATGGAAGAAAACGATTTAAACTAAGGAAAGAAGTAGACTGAATGATCTTAAGGCTAGCTGGTTGATGCATATGAACCTATAGTGCAACTAAAAGCAGTAAATAGACTGTTTGGAATTGGAATGGAAAGAAACAACCTATACTAATCATTATCTAAGGAAACAAACTATTTATATGTTATAATAAACAAGGCTGAGATGTAAATAAAACTAGCCTACAACTACAGGAAAAACTAGCAGAACTAATTCTAACTATGAATTAAACTTGAACAACTGAAACATTAACTAATTAGCTTTATCTAATTGCAAATGACAAAACTGAAAACAAACTAAAAAGATTTAAGCATGAACGACAACTTTGACTTGTAAATTAAACTTAGAAATTTAAACCAACAACAAGATATGAGTTACAAGAAATAAAAGACTATCATGTACAGGAAACAAGTTAAATACTGGAAATAAAAAACTATTAATTTGCAAAAATGAAATGCAAAATATATGTAGTAAACCTTTGGTTGTTGAGGGGTTCTTCTGAGCAATCAGGGATTGAAGCTTAACTCAAGTTATTCACCAAAAATAGAACATCAACAAGTAAGAAACTGGAACTTCCATTAACTGATAAAAATTACACAGCGTCTATAAAAGCTACTACGATTGTCTATGTGCTACGACATCTATATGTGTTGCATTTCTTCACAAGAAACGTCTTTATATAGGTTTTACAACAACAGAGAAGGCCGACGTAGTCGAACTCTCTAAAAATAGAGGTATTAATGGCTACAAAACGGCTGGAGGGTGGTTTACGACAATGCACAGGTTGTCTTCCTAAGTCCATGGGCGTTGAGTCTCCTCGACACGAACAACTGGGTGTTGGTTTCCTTCAATCGTGGGAAGAGGATGTGTTGGCAAGCTGGGTGTGGAAGGATGAGGATATTCTGGAATGTTGACATGGGAAGAGAATGCGTTTTCAGTTGGAGCGAGCGAGAGGACGGATCTTTTGGAATGAAATCTCACGAACCATGAGGGACACGTCCTTAACAGAACCCACATCATCGTTTTCATCTTAATTAAACTGAAATATCTCAACTAACGATTCCGCGGGTATGAATGGAGGGATGAAAGACGGTTTGGATGCAGCTGGGTGACTTTGGCGTGAACGCGCGACTAAATGAAGGTCTGAATGATGATCGCAACCTGTAGAACCAAATCTAAATGCCAAACACGTCTAGAAATGTGAGATGATTATTAATAAACCATAAAAATGATGATATTTAACCAAGATTTACGTGATATGCAAATATGTTCATACCTGAGTCTGTTTGATGTTCTAAATGGAAAATAGAATGACTTATTATATCAAAAAATAGTGAAAATAACGCCAATTAGAGCATGTTTATTGATCAAAATGGTGACAAAAATGAACGCTAACACAACCGTAAGACTGTCTTGAGGGCACTTCGAATTTCAACACTTGGAAGGCAAGGGTATTGAACATCTTGGAGGAACATGACTTAGATGGATACATATCAACTGTGGTGGAGGATCCTACATCTAATGTAGGGAGCATCATCTTCAAGAAGAACCAAGATAAGGCCAGACAGATCATCTATGATTCGGTAAAATATAACTTGATGCCCGTGATCACAATACTGAAGACCGTAAAATAATGTTATGATACATTGACTAATCTATATAAGAATAAGGCCCCAAATCAAAAGAGTGCATTGAATAACAAGTTATGAAACCTCAAGATGGATAAGGATGAGACAATGGCCTCCTTCTTCACTAAGATATCTCAGGTAAGAGATCAACTTGTTAACATTGGAGTTGTAGTGGATGAAGATGATATCATCCAAATCGCCGTTGATGGTATCACATCTTCATGGGAGACATTCTTGGATGATATCAACAGCCGAGCAGTGCAACCTGTTTTCGAAATATAGTGGCATGACTATATCCAAGAGGAAGGGAGAATCTAGAGCAAACCTGTGCGCACTAAAGAAGAAAATATTTCCTTCATGGAAATAATGAAGAAAGGAAATAAAACCTTCTTCCAAAAGAAGTTCTCTCATCCAAATAAGAAGGACTTCAATGAAGGATTTTACAAGTAAAAATATAGATGCTACAATTGAAACAAGAAAGTCCATTTCTCAAGATAGTGCAAAGCAAAGTGGAAAGGAATTAAGTTTCATGCTTCTATCGCCATAGAAGATGGAACCACTCAAAAGAATGCATCTAAAGAAAAGGATACAAGAAGGGACTATTAACTTGTCTCATCCCTTTAGTGATCCATCATCACAAGTGCAGACACATGGTTGATTGAAAGTGGCGCATCTAAACATATGATTGGTTACAAGAGTTCCATCACTGACCTAAATGAGAAAAATTTCACATGCATGGTAGAGTTGGGGGATAACTCAACATATTCGATGCAAGGAGTTGGATCCACCTCATTCCAGCTAAGCACTAGTGATATTTTACATGTGAAGGAAATCATATATCTTCTAGGCTTGAATAAGAACCTCCTTTAACTTTTGGTTCTTGAAGACAAAGGCTTCCGAGTTGTCTTCATGGATAACAAAGCACTTTTATGGCCGAAGAACAAAAACCTAGAATTTACTACTTTGATTGGATTTTGAGAGGGAGTACTCTACAAGGTATCCGAGTAGTACATTCAATCTATGATTCACCACACTATCATTCCATGTGAGGTATGGAACCAAAGGCTTGGACTCCTACACTACAAATTGCTACTAGGAATTCAAAAGATGGTAAAAGGTATGCTTGTATTTGATTTTGAGCATGCTAGTGTATGTTAGGGTTGTGCACTTGGGAAGAATGTTAAGAAAAAAATTTCCTAAAGTACTACTATATCTAAAGGGATTTTAGATTTAATACATTCTGATGTATGTGGTCCCATGTCATCCCCCTCCCCGAGTGGCTGCTTATATTATGTACTTTTCATAGATGATTTTTTGAGGAAGTTATGGATTTATTTCATGAAGGATAAAAGTGAAACTCTTAGCAAATTTAAAGAGTTTAAAGCCTTAGTTGAAAATCAGAAAGAAAATCACATCCCTGCATTAAGGTCCGATAATGGAGGTGAATTTGATTCACATGCATTTAATGAGCTATGTAGTGATGCAAGAATATGTAGACAATTAATAGTACCGTACAAAGCTTAGGAAAATGGGGTTTCCAAAAGGAAGAATAGAACCATTTGTGAGGCTGCAAAATCCATGATGCATGATCAAGACATGTCTACCTCATTATGGGTAGAAGCCACTAGTACAGCTGTGTACATCCAGAATAGAATCCCACAGGCCATTCTATATGAGAAGACACAAGAAGATGTGTTTATCAGTGAGAATCTAGACATCTCACACTTGAGAATCTTCGGGATCCCAATATACATTCATGTACTGAAAGAAAAGAGAATAAATATGGTGCATTCTGGAAAGAAAGGCACCTTTGTGCATTATAGAGAGTCATCCAAAGCATACCGAATATATGTACTTGGTGAGAGACACATTGAAGTAAGACGATATGTTACATTCCATGAGGAAGTTGCTTTCAAATAATCAAAAGAGATTCAATGTGCTTAAGAGATGGAGGATCTTGAGTCTGATTCTCCCCCTTCAGAGTTTGAGAGGGAGAAACCATAAGATGCCTTAGATTTTCTAGTTACTGAAGAACTAGTAGAAGTGGTTGAGAGGTCACCTGATGAACCTCTCACTAAAATAAGATATGCTTGGTGCCGAGATATATTACAAGATGGAGAGAAACATGGAGCACCAACAGGATCATCTAGAGAGTGCAAGAAACCTAACAAATATTCAGGGTTTGTTGCACTAATGAGTCACATAAGTGATTTAAAACCATCCTCATATGAAGAAGCTACAAAGAAACAAGTTTGGAAAGACGCAATGACAGAAGAGTACAAATCTATAATGAAGAATGATGTTTGGGAAGTTGTTCCCAAACCTGAAGGGAAGTCCATAGTTACTTCCAGATGGCTTTATAAGATCAAGCATGTTGTTGATGGTGGTATTCAAAAATATAAAGCTATATTTGTTTCCCAAGGTTTTTCTCAGAAAGAAGGCATCAACTATGAGGAGAAATTTGGTCATGTGGCCAGGTACACCACTATTCGAGTTGTGATCTCACTTGAATATGTTCTAGGATGGAAGCTTCACTAGATGGATGTGAAGACAACCTTCCTCAATGGTGAGGTTGAGGAAGAGGTTTATATTTATAAACCTGAATGATTTGTGGTGCATGGGAAGGAGTCCCATGTTTGCAAGATAAAGAAATATCTATATGGGATTAAGAAAGCCCCCAAGGCTTGGTGCTCCAGAATTGATAGCTATCTTCATAAACTGGGTTTTTGTAAGAGTGAAGCTCATCCAAATTTGTACTTCAAAGTAGTGAAGAACCAATCATTGATATTGGTTCTGTATGTTGATGATTTGTTTCACATTGGAGAAGAACATTCAATTTCTTGGTGCAAGAGGGAGATCACCTCAAATTTCGATATGAAATACTTAGGTTTGATGCACTACTTTCTTGGCCTTGATATCTGGCAAAGAAAAGATGAAAATTTTCTATCTCAAGGGAAGTACATTGTAGATATATTTCACAGGTTTGGCATGATAGATTGCAAATTTACGACTACACTGATGGTTTCCAATTTGAGGAAACTTCATGAGTCAGGCTCTAGATCAGATCCAGCAGATCCCACCTTGTATAGACATCATATAGGCTCACTAATATGCTTGATATATTCGAGGCTTGATGTATGTTATGACGTGAGAATTCTGAGTCAATTTATGTCTGATCCGAGACATAGACACTGGATAGATGTAAATCATGTGCTTAGGTACCTTCGAGGTAATGATTTCGTATGGAATCAGATATGCCTCTAGTGGAAGAGTGTTGTTACTTGGTTATACAGAATCAGGTTGGGGAGGAATCATTGTGTACCATAAGAGTACATCCAGCTACTGTTATATCCTAGGATTAGCTATGATATCTTGGTCCTATAGGAAGCAGGGATCCATAACCCAAAGCACTACAAAAGAAGAATACCTAGATGTTATTGTTTCCTGTCGAGAAGCAGTGTGGCTCAGAAATATACTTGCAGGTTTGTTCGATGAAAAGCTTGAGCCTACAGTTATTAGGTGTGACAATCAGAGTTGCATCAAGCTTTTTGAAAAATTTGTGTTTCATGACAAGTCGAAGCACATTGAAATGCGGTATCACTTCATCCGAGACATGGTCTAGAAAGGTATAGTGAAACTTCAGTACATTACTACTGATGAGAAGATTGCAAATGTGTTAAGAAAGCTTTTGTTAGTAACAAATTTCAGGTACTTACGAAACAAGCTTGTCATGGAAAAGAATGCCTCCCTTGCTGAGAGGGAGTGTTAAATGTACATCATCATGAGACATTCTCCAAACCAATCTTGTGTTGATTTATATGTAACTTCAGAATGTATTTCATATATATTTATTAGAGATGTGTTATTCCTCTATAAGGAAGTGTCGTCATGTGGATTAACAAGTGTCGCAAGTGTGTGTACTTGCCGATGGGTTATTAGACCACCATGTGTGGGGTCGGCCCTAAAATATATATTATATTGTGGATGTACCTAGCTAGACAAGTTGGCCCCATAAGGTCACTGGGAAAACAGATTAGTATAAATAGAGATTAGGAGATCTCTATTTAGATCATTCGGAAAGTCATCTCTCTCTCACTCTGAAAGTGGCGCACTAGTGAGGAGGAGGATCATCTGCTTCTAGGAGACTATCTCAAGTGTATTTTGGTTGTACTTTGGTTGAGCCATTGCTCTCCCTATCTCTGAGGAAGTTGTGGGGTTTTTCACCTTAGGGTTTTCCCCACGGAAACTCTGTGTCTCTTGTCTCTCATGCTTTTGATTCTTGTGATGCTTGTCATGCTTATTGTGATTGTTATGCATTGATATACTGTATATTTTATTCTCTCAGTGAAGATCCTAGAGTATTGTGAATTAATGCTCAAAATTTAACATGGTATCAGAGCTAACCTGAGAAGAAGACATTTTGTAGTGACAGAAACTTGATTTTCTTGTTTATTGGGTTTCTCTCCATAGATTTTGGAAAAGCAGTATAGTAGATTGACTCTACTCATCAAGTAGAATCTATCTGTTCAATCAAAATTCAATTCTGAGCATTTTTAGATTTGGCCCTAAAAATTAGGGTTTCCACAAAAATAGGAATTTCTGAAATCTGAAGACATAGCTAGAAGCTCCTTGCAAAAACCAAAGTTTAGAGATTTGGATCGAGATTTTGGGCTGGGTAGATCTCCGAGAAATTCAAACCCTAATTCAGGGCTCTCCCTAGTGAACCCAGGAGGACAAAAAGGAAAATCTGAAGGGTAAAGCTTTGTTGATCTCAATTTCTGAATACACCAGGCTGATCAGCTCATCAAGGCGCATCTTTCTATCCTTTCAGAAATTTGAAATTCACATTTTGAATTTTTAGGGTTTTTTCGACAAACCCTAATCGGGGACCAGATCCAGTTTTCAGCATTTCAAGTGGTAAGACCTAAATATTTTCTATTTCCATTTGAATTACTCTTTAAGATGTCTCACCACACCAAGCTTGAGGATAAGCTTGAAGGAGCTGATAACTTCTGAGCTTGGAAGTATAGGATTGGGTTAATCCCTGGAAGAGAATGAGTTGGACTCATATGTAAAAGAATACATCCCTATCCCAGAGGATGAAGAGGCTAAGGTATTGCATAAGAAGAACTTGGTCAAGGAAAAGAGAATCATTGCTGATTCTATCAAACACCATCACATACCCCATGTGTCTTCTCTAAAGACACCCAAGGAGATGTTTGACTCTTTGACCAAGCTATTTGAAGGGAAGAACATAAATCGGAAGATGACCCTACAGAACCAATTGAAAGGAGTAAAGTTTCAGAATGGAGAAACCATTCAATCTTATTTTTCAAGGGTCTCCCAGATCAAGGAACAACTAGAAGTAGTGGATGAAATGGTGGAGAATGGTGAAGTGGTGATGACCACTCTAAATGGCCTACGCAGGTCATGGGATTCCTTTATTCAAGGAATTTGTGCAAGAAAGAAGTTGATCTCCTTCAACAGATTGTGGGAAGAATGCTCTCAAGAAGAAGCTAGGCTTGTGGCCCGAGAAGAAAAAATGGGAAATGAAGATCAAGCTCTCACAGCACATGCCAGGAAAGGAAAGTCCAAGAAGGAATCATCTCATAATAGGAGATTCTCACACCACCATTATCATAAAGATAAGAAAGATCTTAGATGCTTCAATTGCAATGAGAAGGGACACTTTGCTTCAGATTGTCCCAAGAAGAAGAAATACAACAACAACAACTTCAATAAGAAGAAGAAGAATAACAAAACAAGATATCATAACTACTTATACTATGAAACGAGAACTATATACTATGAACGAGAACTCTAGCCATAAAAACGATGATTTTTGCAAAAAACACACCAAAAACACCCCCCAAATAGAAAAGTGTTGATACCAGTATACACGTTTTTTTTTTTAGGGTAAAAAATAGATCCATGGACTAAACATCCCATATTGTTGTTTAACAAAACTTTAAAATCAACCTTAAATTGGAAAAAAAGAAAAATTCTTGAAGAGATAAATTACAACTTTCTGGAAAATTGCATATTAAAGAAAAAACAAATTTCTCTAATAATTTCACCATTATAACCATATAGAAACAAAGAAATTATGATGCGATTCATAATGAGATAATATATTAGACCATACAAGAACAAATGGTTCATAAAAATATTCAAAAACTCCTCTAGAGTTTCAATTACAAAAATCATACTAGTAAAAAGCATCTAACTGCCTCTTCAAATTCATCAATGGATTATGACACCCCATCATCAAAAACTCCTGTAGAGTTTCAATTACAAAAATCATACTAATAAAAAGCATCTACACTTCTTCTTCAAATTCATCCATGGATTCTGACACCCCATCAGAATCTACATTTTCTGTAGATGAAGGACTTGATGAAGATGTAGATGACCCATACTCTTCTCTATTATCAATGGGCGCACCATCTGAGTCTACATCTATGCCCATCATTTCAGATGTCATATTCCTTTGGGATCTACGGCTTGGTTTAACAGACTCCCATCTTGCAACTTCTGGCTGTGGCAGCAACCTCTTGATAATCTCTATAGTCTTGGAGCGGAGAGTGTATTTCTTTGTCAACTTGAAATCATAAACAAGTATATCAACTTCCTCTAATTTCAAGATGTCAATGCGGCGGCGATTTATTTTTTGACCCTTTCTATTTCTCTTTCTGCTTACCTTTTTCTCAACCACCATCTCTGCCTTGTACACACCATCAAATGGGTGTGTATCTGTTGCATACCAATGTACTTCTACTGATACTACTTCTTCATTTTCTTTATTGACCTTCATAGCTTTTGCAATCCAGAATGGATATTGATGTGGATCATCTGTAGCCAAAACTGCAATCATGCAACCCTCCTTGATATCTTGTACCGAGCCCCTGTAAAGGTCTTCCATCTCTCAACGCTTTGCGGATGATCTTCTAGAGCCAATATACATTTCTCTTTCCTCTACTTGAGAAAACTCAACAGCTCGAGGTTCAACATTTGTTACCTCATTTTCATTTGATAAACTTTGTGGCCAAGCAAATGGAGTCTTCAAAAATATATCTCCATTTGTAGATTTTGAAATTATGTCACTCTACTCCATGAAAAAAGACTCCCACCAAACGGAATCAGGAACATCAAAGTACTCATATGTATCTTCAATAGACTTTTTGATTTCTTCCAAGCATTGAGAAGAATTAACATCTCTACTATGTCGCCTTGCATTATGAATCTCTGTAGATGATTGCAATAACAATAAATTTGAAGCATACATTTGACGACTTGGGATGAATTTCAAAAATGTCAAACCTGATGAAGGCCCCCATTCTGTGCTAGTTGAGTGCTTCTTGCCCCACAATAGTGTTTTTCCATCAATCTTTTTTATACGAAATTGATGTTGAAAGCTAATGTCATTAAGTTTTTCAATGCACCTTTCCTCACCATGTGATCCAAACAGAAATCTTTGCATGTCAACAGTTTCTTCTAATTTCTGTACAGTAGGCTCTGGATGGTATGCTTTCCCTATAATTTCAATCAACGATGGCAGGCTCCCGACTTTCTTCCTCCTCAATGTCCTTGCAAAATGGATGAAAATTTGATCAATATGATCATGTGTATGCCCAACAAGAAGGAACCCAACTTTTACCTTCTTAAAAATTCCCAATTCCACAAGCATGCTTAGATAACCAAACACAACCTAGTTTTTGTTTTCCCGGCTTGTGTTGTCCAATTGTAGATATAGAACTTCTGGAAGATCACCAGGCCAATGAGTAATGACATGGTGAATTATGCTGATGGTCAAATTTGCATCATTGTGAATATTTGGAGCTGTAAAGTAAACCCTTGGAATCATTTCACCATTAAAAACCATACACCCAACCAAGTGAAACTGAATAAAATTCTCCTCCTTTAAATTCTTTGGCACACGGACAAAATGTGGCAAGAGTGTTTCTTTCTGATCCATGCCATCAATTATCAAACCCATATACTTATGTGGAGCATCGTAACACTTCTTGCGATGTTTATACAATTTTTTCCGTTCATTTGATTGTTCATTGCGATGTTCTTGCAGTGCATTGATTATGGAATCTACAAACAACATAACAAACAAATATTGTTAACTAGATTCAATAATTGACATTTATCTATTTGTTTTTTTTGTTTTGTAAACATACCTCTTTCTATCCCCTCTGATCTATCCCTTCTTTCTTTAAGAGAAGCACATGTACTGCAGACCCCCATCCTTGACCTCTTTGGAATGCGGACATTGTTGAACTTCTTTTTCCATACTGTTGTGAAATATGCATATCTGATGAAGTTGTCATTTCCTTGACCACCTTGAACATAATCCTTGTATAAGTTGTAGATTTCCTGCCTTGTGAAATTATCTAGAATGTGTATTGTTTCTCTATTTGGCATACTCTCTCCATGCTTGGAAAATAAATCATGCATCCATGATATTGCAATGTGTGTTGATGGACCAGTGATTCGTCCCTGATAATCGTCAGTGTAAAATGTAGGATCCTTTTCTAGTCTTGTTTGGATTCTTGATAATTGAAGATTACCAATTGAGTGAATCCATTTGAATGCCTTTCTACAAAGCATAATTCTTCCAACGCGATAATCATAGCCTGTCCTGGTAGAAATCATGCACCCCACTAAATATGAATTTTGCATGCTTTTGTTCATTGAAAGATACATCTTCCTTCTCTCCAAGACAAAATTGTAGCCTAAAGTTTTCAAACAACTTTTGTGGCAACACTCACTTGAAATCAAATGAGTAATGGAACTTGGACTTGTGAGCAATTCTTTCCTAGACCTCGTATAACTGGAATGCTTTGGATTGACATAAAAAGGTCTAGTCCTACACTTAATCCTGCTCTGCATTGGATTCTGTCGCTGGATCTCCTGGACCATTATGTCTGCAACAACATCCTCAGCAGGATGATTGTTTTCATTGTGATGCATATGACCCCCCTCATTGAAAATTTCATCCCCAAATTCATTATGAAAATTATTGTCATGATCACTTGCTGCCAGATCAATGTGACCATCAACATTATTTGTGCCACTAAATTCTTCACTGAAAGGAGAATCACTGTCTTCATCATTGGTGGCTTCATCATCAACAGAATGATCATCGGTGCCATTGAAATCCTCGCTCGGAGAGAAATCATCATCGGTTCCATTGAAATCTTCACTCGAAGGAAAATCATCATCAGTGCCATTAAAATCCTCGCTTGGATGATAGTCACCACCGTTGCCATTGAAATCCTCGCTTAAAGGTAAGTCACCATCGTTTCCATTGAAATCTTCGCTTGGAGGTAACTCATCATCGGTGCCATTGAAATCCTCGCTTGGAGGAAACTCGTCATCCGTTCCATTGAAATCCTCGCTTGGAGGAAACTCGTCATCCGTTCCATTGAAATCCTCGCTTGGAGGAAACTCGTCATCCGTTCCATTGAAATCCTCGCTTGGAGGAAACTCGTCATCTGTGACATTCAAATCCTCGCTTGGAGGAAAGTCATCATTTCTTCCATTGAAATCCTCGCTTTGAGGAAAATCATTTTCACTATTATTGATGTCTTCTTCCTCACCAGAATCATCATCCGTCTCATTAAAATCCTCACTGGGACGAATATCATCATCAATCCCACAAAAATCCTCACTGGGAGGAAAATCTTTGCTTGAAGGAAAATCATCGTTGGTGCCTTGAAAATCCTCGCTTTCAGGTAAATCATCATTGGTGCCTTGAAAATCCTCGCTGGGAGGAAAATTGTCATCATATTGTTTGTTGTCTTTAAGATCCCCACTTGGAGGAAACTCTTCATCATCATCACATTCTTTCTCTTCATTACTAATGTCTTCAAAATCTTCATAACTAGGAAGTTCTCGAATAACATGCTTGATTACATTGCTTGCACTGCCAGTATCTTGGCTAGATGAACTGTACATTTCTTCATTAACATTGGAATTTTCTTCAGATGAGTCCATGACTTCTCTCTAAAAGATAGAATTATAGAAAACTCTGTATCGCACAACTGCAAAGAAATTTTACCACAGTCCTCACCAAAAAGTAGAATGGTGTAACTGTCGACCGACAATCTTATATCTATGAGAACGAAAATATCCCTCCAAAATATTCCCTCCAAAAATTCCCTCTAAAATTTTCGTTCAAAATTTTCCCTCCAAAATTTCCCTGCAAAATTAAAGCGCACATTCATATGATATTAAAAGAATTGAAATAATATAATAACTAATTACATATTTCTATCCAGACATTTAAGACTAATAAAATTTCTCACAGTATTTTTTATTCACAATTTCTAACAAAACAATGATTATTTTCATTTTTTTTACCCAACATTCATAATATTAGTAATTATTTAATTTTAACCTATCTTATATAAATTTAATAATAATGTTGTAATTACTTTCCTTTTTTATCCCACATTGGTAAAAAGGTAATGTTAAATTTACTCTACGCTAAATAAACATTTTAAATTTCCTACTATTCATCATCTATTTATCCCACATTGGTAAAAAAAATAATGTTAAACTAACTCTACGCTAAATAAACATTTTAGATTTCCTACTATTCATCATCTATTTGGGAGCAATTTAGTAACACTTGCAAGGTTAGTAATTATTTTATTTTTTTATTAATTTAGTAATGATTGTTTTATGGCTTTCTTAATTTAGTAATGTGTTTTATTGCTTTATTCTTTTACATTTTTGTTTTTTTAACATTCTTAAGAATGGAAAAATTAAACCTAATCTATCTTATTAATACAGGATTGTTTAGTCTTTGGAGAATTTCACGAAGATTTTCAGGAAGAACGGGAAGATTGCAGAGAGGAACTTCTAGCACATTCAACAGAGGAGGCTCTACCACTTTCCGGGTTAGTTTTATAATTTTTTTAAACGTTTTTTTTTTTTTAAATTCGTGTATTATTAATCTAGGCTCTACCCATGTTCTAAATTTTTTTTTATTATCAACCCAGCCCCCCCCACACCCTTAAGAGTATTAAAAATTAATTAAATTTATTTAAAAAAAAACTCCATCTCCCTCCTCCCGGGCACCCCGCTTGGGCGCCAAAGGGCTGCCCTCGATGCCGGGCGACCGTGAGGGCCACCCTTTGGCGCCCAAGCAGGTGGAGGTCCGCCCGCTTGGGCACCAAGGGGAGACCCTCACGGGGGCCGGCCGTGAGGGCCGCCCCTTGGCGCCCAAGCGGGCGGATGTCCGCTGCTCGGGCGTCGAGGGCCGCCCATTGGCGCCTAAGCGGGCGGACGTGGGCGGCCCTCGGGGCCGGCCGTCGATGCTGGGCATCGAGGGCCGGCCCCGAGGGCCTCCCATTGGCGCCCAAGCGGTGGACGTCCGCCGCTTGGGCGCCAATGGGTGGCGCTCGTGGCCGGCCGTCGATGCCCAGCATCGACGGTCGGCCCCGAGGGCCGCCCATTGGCGCCCAAGCGGGCGGCGGACCAGCGGGCGGACGTCCGCCGCTTGGGTGCCAATGGGCAGCCCTCAGGGCTGGCCCTCGATGCCCAGCATCGACATTCATGTGCATTGTATAGTAAAAATGGAAATAATTCATGTGCATTATAGTATAGTATAGTAATAGTAATAAAATGGAAATAATTCATGTGCATTGTATAGTATAGTAATAAAATATTATTCATGTGCATTGTATAGTAAAAATGGAAATAATTCTTAAAGTTAAAGAATTTGCGTTGTAAAAATATTAAACAAATGTTAAATTTAAAATAAATGAAATATTTTAAAAGACATCAAGGTATTATGATAAAAGAATAGGACAAAAGTTAAAATGCATGTAAAAGGACTATTCAATTCCTATATGGAATTAAGGTTATATACTATTACAAACTTATGATTTAGTTAAATCAAATCTATTTTTTAATCGTACATTCATGCAATGTGCCATAATAACAATGCTTATTACCAGTCAACAATTAAATTTTGGATTTTTTACATTACGCGATAAAGATCAGGTGCCATAATAACTATGCTTATTACCAGGAAAAATAACGTAGTTATAACGTATGAAGTTATGAAGAAGAAAGTTTTGGCTCTTTTCCATTTTACAAAGGAAAACAGGTTTATTTTACATGCAAAGTCTGGTGAAAACAAAGAATCTCTCTCCCTGCCTTACCCTAACGTCACTCAGCGTGGCTATGTCTGGACTTGACTTGCATTACGATTCCAAACTGTATACCATCCTTCTCGAGGTGTTGTAGGTATCTTGGAGCTGCTTTCAGCCGAATCCATTTCTTTGGGTCCATTGGAATCTAAATATAAAGAGGCATGGCTACATATTTGATGGCTATATGGGACCTATTAGAACCG
Source organism: Larix kaempferi (assembly GCA_027924585.1). Classification (NCBI taxonomy): domain Eukaryota; kingdom Viridiplantae; phylum Streptophyta; class Pinopsida; order Pinales; family Pinaceae; genus Larix; species Larix kaempferi. Next base: position 14,800,891 of record BSBM01000249.1, read on the forward strand.
TATTAATTAAATGGTAATTATGCAATGATTATGTTTCAACATATTAACTAGATTTCACTTGCATAATTATAATGCGCCTTCATGAGGAAGCGTATGTAAATTTTAAATTTAGTATGTTGCTTCATAAATAGGAAATGCAATTGGTTCCGAATAATTGTATTGCTTACGAATGTGATTATATTACTTCCATGTATGGTTTTTTTAATTGGATAACTACCTTTTGGAAAATTTGAATGAGTAGTTAGGTGAAGTAATCGACGTTGAGTTAAATAGGTTTATGTTTTAATTATTGTATTAATTTAATTATACCATGAAATACAGGTAATTATATATGTAATTATATTGTTTCATAATTTATATTATTACCTATGGGTATAGTGTGAAACATGGGAATATAATCATTATCCTAATATATGTCTTGATTTTATTGTGATTAGAACATTATTATAATCATATTGTGAAGTATATGAGTATTATATTATAATATGTGGTTATATTATTTCTTTCTTTTTATCATAGCATAATGTTTTTCTATAATTTATTTGTTGATTTATATTATATTGTTGATTTATTTTAAAATTCTACATTTTGGATATAGGTACAATGGCATCAAGGTGGATATCTGTAAATGTTTTTGGATCAAGAGCGGCAATCATTGCATCGAAAAAAACAGTTGAGGCATCTGAGAATGTTGAGACTCAAGAGAGAGTTCTTAGCTTTGAAGAATTAAGAATGAAGAATGCTAGAGAATGAAAACATGCAACAGAAGAAGATAGAACAGAGTATCATTGGCATTTGAAGGAAAAAAATCAAGGAAAACCAGAAAGCATTCTCTTATTTTGTTCTGTAGATCCATATATTCAAGCAGATTACAATCTATTGGGATTGCTGAGAGATATATGTGTAGTGCCGGGTACAGATATTGTTTATGCACAGGTGAAACAAGCCAAGACCTTTGCAAAAATCTGATATGCTTTGAAGATTGCAAAATATAATGTTCAAGAAAATTTCACAGATTTTTGTCAAGGGGTCATGGATGAAATTGAAAGCGGGAGAGTAAGTTTGAATATTGATATTATTTTTAAACTGGTTTTGTTATATCTTGGATATCACAATGTAATAGATTTAATACGATAATGTTTTTATTTTGCAGGATTTTTGCATTTTGATTTCAAAAAAGTTGAATGGAATTTATTATACAGAGGCCAATCCTATGGATGTCATTACTGTCGCTATTCAAAAGGGACTAGAAGTAAGGAAGAAAAAACAAGTGTTAAATGTTCAAACTGAAGAAGTACAAGCAGAAAAAGGAAAGAGCATCCGACAATCAAATCAGGTACCTAGAAGGGTTATATTTAAATCTTCATCTCGCCGAACTGAACATGATGAAATTGTTGCAAATGAGCTTATTACTCCTGCTAGTAAGAGTAGCAAACAATCTCGTAAAATAAATATGGTTGATAGTGCCTCGATTCCTGTTGAAGGCATTGTAGATTTAGGAGGAACCCCTTCAAATCAAAAAAGGAGGAGATCTGTTGTTGCTGAAACCAATGTTATTATTGAATCTGAGAGTGAAAATTCTGGTGGCAGTAGGGAAATCATTACTCCAGGTGCTGATTTAGAGGATGGCATTGTCAAGACAACACAAAATGCCATTCGAGATCAATTGCGGAGGGATAAGTTGGTTAACAATGGACATACATTTGAGTTGAATGTGAATTAACTTTATAAACCCACAGAAGGGAAAGATCACTTTAGAATTAGAAAACCACATCACTTGCATATTCACAACTTAAAAGCATTGATGAGGCACAATCCCTATGCACATGTTGTTGACTACCTAGTCCTTGTTGACCCGGAAGTTGTTCCTACTAGAGATGAATTTGATGAAACAAGATGTTTTCATTACAAATATTATGTTCTTGGAGGGAATCATTCTGCAGAGGCAAGAAGAGAGTTGATGCAAGAATATCCCAATAACCCTATTTTTGAAACAGTTAAATGCATCATTTATGCTGGTTTAACAGATGTTGAAGCAAATTTGTTGGCATGGGATCATAACACAGATAGTGAATATAGGTTGACAATGACATTTGTTCAAAGGGTGAGATTTATACACAGTGAATTTGTGCAAATATGTGGTGGGAAAAAATATAGAGTTGATGCAAGTTTTCGGAAACAATGTTGTATGGAAATAGGTCTCCCTATTAAAGATGATATTATGCTACCAAAAAGTTCCAGAGGAAGTGATGCATTCAGAGCTGTAGATGCCTATTTCCAGTTGGCATTTAGAGTTGGGAAAACATGGGATTTGATTGATGAGATATTTAGCTTGTGGGAGAATATTGGCATAAAAAACCAAAAAGTGAAAAAAAGTAGAGTTGTTCCATGGAGCAGTGGTAAGGCAGGTCCCGACGTCAAGAATCTGCCAGAAGACATGACTATTAAACCTTGGAGAACAATGCAAGGTGTGAAGGATGAAACATTAATAGCTACAATACTATCACGGGTAAAGTCAGGTGAATTATCCATGGAGGAAATGTGCAGCAAACTTGAGAATTAAATTGAGCATTTTTTTGAGTTTAACATTTTTGTTATGTTCTAGGTATTCTGTTATATTATTATATATGATTGTAAACATCATTTATTGTTTCATTGTCTAGTCACAAGGTCTACATGAAAATACAAGAGGAGATGGTTAAAATGTTGAGTGAGAAGAGTTGGGATGATGTCAAATGCAACTATCCATACTCAAGCTCGATAGAAAGTTTACAACAATTTTTTGTTGCATTCAAGAAGGTATGTTGATCTATGATACATCCTATTTTATTTATTTTATAATTCAATTCATTTCTATTTTATTACTTATAGAGATCATTTTCATTTGAAGATGCCAAAGAGGGGTGGAGCTGGAGTACCGGAGTCCTTCAAAATCCATATCCAAAGAGCCAAAATAGAACGACAAAGGAGACAATGTCTTGCAAATGTTGAACTTGATGATACACTTGATCATTATATTTGGAATGGGCTTGACACTGTGCAATATAGAGTCATTTTAGGTGACTGTGCAGACATTGCAAATCTTGTTCCTAAAAAGGAGTACGCACTAGTGATTGCAGATATCCCTCATGGATACAATATCCGAAACACTACTTATGATTGTGAGCCTTATACTTACCAATCATTCAGTAAAGTGGTTTCGGGATTTGTAGATGTCACAACATCACCACTATGGAGATTTGTTGTTTTCCATTCAGACACACAATTAGGGGGCTTGTTGACAGCCTTCAGGGGTAAAGGAAAAAAAAGGAAGCAACTTCATTGGTAATATATTTGCACTATATTATCAAAATTTTGAATTTATAAATCAATTATATTTATTGATAAGTTAATTAATTGTTTTATATTTTTGTTACAGGCAAAAGCCTAATGTTCTTAGCTCAGGTAGCGATCCATTCCTGAGTGATGCTGAAAGCATACATGTTGCAACTTGGACACAGGAGGATGCTTATGAACCTCTTTTAATCAATGAAAAGAGAGGAGGAAAACATAGTCAGATATTGAGTTATAATGCCATGGTAAAAAAATTAACATTAGAAGAAAGGGATTTGAAAGGAGTGACTATACACATCTATCAAAAGCCACAAGCATTGATTAATTATCTCATAGATACATTTTCAAGAGAAGGAGATTGGGTCTTAGATTTGTTCTCGGGTTCTGGTAAACTTTCTCATATTACATATGAAATAATATATCAAGTTTTATTGTATGTTTTATCCTTCATTATTTTATTGTTATAAAGTATGCTTCTTTATGCTATTTCACTTAACTTTAATTTTGTTTTTGGTGATTAGGTACAACAATAGCATGCTCCTTACAGAAAGGAAGAAATTGCATATCGATTGATAATGATCCACTCCAATGCAATTACATAAAACAAAGAATTAAGGCTATTCAAGTTCTTCCAGATGAACTGCAAGAAGTTGGTTTGAAGAAAGGAGAGTTTAGTGAAACACTTGTGGCAAAGATGTCAAAAGAGCCCCAACCCCCGTTAGGAGGGGTGTTTGGAAAGGAGCACTTTGGGGATCTTGCAGACATAGAAGACCCAATGGAAGAGGACATTGATGTCCCTGAGAAAATTCAAGCTCCAGAAAATTCCAATGTCGATGAAGAATTTGGCATGCATGATATTGTTGAATAGTTTCATGTTTTGAAGAAAATGTTAATTTTGTCAAATTTTGACAATTTTTTGATTAGATATATTAGTAATGTTTTGACTTTCAGACTTTACTTTAGAAATAAAATTTCTAAATATAATGTTTTTAATATGTTTTTTACAAATAATTTGTATATTTTTTCTCGACTTTATGTGAGTGGTCACTTTTCAATAACTAATATGAAATATGATCATTTTTAGAGAAAAATTCTCTGAAAATTCATTGAAAATGGTTTTAAATGTCTTTATTTTCTGGAATTATTTACAATTTTGTCAATAAAAATGCCTTATTTTGTACATAAAAATGTCTTATTTTATAGAAAAAATCGTAAAATGTATATGTTTTTCATTATAAATTGCTTAAAAATGTATATTATTTTGTTAAATTTCAAAAAACACACTTGAAAATAGAAATTAAAAATATTTTACAACAAAGATAATTCAAATGCCCCAAAAAATGTCTCAAAATGAAAATGTGTGATACTGGCATCAACCATTTTTGAAACGGGGGTAAAAATAGCTACTAAAATTAGGAGAGAGAAAAACGAGAACTCTGTCGAGTTCTCATTTCATAGTATAAGTGGTTTCATGCTCATGCTGCCGAAGATGATGAACCCCCAAAGAAGAAGGCTAGGGCAGAAAGTGATAGTGATGATGACTCATCAAGTGAAGAAGAATATGTTCTAATTTATGCTCTCATAGGTACTATCTCCCATGGTTGTAATGATTGGTTTATTGATAGTGGGGCTTCCAAACACATGACTGGGTTTAAGGAATCTTTTGTGAATCTATCTGAACATGAATCACCCCATAAGGTGAAACTTGGGGATGCTTATCAATACCCAATCAAAGGAAGTGGTGAAGCCTCCTACAACCTAGATTCTAGAAAATCTTTGAAGATGAAAGAAGTCCTTTTTGTACCTGGGCTCAAGAAGAACTTACTCTCCATCTCTGCATTGGATGCAAAAGGTATGAGGGTTGCATTTGTGGATGGCCAAGTCCTAATGTGGCCAAAGGGAAAGAACATAGATGATGCAGTAGTGATTGGAGAGCAAGAGGGAGGTTTGTATAAATTGAAGGGACAACCTGAACATGCCATGGTACATGAATCCATGGAGCCAAGTGAACTTTGGCATAGAAGACTTGCTCATATGCACTATAGGGCACTTCTAATTGCAAGCAAGGTTGTAGAGGGTCTTCCTGAAATCAAGACCAAACATGAAGGTGTTTGCAAAGGATGTGCAAAAGGTAAGAACATTAAAAAGGCTTTCCCAAGCAGTGAAAGCAAGGCAAAAGACATCCTGGAAATCATCCACTCAGATGTATGTGGTCCTATGTCATCCAGTTCTCTAAGTGGGTATGTTTACTATGTCTCATTTATTGATGACTTCTCCAGGAAGACTTGGGTATACTTCTTGAAGAACAAAGATGAGGTGTTTGATAAGTTCAAGGAATTCAAAACCTTGATGGAGAATCAAACTCACAAGAAAATTAAAACATTCAGATTCGACAATGGTGGAGAATTCACCTCAGGTGACTTCAAGAAGCTTTGCAGTGATTCAGGGATTAAGAGGGAGTTGACTGCTCCTTATAATCCTCAACAGAATGGAGTTGCAGAAAGGAAGAACAGAACAATCATGGAAGCAGCAAGGGCAATGCTGCATGACCAGGATCTACCTATGAATCTATGGGCAGAAGCAGCTAGAACAGTTGTATAAGTGCATAACAGAACACCCCACAAGATATTGGACAACAAGACACCAGAAGAGGTCTTTTCTGGTAAGAAACCTGAAGTCAGCCATCTCAGAATATTTGGTTGTCCAGTATACACTCATGTCCCAAAGGAAAAGAGGACTAAACTAGATCCTTCAGGAAAGAAGGGTATCTTTGTGGGTTACAGTGAAAGCTCGAAGGCTTACAAAATATACTTTCTAGGGTTCAAGAAGATTGATGTCAGCAGAGATGTAACATTTGATAAAAACTCAACATTCATCAAATCAAGGAAGGCACCTATCGAAGTTTATGAAGAACCTAAGGAAACCAGATTTCAAGACACTACCATGACTGAAGCAGTTCCAGAAGTTGTTCATGAGTTTGAAGATCCGCGAGAACCTGTAGATCCACCCCGTGAGGATAACTCTCACAAGAGGAAACCTGCATGGGCTAGAGAGCTCATTCAAGATGCAGAAAGATTTGGCATTCCAAAAGAAGAACACAGAGCAAAGAAGAGAACCAGATCACATACCAGCTATGTTTCTTTACTCTGTGACATTATGAACAAAGAGCCTTCCAGTTATGAAGAAGCAGCAGAAAAGAAAGAATGGAAGGATGCCATGGTTGAGGAATACCAATCAATAATGAAGCATGATGTTTGGGATGTTGTCCCAAGACCTAAAGAGAAGTCTGTTGTGACTTCCAAATGGATCTACAAAATCAAGCATGTTGTAGATGGTAGTGTAGAAAAATACAAAGCAAGATTTGTAGCTCGTGGCTTCTCTCAGAAAGAGGGAATAGATTATGAAGAAAATTTTGCACCTGTAGCCAGGTATACTTCCATCAGAACAGTACTTTCCCTGGCTGCAGCGATGAAATCGAAAATACACTAGATGGATGTCAAGACTGCCTTCTTGAATGGTGTACTTGAAGAGGAAGTATATGTGGAGCAACCACTCGGTTTCAAAACACATGACAGGGAGTCCTATGTGTGCAGATTGAAGAAAGCCTTGTATGGATTGAAACAAGCTCCCAGAACTTGGTATGTTAGGATGGACAGTTTCCAATCTAGTTTGGGCTTTACCAAGAGTAAAGTGGATTCCAACCTTTATTACAATGTTGAGGAAGGGAATCCTGTGATTCTACTCCTGTATGTGGATGACTTATTTGTAATAGGAGATGACAGATTGATTGTAGGTACTAAGAGAAAGCTCGCTGCCGAGTTCGATATGAAATATTTGGGAATGATGCATTATTTCCTAGGTATGGAGGTGTGGCAGAGTGCAGGTGGGATCTTCCTTGGTCAAGGGAAGTACATAGTATATATCCTGAAGAGATTCGGTATGATGGATTGCAAGGCCATGGCCACACCTATGGCATCGAATTTGAAGCTTCTATGTGATGCTTCATCTGAGCCGGTTGATGTTTCTATGTATTGTCAGATGATTGGGTCCTTGATGTACCTGACGAACACGAGACCAGATATTTGCTTTGCAGTGAACACATTGAGTCAGTTCCTGATAGATCCGAGGAGTGTTCATCTGGTTGTTGTAAAGCATGTTTTGAGGTACCTGAAGGGTACAGTGGATTATGGGCTCAAGTATGAAGCAAATCAAAAGTTTAACCTGCAGGGTTATGTTGATTCAGATTGGGCTAGCAGTGCTGCAGATAGGAAGAGCACTTCTGGGTGCTGCTTCAATATGGGATCAGGTGTGATATCTTGGTTTAGCCGGAAGCAGTCATGTGTAGCACTGAGTACAGCTGAGGCAGAGTATGTTGCAGCCTGTTCAGCTAGTTGTGAGGCAGTATGGCTACGGAAGCTACTGTCTGAATTATTTGATCTCCTGTTGGATGCTACCGATATTTTCTGTGATAACCAGAGTTGTGTGAAGTTATCCGAGAATCCAGTGTTTCATGACAGGTCGAAACACATAGAGATCAAATATCACTATATCGGGGATATGGTGCAGAGAGGAGCTGCGAAGCTCCTGTATGTTGCGATGGACGAGCAAATTGCATATGTGCTGACGAAGCCACTAGCTAGGGTGAAGTTCGAGTACTTTAGAGAGAGGCTTGGTGTTCTTCGGATTGATGACACTTCGAGGAAGAAGTGATGTACACATTTGTTGAAGCCATTCCAAGCATGTTGGAAGGAGGATCCTTCACATGGCTGTGGATGTAAGCGCTGGATGATGAGCATCGGGATGATGTTTTGGTTTCTGCTTTGTATGATCAGTTGGATTATTTTTATATGTATGTATGCATCATGTTGGATGCTGGATATGATCAGTTGGATCATTTATATGTATATGTATCTACACATCATGTTGGATGCTGGATATGATCAGTTGGATCATTTATATGTATGTATGCATCATGTTGGATGCTGGATATGATCAGTTGGATCATTTATATGTATATGTATGTACGCATCATGCTGGATGCTAGATATGATCAGTTGGATCATTTATATGTATGTACGCATCATGTTGTATGCTGGATATGATCGGTTGGATCATGTGTATGTATTTTGTATAAGCATCATGTTGGATGCTTGGAACATGTATCTGTATATGTATTAGGTGGATACATTGTATGATCAGGTAGATCATGTGTGTTGATATGTAGCATGTATTCGTATTTGTATCAGGTGGATACACTATATGATCAGGTGGATCATGTATGATGATATGTATCAGGTAGATACTTGGTATGCATCAGGTAGATGCATTGTATGATCAGGATGATAATGGATGACGAGCTTCAGGATGTTGCTCCAGATGACATGCAGCAGGATGTTGCAGTGATGATGATTAGGATGATCATGTGTATATCAGGATGATGTATGGTGAGTATCAGGTTGATACTCTGTGGCTGTGGAACAGGTTGTGCAGATAAGCATGTAATTTGTGCCCTGGGAGATTTGCAGATAGTCTTTCGAGGTTTTTCCTATGGCATGTAATTTGTATCCTGGGATATCTAGCAAATGCTCTTTCGAGGTTTTGCTTGGGAGGACATATAATTTGTGCCTTGGGAGATCTGCAGATAGTCTTTCGAGGTTTTTCCTATGGCATGTAATTTGTGCCCTGGGATATCTGGCAGATGCTCTTTCGAGGTTTTGTCCTATGGCATGTAATTTGTGCCCTGGGAGATCGGATAGGTTGAGCCGTGTGCTCGTAATTAGTCCTAGGATTCTCTTTCGAGGTTTTGCCATGACCACATGTAATTTGTGCCCTGGGATATCCGATAGGTTGAGCGTTGTGCTCGTAATCAGTCCTGGGATGCTCTTTCGAGGTTTTGTGGTGACCACATGTAATTTGTGCCCTAGGAGATCCGATAGGTTGAGCCTTGTGCTCGTAATCAGTCCTGGGATTCTCTTTCGAGGTTTTGTGGTGGGGTCACATGTAATAAGTACTGGAGATCTGGAAAGGATGAAAAAGGCCTCAGATTCTCTTTAGGGTTCTTGCTAGTCAAGAGACTCTTTTAAGGTTTTGTGATGCACGTAATAAGTCCTGAGATTTCCACAGTATGGCCAGTGATGATGAAGACCTGCAGGTGGTGGGCCTACATCCAGTATGAAAAAGGGCTAGCTCTATAGAACTTCCTATGACGAATAGATTCAGAGATTGGTTGAGATAGCAGCAGCAGTGACGATGATGATGACGATGATCCTGAGAAGAAGACTTCTCTAGCATATCTGTGTCGAGAAATACCTTCCTAGTGAAGAGGGAGTGTTGATGTATATGTAACTTCGGAATGTATTTCATCTATGTATTTCATATATATTTATTAGAGATGCATTATTCCTCTATAAGGAAGTGTCGTCATGTGGATTGACAAGTGTCGCAAGTGTGTGTACTTGCCGATGGGTTATTAGACCACCATGTGTGGGGTCGGCCCTGAAATATATATTATATTGTGGATGTACCTAGCTAGACAAGTCGGCCCCATAAGGTCACTGGGAAAACAGATTAGTATAAATAGAGATCAGGAGATCTCTATTTAGATCATTCGAAAAGTCATCTCTCTCTCACTCTGAAAGTGGCACACTAGTGAGGAGGAGGATCATATGCTTCTAGCAGACTATCTCAAGTGTATTTTGGTTGTACTTTAGTTGAGCAATTTCTCTCTCTATCTCTGAGGAAGTTGTGGGGTTTTTCACCTTAGGGATTTCCCCACGGAAACTCTGTGTCTCTTGTCTCTCATGCTTTTTATTCTTGTGATGCTTGTCATGCTTATTGTGATTGTTATGCATTGATATACTAATTGATATACTGTATATGTTATTCTCTCAGTGAAGATCATAGAGTATTGTGAATTAATGCTCAAAATTTAACATCTTGTGCAACCAAGATTGATCCTCCTATATAGAGGTGAGCACTTTGATTGCCTTCTGTGGATAGTTATTCCTCCCGTATATAGGTAATTGATCAAAGTAATGATGTTGTAAAGTCTTGTTGGAGAAGGCTTCGGACTTGTGTGTCAAGTCATGTTTCTCATGTGAACCTTTTGTTTAAAAGTATCCATGGGATGGAAATCCCATATAGAGGTGGACCTTCCGTATAAAGGTCATGCTTTACTTATTAAAATCATTTAATGTTGTGTGATGTATTATTAACCATCATCACCAGTTGCTATTAAGTCTCCTTCAGATATTGATCACCTCTAAAGTGAACTACTTTAGCATATGATCATTTGGTCTGTAATAATATAATAACAAGTTATACAACTTGACTGAGAACTCTAGCCATAAAAACTCATATTTTTGCATAAAAAACACCAAAAAAAACCCCGACTCAAAAAGTGGTGCTACCGGTAGCACCAATCTTTTTGTGGTTAAAAATATAGATATGGACAAAAACAATACTTATTGTTCTTTACAAAAATCTTAAAATCAAGCCCTGAATTAAAAACTAATGCTACCGGTAGCACACTTTTTCAAAAAATGGCATTATTATATCATTTTGTCATAATTTAAAACTGTATTCATTAAATCTCTTAGTAACGTAATATAAAACTTGCACTACGTTTAACAAAAAATATTCAAGAAAATATTTCATCACTCTTTCTACATAAAATAAAAAAAATTCTAATAATATCCATAATAAAAAAATGAAATTAAAAAGCTCTTCCAAAAATGTATTTTTTTTTTTAACTTTATAAAACATAAACGATAAAAAACTTTAAAAAAAAATTAAAATTAAAAAAAAATATAAAAATTAAAAAAAAAAAACATTATAAATGATTAAAAAAACAAATTATAAAAACTCACCAAAAAACCATTTTAAAACACTTTAAAATTAATAAAATAAAATAAAATAAAAAAACAAAAAAACCAGTGTGTAACTAGGTTTCTATCCAAAGAAGAATTGAATTTTCCGGAGAATGAAATTATGTGTATAGTCTTCATGTGATTGTGTTGTGAATCCCTGGGACTGGCCATCCTGTGGATTGTATTACTATTTCTCTTCTGCAATTTCATTCTCATCTTTACACATGTACATAATTTGCTTATTAAATCGCATAGCTTAGTTGTAGAATTGATTTCTATGTGATTGTTTTGTATCAAATAGATTTTTTTTTTTAATTTGTAGATTTTCATGTGCATAATTTACAAGTCTATGAATTCGGTGTGACCACAATTTAGAGAAACCAATTGTAGAAAATATATTGATTCTCTATTGATATGATTTGTATTTTTTTCATATTGCAAGCAAAATCGTTGATTCCTGTAGCTTCCATTACCCATAGCGATTTTTCTTTTTAAACCATGATTGCTTTGCAGAAATCGATTTCACTTTGGCACCTTAAGTCAATATTTTGGGTCAACACTAGGTTTCTTTCCATCAATTTTTCTCTTGGTTGCATAGTGTGGTTTCATTCCAAACGTGCTCTATTGATTGTAGCTAAATGCCTTTGAGACATTTAGATATATGATTTCCATTCAGAAACCAGATGTTTAATTTATCAATACTATGTTTTGAAGAAATGATTTGTATAGTATTTTAACCATAGGAAACTTTCCTGTCCCTGTAGGATTTGATTGCATTTAATTATTTATTTTATTTTATTTTAACTCATTCTACCATATCATTGACAACTTTCGATAAAGATATTGCAAGTGTGAATTTGAAGATTGAAATGACTGTAGTTTCCATTCCAATAGTTCTCAGTTGCATAACAAAGTTCCAATTTAACCATGCTCTATCCATTTAGACCAACACTTTCCTTTGGTGTGTGAATCCAATGCATAGGGTTTATTTGGTAGATCCTTAGCTTATTTTAAATCTTCACTAAGATAGATACTTTATCTGCAAATTGATTATTTTTGCTTGAAGTTTGATGATTAGGAATTAACTAGAGTTGAGTTTTGAATTCATAGCACTAGTAGATCATGTTATGCTTGTCTTGTAAATTGATTTTCTTCATAGATTCTAGATTTGGTTTGATTAGAAGATTTATTTTTCCAACTTGCCTTCCTTTGTGTTCATTAGTATGTTCATAGTTTAGTTTGGAATTCATCTTAGAAAGTACATTAAAATTTAGTTTACTAAATTTTGTATTTTTTCCTTTGCATATTTTTTCCCAAAACAAACTTAAATTGCATTATTTATTGATCGCCATAGGGGGTTCACTAGCGAGGCAATATCATATCACGTCCATTCATATTGGGGTTTTAAATACTCCTAAAAAGCTCAAAAATATATTGCCTCGTATTAAGGGGTCAAGGGGTGGTTTTTAATTTGACATAGTAATATAAATTATGGGGGTTATTTTTATTTGGGTGGGCTGAGGAATAACCTCCAAATCGTGGGATGCATTCATACCTCCAAATCATGGGCTCAATTCATATCTCCAAATCTTGGTTTGGATTCATAACAGTCCTATTTTTTGGTAAGGAATAACCTCCAAATCGTAGACTAGATTCATACCTCCAAATCATGGGATGGATTCATATCAGTCCTGCTAAGGAATAACCTCCAAATCATAGGCTAGATTTATACCTCCAAATCATTGAACTTATAAAGTCTTTTTTTTTTAGAATAATTTTCTTTATGAATGGGATTGATCTAAGCTTTCATTGGGCCCAGGGCCATGCAAATGGGTAATAAATAATTTAGAAGAAAATCATAAAATTCATAAATGTGATCTTCCCCTTGATGGGATGTGCTCTTAAATTCCTAGTCAGTTGTGCCTCCATCCATAAATGTGATCTATCCTTTTAAATTCATAGCGTTGTTTGAATAATTTAATGTAATTTGTGCCTCCATTCGGTTGCTGAGGTTCACATTTTTATGATGTAAGCAATTTTCCATCCATATTTTGTCATCCATTGAATTCCTCATGGGGCTTTGTAGTTTGCTATTTATTTTAAACCACTTATAGTCCAGTTGGGAAGGAAATGTTCGTGAAACTTTTGTCTCCATAGTTTTTTATATTTATATTGAATTCTAGTGCTCCTCCACGCATTTGCCACCTAGATGCGTTAATCGACCTATACAAAATTTTTGCGGGTTTAAATTTTCTACTTAGTTGCATCGAACTCAACAATTGAACTTATTTTTTCATTTTTGCATGAAGCTTGATTTAAATTTCCGTGGTTGTTACAAAAAAAATTTAAAAAATCATAATCTAAAAGCATGTCTCCCCGCAAAAAACTTATTTTTTATGCACATAAGGGTCAATTGATGTAGAATAAATATAAAAAAGAAAACGAAAAAAGAAAACATGTTCCATCTCTTAGATATTTGTATACCTTCCTTTGCATTTTCTCTTAAACATCTATATATACTTTTATTTTGAAAAAAAAACAAAAACAAAAGAGGATTGAGAGAATTCCAATGCTCAACGGTTGTTGCAATCAAACCTTGCTCCGCGACAACCAATAAAAGTGAGATCAATCTTTCTTGGCTCACTAGAACCAAGAAAAGTTAGATCAATCTTTCTTGACTAATCATTTCTTTCAAAATTTTATATTCTTCTTTAACATTTTCACATCGCTAGTTAGGAATAATCGTTAGATTGAGTTATATTTGGCACATTCATAATTGTAATTTTAATTTTTATAAGCAATTCATCCATCTTAATATTGTATTGGAACTGACATCAACATAGGTGAAAATATGAATCCTTATTTACATAACCTATGTGTTATCGTTGTTACCATGAAATGGTATCATATAAGTTTCACCATCTTTGTATCTTTATAACTATTGCATGCTTGAAACTTAACAATTGAGATTTCTCTCTCTCCTGTAAAGATTAAAAAAACTAGATATAACCCAAGAAAAGGTAACTAAATGTTGTTAATTCCCTTGCTTGCAAGAATAAATGTAGAGGAAGTGGAGGCAATTCATTGCAACTTGTGAATGAACCAAATCCAAGCTATGCATATGATCATATGGTGTTATTGGAAAGCAAGGGTTTTTTTTCTATGTTCATTTGGGTTCAAACATCAATGAGGTTTCTTTTGATAGGAAGATAGGGAAGTCCATCCACGAAAGGGTTTCAATTTTACAATTTTATTGAGTTTAATTTATTAATCTTATAGAAAACATGAGCTCTCTATGGTTATACTTGTATTTACATGATATAAAATTGGTAGATTGGCAGGTTGTGGTGTGAAACATCTACAATTCTCATCTCTTCTAAGCATTTCACTGACTATTGAAAAATCAATCTTTTACATTCTTTGTTACATTGATCTCTTGACTGGATTTCCTTTTATGCATTTTTCCTTCCACACTACTATTCGCTTGTTATTTCACTATCCAATGCTACAAATTGATCAGTTTCCCCTACAACCTTGGTGGGATCATTATTATCATTATACTATTATTTTATTTAGCATCTTGTTTTCTTATCATTTAAGATGCGTTAGGGATGTTGTTTGTTACAACTTGATAATATGATATAAAGAGGGTATTAAAAATGGATACCTACAATATCTGGTTAAACTAGGGGCTTTCTTAATTGGAAAGGTATATTAAGAGGTGGTTTCAACAATACAATTTTAGGAGGCATTTTTCAATATTGAGTGAAATTAGGGATATTCTTTAATATCCTGTGAACGATTGTGCTATGTAACATGTTCACTAATTGAACCCCCTGTGTTGACTGCATGAGAATAGATTTGAGTATTGAATCCATTAGTTAACATAGTTTAGAATAAATATAACTATAATACTTAGCTTGTATGAAACTTAGCTATACTTACCACTAATCCTTCTTTTGAGTAGTAAACCTACATACATTGAGTCCATAAAGAACATCTTAAGTCAAGATTTGAAAATTGATTATACAACTCAATGATGTTTTGAAAACTCGCAGTCATACTACAGATCTTGAACTCATAATAATTTTTATATTTAGATTATACAGTAGAGGATTATAGTCTTGTATATAAACTAGTTTGAATTAGGATTAGCAAATAGAGCTTTCCTTTAGTAAACATTAGATTAGTATTATAAATAGTTTACTTTTCGAAGATTTTCCATTTGATTGCACTTGTTTATAGTGTTCATAGAAGTGTGATTTGAATATATTTATTGACTAGGTTTGAAACCATCTTTTAAACTTTGTAGATAAAAATTGTTGTGCGTTAAATATTTGAGTCTTGGTTATCTTGGAAAATAGTTGTAAATTTATTTTCCTTACTTAATTTATACTCCTTGCACTTTGAATTTCTTCATTTTCAATTTCTTGTACTTTCATTTTCATATAACTCCAAGTAACAATAAGAGGATTAAAGACCTAACTCATGAGATAAGGTCTCCCATGCCAGGATTCCTCTTGAGGTGTTAGTCTATTTTCATGTTGAAGTGTGTTTTCCTGCATCATCTTAGGATATATTAACCTTCAACCCTGCACATACAATGCTAGCACCTCGAACCTTACGAGTCTCAGATTGAGAATTTAACTATCGAATCTATAGCTTATATTTTTCTCGACGGTGCTATCTGACAAATAATGTCTTCAACAAGTACTTGGATAATTTTGTTCTTGTTTTTCTAGATGATATTCTCGTTTATTCTAAGAATGAAGAGGATCATGATGAACATTTGAGAATGGTTTTACAAGTACTAAGGGAGCATAAATTGTATGCAAAGGTAAACAAATGTGATTTATATATAACGGGAAACTATTGTGTTTCCCATCATTAGTGTAGTGTGCCTTTGTCATGAACAAAAGCAAGGCACCTAACCTCCTCTACACCAAAAGAATCTATGTGCAACCAGACACCAAGTACATGGAAGTCATCAAAGGTAATGGAGGCCTCACTAACATATATATGAAAATATGCTAGCTGAGTTCTTGATGCAATGTTGGGTTGGAGATCGAGGAAATGGGGAAAATCCTCCCCTATTCTGGATAGCTCGATAATGAAATAAATGTCCTCCTTTGTGGGTTGGAACCATCGATCAAGACCCACCCTGAATGCCGATTGATGCTAATCCCAACAATGGATCAACAACCTCAATAGTCATGAGTGACCCCTTTGTGATGTAGCCTCCTCATAATACTTAAGGATACCAATAATCTGTAAGAGGACATATATCTATTGTGTAATAGGGAAAGGGGGGAATTCCTTCTGCCTCTCTTGTGCCTCCCACTCTCGTACAACATTTTACGAGTCAAGACTCAAGGCTATGTTGTTGCTCCTATTGATGCTCCTATTGATGCTCTTGTCGCTCCCATATTTGATTCACATATAAGTTTTTGTTAGAAACCAATGAGTCAAACAAATCTTTGGCATTGAATATAGAATTATGTTGTTGAATTGGATGTGTAAAGAATCACTTTTTTTGTTGAGGTAAATTTCTTTTGCTTTTAGAATATGGTAAAATCCCACATGTAATGTGGGTGAATGACATTGAATGAAAAGAACCCAAAGGGTTAATTGACCTTAGCATCCATAATAACACATTTAATCCATATAAGGATACATATTTCTTATTTATAAAATCATAACTTGTTATTCTCAATATACATCTAGTGTGTATATATAATACACATAGGTGATCAATTGCATCCATTGGGAAGGGATATGACAACTATTAATTATAATATTACAGTTAATAAATAAATATATAATATGGAAAGTATAAGTAATTGAGAACTATGTTAGTAATATACTTAGGTATATTACATTAAATGTGAATATACATTGATTACCTATAGAGATATTGATGTGAAGTGGAGGAAGAATCGAAATATTTCATAGGGCTTGGTCTTGGAACGTTGAGTTCAGTGGTGCTTTGGTAAATAAGTTTCTTCTTCTGCCAATGATAATCCTTTTATCCATCAGAAACATAGAGTAAAATCACTTTATAAGTGTCATTCTCTATAGCCTATATCAAATATAAGCGAGGGGCAAGGGGAGCCTAGCTCTCCCTGTGGTTCGGAATTGGTGCCCGACTTGGCATTGCTTGGATGCAGTTGAGGTACTTAGCGATCCTTTGGTTAATATGGCTAGTGGTTGCACATGGACGAGGGCTGATAAAACTTTTGTTATGATTGGAAGCCCTTGTTTGAAATCCCACATGCGATAACTGCTTTGATAAGTAATGCTTTATATGGTATGGGAGGTTGATATAGTATTGATGGGGAAAACATAAAGGCTTGGGATTGAACATGCGCATAGCCCATGGATGCACATATGACATTTGGTTAACAATAGGGGTGTGGTTGCAGATGATAAAGCTCGATGGTCGAGGGCGTATAACAATTTTTTGAATACAAATATGACAAATTGTGGCTTGTTAAACTTTGGTCATAACTCCAACAAGGCCTTGGATTATGGACTTAAAATTGGATGCAATGAAAGCGGTAAAAGCCCAATTTTTTTTTGGTTTTTTAATGACCATCATGAAATAATGTCTAGCTTAGAGAAGAAACATTGGGCGATGAGCACTGAATTGATTGTATATATGCGGAGGGTTTCAATTTCTATTAAACACACTTTCGAAGAAATTTTTAACTTGAGGCTTTTGTAACACAACTTGAACTAGAGTTTAGCAAATATTGTAGATTATATGTAAGGGTTCCCTCTTTTGTTTCAAAACATAGAATGGTGGGTAGGTGAATAGGATTTGTGAAAATGGATGAGGGCGAAGTATTGGAATTGACAAATAATATGAGTTATGGAGGATGTAGATGAGGAAAATGGAACATGGGAAGATAATCCATGGGTGCAAATCGCCTCACAATATAGTCGAGCCAAGCTAATAGCAGTCACAACTTCGTCACAAACAATCTCTGTGCACCATGTGTGTAATGAACCTGTAACCTGTACACCATGAACACATTGAAACACCAAACTATGATTTTTCATTGTTAGCCATTGCACCCAAAAACAAATTTCATCAAATTCAAAGTCTCCTAAATCGTGGAAACTCCAAGACTCGTCTCCTAAAAGAATGTGAATGTAGAAGATGGAATTATTTAATTTTTAAAGTAGAATCTTTCAAAGTTCACTTGAAAATTAATGTTTTTACTTAATTATACAATTGTTTATTTGTGGATGCAATTATTATTTATTTGATAAAAAAAGATTTAAAAAAAGAGCCGCGAGCAGCTTAGTCCCTGCCATTTGAATCGACTCATCCTAACCTTATATGTTTATGATACATTCAAGTTGAGAGGTATAAAAAAACTTGAGAGTACCAATTTCAATCTTTTCCGCTTTTAGAATCTCAATGTTCAAAAAATTGATATTTGCATCTCAAGTTTTGTGATACCTTTATACCATATTTAATTGACACCTTGTCTTTGTGCTTTTTAATTGATACCTACACAAGAAACAGATAATAGAATAGCAAGAATCTGAATCTACATACTGTTAAGTAATTGAAATATAGGAGATTGCTAGTATTTACTATTTATAACAAACTGGGAGAATCCCAACTCATAATTTGATGGTATGCCAACTGGGAAAATAAGGTGTACCAACTTGACAGATAAGTATACCAGCCTGGAAGATAAGTGTTAGCCTATGTGAGCTTAACAACTGTCTATGTACAGTAACACGATCTGATTGTGTATCCAAGACCAGATTTCTAATTTTAATTTTGCAATTAAACTTTGATTATCATTTTGACAACTGGACAAAGGAATCCCAAACTTTCAACAAAGAAAATTTAGAACTTATAAAAAAAATGTAAAAGCAATATATGGGAGTTTCAAAGTTTTCATGAGTCATTTTAAAACCTGCATTTAGCTGTACAAACAAAATGTCTGTTAGTTTGGTTTATCAGGGTGCACACTGTATAACACAAAATAAGACATGCAAGGAACCATCTCCAAGTGCCTACATTAGAAGAATATGCTACACATTGAGCTGTTTAGCCTCAAAAACTCCAATTCTACAAATGTTGTGTCAAATCAAGGATCATGTCATGTTTCTGATCACTTAGTAATGACAATTCTTGCCAATGCCAAATGCCAAAAAGGAAACAACCACTAGGTCTAGATGCATAGAGCATTCTCGAGGCTAGAACTCCATCAATTGGCACCTTGTTAACTTTGGGATATGGTTAGAAAACCTCGTGATACCCATCCATGGGCACTTATGTCTCCAAGAAAAGGAAATTGGGACAAGGGAATTAGGCTATAAGCATGTACATCTCCAAAATTCAAACTTCAACACTTGGTTGTGGCAAAGCCTCTCAGGGACAAGAGCTCTTCTTTGCAAATAATTGAGGTTTTCATTGATGTGTAGGATACATTTTTTTATATGAATTTGAACCCACCTCTATTGAGGAAAATGCACAATCACCACTTCCCCTCCTATAAAAGAGATATACAAGATATTTGTAGGTTTATTTGACATCAAGAGGATCTTATCAATGGGAACAAAACTTCAATTTTATCTGTCACAACCAAAGCTCATGAACTAGAACGTCAATAGTTTTCACATAATGCAATCATAATATATATTTTGGTTGAACATAAAAGACAAATTCAGGACTTAGAGGAGGAACGTGCAAGGTTGAAAGCCATGGTTATAACACTCAACAAAGGTTCATCTTCCCTGGCTTCAAACTTGAACATTTCAGTGGGCTCCTTCCCTGTAAAATTCAAAGAATAAGAAATAATTCATCAATTGTGAGAGGATATGGAAGTTGGAAAGCATGAATCACACCTATATGCCATGATCAAATGTGCTTTCACACAAATATGTAATTGTCTATGTATTGCAAATATGTTTTGTTTTTAGGAGTCTTTTTTTAAGTTTACTCTACTATCAACCCTTTGTTAAGTATTGTAAATAATGTTATAGAAGCATATAAATTTTACTTGTTAAATTAAAAGTAGTTTTTTTTTAATATATATATGTTCTAATTTTAATTATATTTCTATCTATATTGATTACAATCCATTTTAATATAAATTATAACTATTTTGTTTTAAAAAATATTAACCATATATTCAACCTTTATTTCTAAATATACATAATACAATCATTTCAATAAAACCTCTCACTATTATGATAAAATATTTATAAAAAAATTGAACATTCTTTTAAATTAATTAAAAATATATAAATAAAAAAAAAAATTAATCATATGCACATATTCTAAATTGCCTTCTATTTTATTATAAGTATCACTAAAGTGCCTTCTATTTTATTATAACTATCAGTGGCATTATACCAAGCATGATCTCATATTCCAAAATGCCAATTCATTTTTTCTAATTATTACTAACTTTACACAAAGCGTGACCCATGACCGTTAGTTTTAAAAGTATATTTATATATGTAGAAATTCTTGATAATCATTGGAACTTTGTCTTTGCACCGCTCTACAGCCCAGTATGAGGGAGATCTTGTAACATGTGTCGAGTGTTTGTTGAGGTTGTCGAATAACAAAATAATATAAAGTAAACAAAAAAGAATAATACAAAGTAAAAAGTAAATATGAGACTTAAACTAGAGACTTTACTTTTTACTTTTAATAGAAAGTAAAAAGTAAATATGAGATTTTAGACTGTTTGTAGAGTTTGTCGAGTAACAAAATAATACAAAGTAAACAAAAAAGAATAATACAAAATAAAAAGTAATAAATATTATGTCAGCCATCAACAAAAAAATAATACAAAGTAAAAAGTAAATATGAGACTTAAACTAGAGACTTTAAAGCTTAGGATTATGTAGCTCAGGTATTGCACTCAAGGAGCTATTCAAGGAGAGGTTTGCACCTCGGGAGATTTGATCCCTCTCAGCCCTTGATAGAGCCTAGGATTTGGATATATACTGGTTTATATTAACTTACCTTTCCTCCACATTATCACATTTTAATCTAATATATTTGGATGTGTGAATGGCTAGGAAGAGAAAAATGTTATTTGTCATCAACTTGGTTTGATTTGTGAGAAGGTTAATGATACACATCTCATAAATGTGAGTAAATAATATGTGATAATTTTTATATAAAATATTATGAAAAAACATATATAACTATAATTTACATTCTGCTGGAAAAAACTATAATTTGCATTATAATGGTGATTGCAATATATTGTTACTGTTACTTTTCAATATTTGTAAAACAAATAAATATTATTATTCTAAGTAATTAGATTAAAGTGACAATCTTAAATGTTATTATCATTTCTTGATATTAATAATAATAACATTTTAAAAGTGGTAAGGGATTAAATAAAATTAGTTTCATTTTCACATATAGGTTTTATTTTCCAAATAGAAATCATGTTATGTCATTTGCATATTCTTTAATAATGATCCATTTATGGTTGATGATAAAGTTTATTATGAATTATTATGAATATGGGTGGTGTGTTTTTTTACTATTATATTGTGTAATTAATAGTGCAATGTGATGGTCTTTGTGCTTGTGTCTTGTGTTACAAGTGAATGATACTACATAGAACCTAGTTATAAAATATGTCTTATGTTGTGTTTGTTTTCCACTTAAAAAAGATCAAAATCCATTATATTAAAAATGAACCACATTGTTCATGGGTCTCTTGGACCTTTACACATGTGCTCTTTTGCATGTACTATTTTACTAGGTAACGGAAGAAATTAAGATAAACTGCAATTGCAAATACCAAAAACACGCCATTTTCTGTGGAATGTACAATCACTTTACTTGATCCATTATTTAGGCGTACTTTACACAAAATGCATGCCCACCCTCACATGCCCTCCACTTTCTTTTCAACGGTGACATGCTGAAATTGTGGAAAGAACAGAGAACATTTTTTTTTCTTTGCATAGGCTCATCTTCAATCAAATTGTTTTGTTGATTTGAACGTAGATTCTTCAGCTATAATTATTATACTTCCAAATTCCAAATTCTGCAATTTCATGAATTTCAAAATTGATTCGTGACTTTTGAATAGATACAGATTATAAAAACGATAAGTTGAATTAAAACAAAAATTTGACGAACTCTTTAAGACAACAACCTGTGCAAGTTGAATAGTAAGGAAATTGCACAAGAAAATTCACAAGTTTCCATTTGAAATCCTGGTCCCAACAAATTTGATTTATGCTTAATCATTGGGTTGGGGGAAATCAAAATCCTTGATACATCACATATAAGCAACTATCATGAAGATAATGCAGAGTTTCCATAAAATGTCAAGAAAATAGATCATTTTCCTGCATCTCATGACTAGGTACCGGTGAAGTATAGAATGCTCTAATGAATGCAATATATTGAACAACAAAGCAATAGTCTAACTTCAATCTAATAGCAGGAAAGTGCACCTTCCTTGTATCAATGTTGCATTTAAGTCATCTAGGTTAGAGGTTGGAAGTTTGAGAAACATTAGTCTAATGAAGGACCAAATGTATTTAACGACATTTTTAACCACATCTTCCTATGGAAGCCTAATTGCATGCATCCTATATAAAACCTGGCACATGCATAAGCAGTCAAATGCAACCAAAAAAGGAACACCTTAACAAATGCAACACAAATCCAGCCATATAAAACTTGGTCACAAGTAGTCTAATGCAACCAAATGGAACAGCTTTACGGAAGCACAACTTTCCTTTATCAACTCTAACTAAATCCATCTAACTAGAACTTGGTATGGAACACATTCCTATATGGATTCCTATAAGTCCCTTTTGAAATTGATACATATTGACCCAATGATCTTAGACAGGATGTTGATATCATTTTGTAGTTTCACCATTAAGCCCAAGTCATCAATATTTAAGTGCATGACTTTAACAAAATTTCAGTTTGTACAACTCCAAGATCAGCACAATCCTTGAAAGAATGTAACTCTGCAAAACACCATAAAAGTTGTCTGGAAATACAAACAATTAAACATGGCATGAAATAGATTCATCAATGTTAACAAGTAAAGTTGAACACTTATGGAATCAAGGACCTTATAGGATGCTTGAAACAACAACTTCTTGTTAAAGCATAACTTGTGCATGAATAATGTATAAAGTGCATGAATAATGTATAAAGTAAACCACCCAGGGACACAAACATTCAAATGCAATCAAATTTGACTTTTTAAAGAGTTTCGTTGTATTTGGTTGTTAATTCTGACTTAATAAACCAATATTGAACTACTCATCAAATGCGTCCTTTATCGACTCTACTAAATGCAGTTAAGGGGACTTCTGAACAAATTCCTTTGCGAATCTCTACCATTCCCACTATAAATTCACAGGCATTATCCCACTGATATTCAAAATAATTCATCACATCAAAGAAAGTTCCAGTTGAACACTATTTCAAGGTGAGTACTTTTTTTAACAAAGGTTATGTTTACAAACAGCAGTGAAATATTACCTCAAAACACTAAGTAAATATAAGCAGAGGACAGTGAACATACCATCCCCAATTACCCCATGGCTCAACCCGAAGAAAATGAAAGAGACTATAAACATCCTCCAGTTTGTTCTGCACCAACAATAAAGTATAAGCTGTAATCACACTGCACAAAGTCCTATTGTCACTTAGATAGCACACCTATGTCACATACCTGGATGGGAGTTCCAGTCAGGCACCAATGACAATCAACAATGACAGCAAATACAGCTTGAGACAATTGGATTTTAGATGACTTTATGCTGTGTGCTTCATCAAGAACCACCCTAAACCAATGTATTGCATGAAGCACACTTTCTTCATGGGGATTCTGCAAAATAAAAAAAAAAAAGTTAATCTCAACACACATGAGAATGGGAAACGCTCGCTACAGGAAATGATAGGCCATAAATTTTATAGTTGCCTCAATGTATTTGGGATTTAATCCATTTCCCAACCTCAGCATGGAATGATGATGACAACACCCCATATGTGGTTAAGACAACATCATGCCCCAAAAGAGCCTTCACATCCCTCAACTTGTTTTTCCCATAATGAACATAAATTGATACAGTTCCAGGTTGTGCATGAACCTCAATTTCTGCCTGCACATGAACAAGAAAATGAATGAAAACTTCTTAATCAATTTGCAAAGGAAAGCACCTGTGATCAATGGTGCACGGAGACTCTGACCATTTAAGCTATACCTAGAATAGAGGTTTGATTATTAACAATTAAAAAATAAGCCTCAACATTATTCATATTTATTATTCTATATAACTCATTTTGCATATTTACTCCATCCATTATTGAGTTATAACCTTATTATAGATATACGAACAATAGTATAACAAGTTCCATTGAGTAAAATAAGTTGCCCAAGATTTTCCCGTTTAACTTATTCATAATTCTTGGAATAACCATAAGGAAGTTACGTTTACAACTTACCAATAATCAATCTATCAGCCTGTACGTAAATACTCCAGAAATGAGTGATTAGGGTCTTGAAAATTACAGAAAGAGAGATTGTTGGGTTTTGAAAATTACGAGAAGTAAATGATCTGCAAATAAGTGACAAGTGTCTTTAAAATCATGCACGAGAAGTAAATGATCTGCAAATAAGTGACAAGGGTCTTGAAAACCATAGAAAGAGAGATTGTTGGGGTTTGAAAATCGTAGAAATAGAGAGATTGTTGGGATCTTCAAATCTGAGCAAATAGAGAGATTCTTAATGTTCTAGGAAGCAAATAGAGAGATTCTTAATGTTCTAGGAAAGGCTTTATTTTTGCATTATAACATTATGGTTAAGAAATGCACATACACTAAAACAATTATATATGGAATGTAGCAATAATAAGAAAGCATCCAATCATGTAGGACTCTAATAATCAATATATGCTTTCAAGAGTATAATGCGAATATGTTGTAAAGATTTCCAAGCATATTACATGTAATGAACCGAGAATGTCCCAAAGACTCTGAAGCTAACAAATATTAATTTTGAGCTTGAATAAAAGAACTCATTTGGAGCTGGTTCAGGCAATCACCTATTTTATCATTTTCTCACTTTGAAGGCTTGGAATCATTGCTTTCAGCTTCAATAGACGGTTAGCATATATCGGGCTCATCCATTCCTACCGATCGAATTCTGAAAAGATAGAAACAAAATAAGATAAGACGCAATCAAATATGAAATGAACAGATATCAATATAGATAGAAATATAGGTGCGCTAGAAAAGTACTCCACTGGGATTGGGATCAAATGAAATACAAAACCAAAGATGCAGAAGTTGTAAGAGCTTAAATTAATGGCAGAGCAAACAAGGCATCAGGAGGAATTTTCCGAAAACAGTTTGCTAGTAAACAAAAGAGCCATGATAATGATGTTGGATTTCCAGAAATTTGAATTTGATCTAGGATCTTAACTGAGAGAATAACATGTACAGCATATCAATCATAGACACAATAATGCAAGCACGCAAGAGACACAGAGTTTCATTGAGGAAAACCAAGAAGGTGAAAAACCCCACAACTTCCTTAGAGATAGATAGAGCAATGATACAACCAAAGTACAACCAAAGTACAAACAAAGTACAAGAGATAGTCTTCTCCTAGCAGATGATCCTCCTCCTCACAAGTGCGCCACTTTCTGAGAGAGATAGAAGTGAGTAATGAGTGATCAAATACAAATCTCCCGATCTCTATTTATACTTGTCCTGTCCTTCCCAATAAACTAATGGGGCCAACTTGTCTAGCTTAGCCTAATAACCCATGGTTAACTTAATCCAGGCCGACCCCACACTTGGTGGTCTAATAACCCATTTAGCCACATGACTCATATAGGGCCGACCCCATCAAGGTGGTCTAATAACCTATCAAGTATAAGTTATGACACTTACAATATAAATGACGACACTTCTGTATAGAGGAATAATAACATCTCTATAGGAATACAAACACTTCCGTATAGAGGAATAATAACATCTCTATATGAATACAATACACATGGGTAAAATACATTCCGAAGTTACATATACATCAACACTACCTCTTAACGAGGAAGGTATTTCTCGACATAGATCTGCTAGCACAAGTCTTCTTCTCTGGATCATCATCAGCGAATCATCGTCATCGTCACTACTGCTGCTATCTCAATCAATCTCTGAATCTACTCGTCATAGGAAGTTATATAGAGCCAGTCCTTTTTTCATACTGGATGTAGGCCCACCACCTACAGGTATTCATCGTCACTGGCCATACTATGGCATTCTCAGGACTTATTACGTGCGTCACAAAACCTTGCAAGAGCATCCCAGGATGTTACAGGCACACAAATCCGACCTATAGGATCTCCCGAGGACAGATTACATGTGACCCCACCACAAAACCTCACAAGAGAATCCTAGGTTGTTACGGGCACACAACTCCGACCTATAGGATCTCCCAGGGTGCTATTATATGTGGTCATCACAAAACCTCACAAGAGCATCCTATGTTGTTACGGGCACACCGTTCCGACCTATAGGATCTCTCAGGGCGCTATTATATGTGGTCATGGAAAAACCTCGAAAGAGCATCATAGGCTGTTATGGGTACAAAAATCCGACCTATAGGATCTCCTAGCGCGCTATTATATGCCATAGGACAAAACCTTGAAAGAGCATCCCAGGCTATTACGGGCACACAGCTCCGACCTATAGGATCTCCCAAGGCACTATTATATGTCCTCCCAGAGCAATGCCTCGAAAGAGCATCCTAGGCTGTTACAAGTAAACAATTCCGACCTATAGGATCTCCAAGACATGGTCATCTGCACAACCTGTTCCACAGCCACAGAGTATCTGTGAAATTTCCCACATAAGATCCAAAGAGATGACGTAAACCTCACAATGAAAGAATTTAGGAATAATAGAAGAAGAGACAAGCAATAGAACTTAGATCCAAAGAAACTTTATTGAGGCAGAATAATTACACATGTTACAATTGACGGAATAATTAACTGGTAAATATACAATGTTGAGTATGAGGATTCAAATTCACTAGGTTGAATTCGAATTGGCCTTCATGCACAGATCCATAATCAATGGAGAGTCATTAATGCCTAACTAGGAGTCCACCTTCTCATCAGTGAAGTCATCAATGCACAACTAATGGTCAACCGGGAGTCAAATTGAGTCTAACTGAATGTGGTTGGTGTAACTGGCACATGGAAGCACTAATATAGTGAAGGAGGATCAGTGGAGGGCGCCATAGGAGTTAATTGGAGTCAGAGTGGTCAATCTAGTCTCACTGGAGGTCCAACAGAGTGATAAACTCAGTAAAGAGTCAGTTAATCCTTAAATCAAGGAAATAACTGAAGATAACTCAATATAAATGGATTGGTAGGTGAAGAAGGCGCCCTTGTCATGCATTGGAGTAAAGGAGGGTGTATTAGTGACTGGGAGGGCTAGAAATGATCCGAAAGAAGCTCCGGGGGCTAGTTTGTTGAGAACTAGGTGCTGAGACTGATGACCTAGAATGCATGCAAAATGCATGCAAACCCTAATTTTGCATGCATGACTGAAAGTGAAAATGACTGGAAAGCTAGTAGGACTAGGATGGAGTATAGGAATATCCTAACACCCCCCCTTAATCCATCCTGGGCCCTGGTAACTAGGACCAAAGGTCACCCATACAATAGATGAAATAAAAATAAAATACATAATTGTCCATAAACTGAGGAAATGGGGAAAAACTCATGGGAAAAATACCCCCCCTCAAAAGAACAGTAAATAACTCAAAGAACCATCATGCAGAAAAGAAAGAAGCTTTCATTAGTGAAAACTTTTGCAAAAGACTTGGCAAGTTGATCCCATGTAGGAAGGTCTCCCACTGTGTGGAGGATGAAGCAAGTCTTTCAGGAACTTTTTCTATATCTAGAGCGAATGGAACATGAGTAGTCTTCCCAAAAGATGGAAGAGAGAACCCCATCATCATGCTGCATCTCTCATGGAGAGATGGATGGCATAATGCAAGGTTGGCATGATGTTGAAGTCTAGTAGTTCTGTAAGCAAATAAATCATCGACTGTGTTCTTAGTAGTAGCAAGGACTGTGTGAGAACATATTTCTCTTGAATCTAGACTGAGAATAGGTGTTGGTTCTAAATATTCATGAACCATGATCTCAACATCAAAATCTTGATCTTCTTCTTCACTAGAAGAGGAGTCACAGGAAGAGGATTCACTGTGATCTTCATCAGAATCTGAAGGAGTAGTTGGAGAGAAAGGCATGAAGTGTGAGAACTCATATGCCTTTGAGGCGTGATTAGCAATTCCATTCGCTATAACCTTTCCAGTGGAGATTTCTGTAATTTCTACTGTGTTTGGACCAAAAATTACTTGTTTTGGAGATCCTATATGAGTCATTTGATATACTGACAACAAATTAGCTGTAAGAGAAGGAACAAATAAGACATTTTTGAACTTACCATGCTCCATATGAACTGTACCCAAACCTTTGGCAGAAATATGAGAGTTGTCTCCCATGTGAATGGTAGGCCCATCTTGGAGATCCAAAGAGGAGAAGGATTCTTCTTGTGCAATCATGTGGTTGGAG
Source organism: Larix kaempferi (assembly GCA_027924585.1). Classification (NCBI taxonomy): domain Eukaryota; kingdom Viridiplantae; phylum Streptophyta; class Pinopsida; order Pinales; family Pinaceae; genus Larix; species Larix kaempferi. Next base: position 14,829,723 of record BSBM01000249.1, read on the forward strand.
GATCCAAAATCTATGAGGAGGGCTTTTGTCTTTGAAAAACCAGCCATCAATGCATGGCAATCATCAGATCCACTTCCAGAATCAGTCATCTTTGTTTCTTTTGGAACAACAATTTGGTTTTGTTCAAGAAGCTTGGTTAGAAGATCAATCTTCTTGTGCATGCAGGCATGCTCAGGATGATTTCCTCTCTTGCAGTAGGTACAATTAGGTCTCTTTTGTTTGTCATTCTTGGATCTTGAAGGTTTCTTTCCTTTGCCTTTTTGTCCCCCCTTTGCATTCGCTCCAATTGATTCACCAACTAAAAGGGCTAGATCTCTGGAGGTTTTGATGGCACCAATTTGAAACAATTTGTTCTCTTCTTGAGTGATAGCTTCAATAAAGTCATTTAAAGTGGGAAACTTCCATCCAGGGATGGAAATTCGAATAGAATGAAAGGTAGATACAAAGACAGAAAATTGAGATCCAAGTTTGCTCAATATAGAGAGTATCAATTGCTCATCACTTTTAGTGATGCCACATTGCTTGCAATGCAAGACAAAATTCTGAAATTTGGAGAAGAATTTTTGGATGCTCTCGAAATTGCTAGGTTGAAGGGAAACCAATTCATTCTCAAGAATGTAGCCTCTTAGTTCGTCTTGTTTTCCAAAAAGACTCTTCAATTTGATCCATAACGGATTTGGAGACTTCAATCCATCAGTATGAAACAATAGATCATCAGATATATGAAGGCATATGCACCCGAAGGCTTCATCCATTTTGTTTAGGTGCTTGACTCTCTTTTCAGCTTGATGTGGTATGGCATGTTTTTCCTCAACTATTATGGTAAACCCTCTTGACTGCAAAAGTATTATCATCTTCATCTTCCATTCGAATTAATTGAAAGGAGTGAGAAGTATAGGAGAAGAAGGAGCATTCGAATTGCTCATCTTGACTGCTTGAACAAGTGAAAATAGAAAGCTGCTATATCTGCTGCTGCAACTGCTGGAACTTCGAAATACCTCCAAAAAAATCTCAAGAATGGAGGTAGAATATACTCTCAAGGCTCTGATACCATGTGAAATTTCCCACATAAGATCCAAATAGATGATGTAAACCTCACAATGAAAGAATTTAGGAATAATAGAAGAAGCGACAAGCAATAGAACTTAGATCCAAAGAAACTCTGATTGAGGCAGAATAATTACACATGTTACAATTGACAGAATAATTAACTGGTAAATATACAATGCTGAGTATGAGGATTCAAATTCACTAGGTTGAATTCAAATTGGCCTTCATGCACAGATCCATAATCAATGGAGACTCATCAATGCCTAACTAGGAGTCCACCTTCTCATCAGTGAAGTCATCAATGCACAACTAATGGTCAACCAGGAGTCAAACTGAGTCAAACTGAATGTGGTTGGTGTAAGTGGCACATGGAAGCACTAATATAGTGAAGGAGGCTTAGTGGAGGGCACCATAGGAGTTAACTGGAGTTAGAGTGGTCAATCTAGTCTCAGTGGAGGTCTAACAGAGTGATAAACTCAGTAAAGAGTCAGTTAATCCTTAAATCAAGGAAATAACTGAAGATAACTCAATATAACTGAATATAACTGCACTGGTAGGTGAAGAAGGTGCCCTTGTCATCCAGTGGAGTGAAGGAGGGTGCATTAGTCACTGGGAGGGCTAGAAATGATCTGAAAGAAGCTTTGGGGGTTAGTTTGCTGAGGACTAGGTGCTGGGACTGATGACCTAGAATGCATGCAAACCCTAATTTTGCATGCATGACTGAAAATGAAAATGACTGGAAAGCTAGTAGGACTAGGATGGAGTATAGGAATATCCTAACAGTATCATCCTGATACTCACCATACATCATCATGATGTACACATGATCATCCTGATCATCATCATTGCATCATCCTGATGCATGTCATCTGGAGCAACATCCTGAAGCTCATCATCTATGATCATCCTGATCATACAATGCATCCATCTGATGCATACACAGTATCTGCCTGATACATATCATCATACATGATCTACCTGATCATACAATGTATCCACCTGATACATATACAAACACATGATCCACCTGATCATACCTGATACATTTTGACATACATAATCTACCTGATCATACAATGCATCCTCTTGATACATCTATAGATACATACACATGATCCAATTGATCATATCCAACATCCAACATGATGCATACATACATATATAAATGGTCCAACTTATCATACATAGTAGAAACTAGAACATCGTCCTGATGCTCATCATCCAGTGCTTATATCTACAGCCATGGGAAGAATCCTCCTCTCACCATGCTTGGAATGGCTCCTGCAAATGTGTCCATCACTTCTTCCTTGAAGTGTCGTCAATTTGAAGAACACCAAGCCTCTCTCTGAAGTACTTGAACTTCAATCTGGCTAGTGGTTTTGTCAACACATTTGCAACCTGCTCATCCATCGCAACATACAGGAGCTTCACTGCTCCTCTCTGCACCATATCCCTGATATAGTGATATTTGATCTCGATGTGCTTCAACCTATCGTGGAACACCGGGTTCTCAGACAGCTTCACACAACTCTGGTTGTCACAAAAGATACCAGTAGCCTCCAACGGGACATCAAATAACTCAGACAGTAGCTTCTGGAGCCATACTGCCTCACAACTTGCCGAACAAGCTACAACATACTCGGCTTCAGCTGTACTCAGTTCTACACAGGACTGCTTCCTGCTAAACCAAGAGATCACACCTGATCCCATACTGAAGGAACAACCAGAAGTGTTCTTCCTATCTGCAGCACTGCCTGCCCAATCTGGATCAACATAAACCTGTAGGTTAAACTTTTGATTCGCATCATACTTGAGCCCATAATCATTTGTACCCTTTAGGTACCTCAGAATATGCTTTACAACAACCAAGTGAGCACCTCTGGGATCCGTCAGGAACTGGCTCAATGTGTTCACCGCAAAGCAAATATCTTGTCTCGTGTTCGTTAGGTATATCAAGGACCCAATCATCTGATGCTACATTGTGACATCAACCGGATCAGATGAAGCATCACATAGAAGCTTTAGGTTTGATGCCATAGGTGTGGCCATGGCCTTGCAGTCCATCATCCTGAACCTCTTCAGGATCTCCACTGCATACTTCCCTCGTCCAAGGAAGATTCCATCTGTACTTTGCCATGCTTCCATGCCTAGAAAACAGTGCATCATCCCCAAGTCCTTCATCTCAAACTCGGCTGTGAGCTTCCTCTTGGTATCGGCAATCAAACTATCATTACCTGTTACAAACATATCATCTACATATAACAATAGTATCACATGATTGCCTTCCTCAACCTTGTAGTAAAGGTTGGAATCCGCTTTACTCTTGGTAAAGCCCAAATTGGATAGAAAGCTGTCTATCCAACCATACCAAGTCCTAGGAGCTTGCTTCAAGCCATACAAGGCCTTCTTCAACCTGCACACGTATGACTTCCCGTCATGTGTCTTGAAACCAAGTGGCTGCTGCACATATACTTCCTCCTCGACTACACCATTCAAGAATGCAGTCTTGACATCCATCTGGTGTATCTTCCATTTCATCACTACAGCCAGAGCAAGTACTAATGGAAGTGTATCTAGCTATAGGAGCAAAAGTCTCTTCATTATCAATTCCTCCTTCTGGGAGAAGCCACGAGCTACAAATCTCACTTTGTATTTCTCTATGTTGCCATCTGCAGCATGCTTGATCTTGTAGATCCATTTGGAATTCACAATAGACTTCCCTTCAGGTCTTGGAACTACATCCCAAACATCATTCTTCATGATCGATGGATCATGTCATTCTTCCATTACTTCATCCCAGATCTTGGGAACTTCAATATCTTCAATATCTTCAATAGATATCTTTGTTGCTAGAACAAATGTTGTAGTCCTTCTTTTGTAGGTGATGGTATACGATCTTTCCTACAAAACAAGTTAAATTGCATGATTAGAAACATCTCATAGTTTTTAGAACAAATTCTTACACATAAAGAAATATGTCATACAGTCATGCAATTATTTTAGCCAATGCTTCAATACAACATTCATCCATATCCTATAACTTTCTAGATTCCTTCCAATCTATACCAAAACATTGTTAAGAGTTTGCACTACTCCCAACATGTTAGCAAAGAGGTTTCATTCTAGATAAGTAGCAATGGAATGTTGTACAGTGCCATAGGCCACTTACCCATTACATGCATATTAGTAGTATGCTGTTCATTAATGCAATTATTCTAATATGCCAAAATACACAGCCTAATTCTAGGAACATCAGTATATACATCATTGAACAGTATTATTTAAAAAATCAAATATGCAAGAAATGATAATTCAAATACTTATCTTTGTTTGTTTGTTGGGTTGATCCCTCTCAGTCTTTGCTTCCTTTCTGCAACTCCATTCTGATGTGGATTGTGAGAAGTGGTCGACTCCCTCTGAATATCTACATCCTTGCAGAAACTACTGGAGTGTGCTCCCTCTTGATATTTGCTTCCTGGATTACCTATCCTTGAACTTATATCCATACTCGATCACTATGCATGCTTACAAGTATCATTATTGTGATATCCTCAAGATCTCATACATAATCATACATTTATTAGTATAATCTCAATACTATCAGAAACATAATAATCTTAAACATATATAGTAATAATCATTTTAAACAGAGATAATAAACATTAGTATTCAAGGTTTATATAGGACTCTTATGGTTAGTCATATCATTAATTAAAGTAAGAAACATAATATGCCTAAACCCATGATTTCTCAAACCTATAACTTCATGAATAATCATAATCAATCATGCCAAGTATACTTATATAAGATATCCTAACACAAGGTATGATTTTAACTTGATATAGGAAAAACATACCTGGATTAGCATGTTAGCTAGCTATGTCTAACATGATGTCTTCTTGTTCTTCAATGACTTGTGCTAGTAACCTGCGTATCTCATAAGTTAACCATTATAGAACCAAGTTATACATACCTCGTAAGTAGATCTTCTATGTGATCCATGACAATGGATGAATCTTTGTCTTCATGTCACCATGGTCATATGTTCTTGAACTAGAACATGATTTGTCTTTCCTGATGTACCTTTCATGTTAGTGGGAAACATCAACCTCATACAACACCACAATGCATTAGTACAATCATAAGTGTCAAAACCCTAATCAATGAATATCTTCTATCCTGCATTCATATTTTATTAAGGTGATACAACAAGTCTAAAGTTAATCAAGATTGTACTAACCTTAATGAAGACAAACATGCCATAAACTTAATCATGAACAGATCTCGAAACATACCTGGATAAGTCATACCTATCGAGATTGCTTGTAATCTTCTTATGTAAGGCCTTAGCCTCATCTCCTTCTGAAATAGGAACTTCTTCACCTATGCAGGTGACCAAACGATTCTCTTCTAGGATTAACCCAATCAACTTGATTTGCAGAAACTGGATCTGGAGCTGGATTAGGGTTTGTCAGAAAAACCCTAAAAATTAAAACTTTGAATTTCAAACTTTTGAAAGGATAGAAGGATGTGCCTTGATGAGATGATCAAGCTGGTATACTCAGAATTTGAAAACTGCAAAGTTTCACCCCTCAAAATTACCTTTGAAACTTCTCGATCTTCTCGACACGATCCCAAATTAGGGTTTGATAAAGCCCACCCTTCTTCCCAACCAAAAGGTTCGATTCAAAGCTCTAAACTTCTATTTTTCTAAGGAGCTTCCAGCTGTGTTCACAGACTTAAAAAATTCCAACTTTTGCAGAAGCCCTAATTTTCCACTTTTCCAATCAAAGTCCCGAACTAGGGTTTGATCAAGCTTGGCCTTCTGCCCAACCAAAAAATTTGATCTTGGTCCCTAATTTTTGATTTTGATCAGTAGTATTCAACCGTTGTCTCCGATTACAAAAATTCCAACTTTCTTCGAAACCCTAATTCCCGGAGCCATGAATAAAGGTGCTCAAAATCCAATTCTATTTTGACATAAATATGCACCTGATTGTTTCTCGTGTAACTCCAAAACTAAGAATCCAATGGGTCTGAAACTTCTACCTGTGGTAGCCCGACCCGTCATCTTTCCAACCCCATATGTCTGAACTCAATTGGATTCTCTGAGAGAGATTTATGCCAAGTGTCTCAATGTGACCTGTTTATGGGATAAATGTTGATGCATATGTAAGTTCGGAATGTATTTCATCTATGTATTTTATATATATTCATTATACCCTTATAAGAGATGTGTTATTCCTCTATAAGGAAGTGTCATCATGTGGATTGACAAGTGTCGCAAGTGTGTGTACTTGCTGATGGGTTATTAGACCACCATGTGGGGCCGGCCCTTAATTATATATAATATAATGTGGATGTATCTAGATAGACAAGTCGGCCCCATAAGGTCACTAGGCAAAAAGGTTAGTATAAATAGAGATCAGAGATCTCTATTTTACTCACTCGGAAAAGTAACTCACTCTCACTTGAAAAGTGGCGCACTAGTGAGGAGGAGGATCATCTGCTATCAGGAGACTATCTCAGTGTTATTTGGTTGTACTTTGGTTGAGCCATTGCTCTCTCTATCTCTGAGGAAGTTGTGGGGTTTTTCACCTTAGGGTTTTCCCCACGGAAACTCTGTGTCTCTTGTCTTTATGCTTTTGATTCTTGTGATGCTTGTCATATTATGATTGTCATGCATTGATATACTGTAGATGTTATTCTCTCGGCAAAGATCCTAGAGTATTGTGAATTAATGCTCAAAATTTAACATGGTATCAGAGCTAACCTGAGAAGAAGACATTTTGCAGTGATAGAAGCTTGAGTTCCTTGTTTATTGGGTTTCTCTAGACATATTTTTGAAAATTAGTTTAGTAGATTTACTCTACTCATCAAGGCGCATCTATCTGTCCAATCAAAACTCAGTTCCGAGCATTTTCAGATTTGGCCCTAAAAATTAGGGTTTCCACAAAAATAGGAATTTCTGGAATCTGAAGACACAGCTGGAAGATCCTTGCAAAAATTGAAGTTTAGAGCTTTGGATCGAGATTTTTGGCTGGGTAGATCTCCGGGAAACTCAAACCCTAATTCAGGGCTCTCCCAAGTGAACCCAGGAGGACAAAAAGACAATTCTGAAGGGCAAGACTTTGCTGATCTCAAATTCTGAATGCACCAGGATGATTAGCTCACCAAGGCGCATCTTTCCATCCTTTCAGAAATTTGAAATTCACATTTTGAATTTTTAGGGTTTCTCTCACAAACCCTAATCCGGGACCAGATCCAGTTTTCAACACTTCAAGTGGTAAGATCTAAATCTTTTTCTATTTCCATTTGAAGTACTCTTTAAGATGTCTCTCCACACCAAGCTTGAGGATAAGCTTGAAGGGGATGATAACTTCCAAGCCTGGAAGTATAGGATTGGGTTAATCCTGGAAGAAAATGAGTTGGACTCATATGTGAAAGAAGACATCCCTATCCCAAAGGATGAAGAGGCCAAGGCATTGCACAAGAAGAACTTGGTCAAGGAAAAGAGAATTATTGCTGATTCTATGAAAGACCATCTCATACGCCATGTGTCTTCTCTTAAGACACCCAAGGAGATGTTTGACTCTTTGACCAAGTTGTTTGAAGGGAAGAACATAAATCGGAAGATGACCCTGCGGAACCAATTGAAAGGAGTAAAGTTTCAGAATGGAGAAACCATTCAATCTTATTTTTCAAGGGTCTCCCAGATCAAGGAACAACTAGAAGCAGCGGATGAAATGGTGGAGAATGGTGAAGTGGTGATGACCACTCTAAATGGCCTACCCAGATCATCGGATTCCTTTATCCAAGGAATTTGTGCAAGGAAGAAGTTGATCTCCTTCAGTAGACTACGGGAAGAATGCTCACAAGAAGAAGCAAGGCTTGTGGCACAAGAAGAAAAGATGGGGAATGAAGATCAAGCTCTCACAGCTCATACCAAGAAAGGGAAGTCCAAGAGAGAGCCATCTCACTCCAAGAGATCTTCACATCACTTCAAAGAAAGAAGAATATGCTTCACCTATAATGAGAAAGGACATATTGCCATAAATTGTCCCAAGAACAAGAAGGAAAACAACATTTCCAACAAGAAGAAGAAGGGTAGCAAAAGAAGGTTTCATGCTCATGCTGCTGAAGATGATGAACCCCCAAAGAAGAAGGCTAGGGTAGAAAGTGATAATAATGATGACTCATCAAGTGAAGAAGAGTATGTTCTGATCTCTGCTCTCACAGGTACCATCTCTCATGGTTGTAATGATTGGTTGATTGATAGTGGGGCTTCCAAACACATGACTGGGTTTAAGGAATCTTTTGTGAATCTATCTCAACATGAATCACCCCATAAGGTGAAACTTGGGGATGATTATCAATACCCAATCAAAGGAAGTGGTGAAGCCTCCTACAACCTAGATTCTGGAAAATCCTTGAAGATGAAAGAAGTACTTTATGTACATGGGCTCAAGAAGAACTTACTCTCCATCTCTGCATTGGATGCAAAAGGTATGAGGGTTGCATTTGTGGATGGACAAGTCCTAATGTGGCCAAAGGGAAAGACCATAGATGATGCAGTAGTGATTGGAGAGCAAGAGGGAGGCTTGTATAAATTGAAGGGACAACCTGAACATGCCATGGTGCATGAATCCATGGAGCCAAGTGAACTTTGACATAGAAGACTAGCTCATATGCACTATAGAGCACTTCCACTTGCAAGCAAGGCAGTAGAGGGTCTTCCTGAAATCAAGACCAAACATGAAGGTGTTTGCAAAGGATGTGCAAAAGGTAAGAACATTAAGAAGGCTTTCCCAAGCAGTGAAAGCAAGGCAAAAGACATCCTAGAAATCATCCACTCAGATGTATGTGGCCCTATGTCATCCAGTTCCCTGAGTGGGTATGTTTACTATGTCTCATTTATTGATGACTTTTCCAGGAAGACTTGGGTATACTTCTTGAAGAGCAAAGATGAGGTGCTTGATAAATTCAAGGAATTCAAAACCTTGATGGAGAATCAAACTGACAAGAAGATCAAAACATTCAGATTCGACAATGGTGGAGAATTCACCTCAAGTGACTTCAAGAAGCTTTCTAGTGATTCAGGGATTAAGAGGGAGTTGACTGCTCCTTATAATCCACAACAGAATGGAGTTGCAGAAAGGAAGAATAGAACTATCATGGGAGCAGCAAGGGCAATGCTACATGACCAGGATCTACCTATGCATCTATGGGCAGAAGCAGCTAGAACAACTGTATATGTGGAGAACAGAACACCCCACAAGATATTGGACAACAAGACACCAGAATAGGTCTTTTCTGGTAAGAAACCTGAAGTTAGTTATCTCAGAATATTTGGTTGTCCAGTATATACTCATGTCCCAAAGGAAACTAGGACTAAACTAGATCCTTCAGGAAAGAAGGGTATCTTTGTGGGTTACAGTGAAAGCTCGAAGGCTTACAGAATATACTTTCCAGGTTTCAAGAAGATTGATGTTAGCAGGTATGTAACATTTGATGAAAACTCAGCATTCATCAAATCAAGGAAGGCACCCATCGAAGTTTATGAAGAACCTAAGGAAACAAGATTTCAAGACACTACCATGACTGAAGCAGTTCCAGAAGTTGTTTGTGAAGTTGAAGATCCACAGGAACCTGTAGATCCACCCCGTGAGGATAACCCTCACAAGAGGAAACCTGCATGGGCTAGAGAGCTCATTCAAGATGCAGAAAGATTTGGCATTCCAGAAGAAGAACACAGATCAAAGAAGAGAACCAGATCACAGACCAGCTATGTTGCTTTACTCTGTGACATTATGCACCAAGAGCCTTCCAGTTATGAAGAAGCAATGGAAAAGAAAGAATGGAAGGATGCCATGGTTGAGGAATACCAATCAATAATAAAGAATGATGTTTGGGATGTTGTCCCAAGACCTAAAGAGAAGTCTGTTGTGACTTCCAAATGGACCTACAAAATCAAGCATGCTGCAGATGGCAGTGTGGAGAAATACAAAGCAAGATTCGTAGCTCGTGGATTCTCTCAGAAAGAGGGAATAGATTATGAAGAAACTTTTGTACCTGTAGCCAGGTATACTTCTATCAGAACAGTACTTGCCCTAGCTGCAGCAATGAGGTGGAAAATACACCAAATGGATGTCAAGACTGCTTTCTTGAATGGTGTAGTTGAAGAGGAAGTATATGTGGAACAACCACTTTGTTTTGAAATACATGACAGGGAGTCATATGTGTGCAGATTGAAGAAAGACTTCTATGGCTTGAAGCAAGCTCCCAGAACCTGGTATGGTAGGATGGACAGTTTCCTATCTAGTTTGGGCTTTACCAAGAGTAAAGTAGATTCCAATGTTTACTACAAGGTTGAGGAAGGGAATCCTGTGATTCTACTCCTGTATGTGGATGACTTATTTGTAACAGGATATGACAGATTGATTTCATATACTAAGAGGAAGCTTGCTGCTGAATTCGATATGAAAGATTTGGGAATGATGCACTATTTCCTAGGCATGGAGGTGTGGCAGAGTGCAGGTGGGATCTTCCTTGGTCAAGGGAAGTACACAGTAGATATCCTGAAGAGATTTGGGATGATGGATTGCAAGGCCATGGCCACACCTATGGCATCGAATCTGAAGCTTCTATATGATGCTTCATCTGAGCCAGTTGATGTCTCCATGTATCGTCAGATGATTGGGTCCTTGATGTACCTGACGAACACGAGATGAGACATTTGCTTTGCTGTGAAAAAATTGAGCCAGTTCCTGATGGATCCGAGGAGTGTTCACCTGATTGCTATAAAGCATGTTCTGAGGTACTTGAAGGGTACAGTGGATTATGGGCTCAAGTATGAAGCGAATCAATAGTTTAACCTGCAGGGTTATGTTGATTCAGATTGGGCTGGCAGTGCTGCAGATAGGAAGATCACATCTGGGTGTTGCTTCAGTATGGGATCAGGTGTGATCTCTTGGTTTAGCAATAAGTAGTCCTATGTAGCACTGAGTACAGCTAAGGCAGAGTATGTTGTAGCCTGTTCAGCTAGTTGTGAGGCAGAATGGCTACGGAAGCTATTGTCTGAGTTATTTGATCTCCCGTTGGATGCTACTGGTATCTTCTGTGATAAACAGAGTTGTGTGAAGCTGTCCGAGAATCCAGTGTTTCATGACAGGTCGAAACACATAGAGATCAAATATCACTATATCAGGGATATGGTGCAGAGAGGAGCCGTGAAGCTCCTGTATGTTGCGACAGACGAGCAGATTGCAGATGTGCTGACGAAGCCACTATCCAGGGTGAAGTTCGAGTACTTCAGAGAGAGGCTTGGCGTTCTTCAGATCGAGGACACTTCGAGGAAGAAGTGATGGACACATTTCTTGAAGCCATTCCAAGCATGTTGGAAGGGGGATCCTTCACATGGCTATGGATGTAAGCGCTGGATGATGAGCATCAGGATGATGTTCTGGTTTCTGCTTGGATATGATCAGTTGGATCATTATATGTATATATGTATGCATCATGTTGGATGCTGGATATGATCAGTTGGATCATTTATATGTATGTATGCATCATGTTGGATGCTGGATATGATCGGTTGGATCATGTGTATGTATTTTGTATACACATCATGTTGGATGCTGGATATGATCAGTTGGATCATATATGTATGTATGCATCATGTTGGATGCTGGATATGATCAGTTGGATCACTTATGTATGTATGCATCATGTTGGATGCTGATGGATACATTGTGTGGATCATGTATCTTTGTATGATCAGGTAGATCATGTATGTTGATGGATACATTGTGTGGATCATGTATCTTTGTATGATCAGGTAGATCATGTATGCTGATGGATACATTGTGTGGATCATGTATCTATGTATGTATCAGGTGGATACTTGGTGTGCATCAGATGGATGCATTGTATGATCAGGATGATCATGGATGACGAGCTTCTCTAGATGACATGCAGCAGGATGTTGCAGTGATGATGATTAGGATGATCATGTGTACATCAGGATGATGTTTGATGAGTATCAGATGATACTTTGTGGCCGTGGATCAGGTTGTGCAGGTAAGCATGTAATTTGTGCCCTGGGAGATCTGCAGATAGTCTTTCGAGGTTTTTCCTATGGCATGTAATTCGGTGCCCTAGGATATTTGGCAGATGCTGTTGCGAGGTTTTGTCCTATGGCATGTAATTTGCTCCTGGGAGATCTGGACAAGATGAAAAAGGCCTCAGATGCTTCAGCCAGGTTTTTTCATGACCACATGTAATTTGCTCCTAGGAGATCTGGATAGGATGAAAAAGGCCTCAGATGCTTCAACCAAGTTTTGTGGTGAGATCACATGTAATGTGCTCCTGGGAGATCCGACAGGTAGAGCTGTGTGCTCGTAACAGCCTGGGATGCTTCAGCCAGGTTTTGTGATGGGTCACATGTAATGTGCTCCTAGGAGATCCTACAGGTAGAGCTGTGTACTTGTAATAGCCTGGGATGCTGCAGCCAGGTTTTGTGATGCACGTAATAAGTCCCGAGGATTCCACAGCATGGCCAGTGATGATGAAGACCTGCACGTGGTGGGCCTACATCCAGTATGAAAAAGGACTGGCTCTGTAGAACTTCCTATGACGAGTAGAGTCAGAGATTGGTTGAGATAGTAGCAGCAGTGACGATGATGATGACAATGCATCGATGACGATGATCCATAGAAGAAGGCTTGTCTAGCAGATCTGTGTCGAGAAATACCTTCCTAGTTAAGAGGGAGTGTTAATGTATATGTAACTTCGGAATGTATTTCATCTGTGTATTTTATATATATTCATTGTACCCTTATAAGAGATGTGTTATTCCTCTATAAGGGAGTGTCATCATGTGGATTGACAATGGTCGCAAGTGTGTGTACTTGCTGATGGGTTATTAGACCACCATGTGGGGTCGGCCTTGAATTATATATAATATAATGTGGATGTATCTAGATAGACAAGTCGGCCCCATAAGGTCACTGGGCAAAAAGGTTAGTATAAATAGAGATCGTAGATCTTTATTTTACTCACTCGAAAAAGTAACTCACTCTCACTTGAAAAGTGGCGCACTAGTGAGGAGGAGGATCATCTGCTATCAGGAGACTATCTCAGTGTTATTTGGTTGTACTTTGGTTGAGCCATTGCTCTCTTTATCTCTGAGGAAGTTGTGGGGTTTTTCACCTTAGGGTTTTCCCCACGTAAACTCTGTGTCTCTTGTCTTTATGCTTTTGATTCTTGTGATGCTTGTCATATTGTGATTGTCATGCATTGATATACTGTAGATGTTATTCTCTCAGCAAAGATCCTAGAGTATTGTGAATTAATGCTCAAAATTTAACAATAAAACAAGAGAGCAAACTTGTATGGAGTGCGACGTGTCACTAGTTCTCTTTCGGCCTCTGAATCTTCGGCCTGTGAAAGTACAATCCATTCCCTACCTGTCAATTTTATGAAATTTCATTTGGAGCTTCCTAGCCCAAGTTATGACCTTTTTTCCTAGGTCACCTGTTTGTGACTCAGATCTAGAAGAGGCAGAAACCCTAGATTGTACAGATCATAAAACACAAAATACAATGAATTAGAAGTTGTGCTTCGGACACAAGGTACATGGGGATCTTATCTTCGACCTATAAGAGTTTCATATCCTGAAACCTCGCCGAAATGGATTTATAGCGAAAGTGATATGATGATTGGTTTTTGCTATATCAAGCCCTAGCATTGCAAGTGCAACAAGTGTCATACATGCCATACCATGCCTTCTTTCAGGCTAGCTCTGATACCATGTTAGTTTTTCAGAAATTTCAATCTAATCTAGGATCTTAACTGAGAGAATAACATGTACAGCATATTTACAACATATCTACAGCATATCAATCATGGACACAATAATGCAAGCACACAAGAGACATAGAGTTTCACCGGGGAAAACCAAGAAGGTGAAAAACCCCGCAACTTCCTCAGAGATAGATAGAGCAATTATAGAACCAAAGTACAAGAGATATTCTTCTCCTAGCAGATGATCCTCCTCCTCACAAGTGCGCCACTTTCTGAGAGAGATAGAAGTGAGTAATGAGTGATCAAATAGAAATCTCCCGATCTCTATTTATACTTGTCCTGTCCTTCCCAATAAACTAATGGGGCCAACTTGTCTAGCTTAGCCTAATAACCCATGGTTAACTTAATCCGGGCCGACCCCACACTTGGTGGCCTAATAACCCATTTACCCACATGACTCATAGAGGGTTGACCCCATCAAGGTGGTCTAATAACCCATCAAGTATAAGTTACGACACTTACAATATAAATGACGACACTTCCGTATAGAGGAATAATAACATCTCTATAGGAATACAATACACATGGGTAAAATACATTCCTAAGTTACATATACATCAACAAATGACGTTGCTGGTAAACAAAAGAGCCATGAGAATGACATTTAAGACCCTAAACCAAATGATAAACAGTGGTAAGGAGTTAAGCTTACGTGAGCCATTGGATAAGTTTGGGAGAGCCTAGTTCAACCGGGTAATAGATGTTCTTACACATAGAAGGGTTTGCCACACTTGGCATTCCAAGAGGCACATAGTTGTAAAAAGGTTTAAATGCAAAGTTGCAAACTTGTCAACTTGTAAACCTTGATGCTTGTCAACCAGATACCAGATACGTATGTCATTATGCTCAATTGCAAGGCTATCCATTATAAAAAAATATTTAGATGTTAACATTTGCAAGTTCAAAGTCATTATATTTTCAATTTATTTTCATTTTCACTTCATCCTTGCCAATGATGAAAATTGTCTTTTCAAGCACTTTCCACCAATGAAACTTACACACTTATTAAAATATTTTATTAAATAAATACAAATAAATGGGACTAAAAACTATGAGGCTTATACACTTTGACGTAGTTAAATATAAATTAATTGAAAATTATTCAAAACACCCATCCTTGTCAATTTGTGGATGCAATTATTATTTATTTGATAAAAAAATTATGGGGGCTTATACACTTTTACGAAGTTAAATATGATATGAATTGAATATTATTCAAACGATCCATCCTTGTCAATAGTTTGAGCACAAAACTCAAAAGTTGAAAGCAATAAATATTCTCATCGAAATAGATATAATCCCTTTAAAAATATATGGTCAGAACAATCTGGACATACATGTAAAGACATCAAATATTTTAAATAAATCATTATTTAAATTTTATTTTAGCGATTTGAAATTAAAAAGATTAAATTTTTAATAATAAGTTAAAAATAGAATTTTGGTAGCTGTCATTGGTTTATTGGATTTGACTATGCTCTAAGAAGATTGGATGAGACAAATGAAGGACCATTGTTGAAGGAGGATAGAGCAAAAGTAAGGACCTAGGTAATTTTTAAGGATTCTAATAGTATACCTAAGTATAGTATTCTAGGTAATGATTATTTTGGATTGAAAAAAACATATATTTAGATATGTAGGCGAATATTAAATATGAAACATACATTTTACTATGAAACCTATAAATTTTGGTGTTCCTCTCCCTCCCATATTTGTAGTCTTCTTTTGAGCGCTATCTTGCTTCTTAATTATTTATCATTACTTGTGTTATAGGTCTAAATTTTATGGAAAATGTTAAAAATAATAGTAATGAATGTGAGAATCTTAAAAATAAATCAAATGTTATGTATTAAGATTTTTGTGTCAAACTTTAAATTTAATTTTTTATTATTATTAACTAATTGTTATTGTATAACTTATGGAAAGCAGCTCAACTGATAAGTGGTAAAGATGAAAAATTGTAATCAATTGTAAATTTGGAAAATCACTTATTCCAAAATTATCAAAAATAAAAAAGAAATTAAAAAAATCGATATCTACTAATAACTGATCCTTCTCCATAAATCTAAATTTAAAATTAATCTATTCGGATGTTTAATTCACTTCTAACAACAACAATATACTTTTAAATTCATATACATAAACAAAAACAATTATACATTTCAGTTTTTTTCATTTTTCTAGATTACATAAATTTACACAAAAATCTTTACACATTTGATTCCATAAATTTACACAAAAATCTACAAAATTATGAATATTCAACTTTATTTAATATGAATCCACCCAACAGCTACGGTTGGAATTATTTATGGCTACGGGTCGATCTTACACGACCTTCAGCAACTGCTTCAATCCTCTGTGATAGCAGAGCAGCCGCTGCCTGAAACATCTTCATGCAGAAAATCGAGTTCAGTGGGATGACATTCAAACCACAATCCATGGAGCTGTCTAGTGAGAAAGATGTGTCGTGCCGCCAGGCTTCGCAGACGAAGGAAGGTAGGGTGCCCCTTGGCTCAAATTTTGATGACTTAATTCAGAGGAGAGATTCCTTTCGGTGCAGCCTACCACCTTCGCACCAATTTCCATGGCATTAGTTTAACCCTTTCGTTACACATGTAATTTAACATGCAGCCAAATATTTGTCATTCCAAGTAAGACAGGATGAAGGCGACTATACCAGGCAATGCTGTCAGAACCTTGGCTGCGCTACAGCACAAATGATCAGATATCTAGAACAGTTTTAAACAAAAGCTAAAATACGACAACTTTTCTTAACCATTTAAAATAAAAGATGAATGCGCCATGCAGCTATGTACATAATTAAACATGAATAAAACAAGGCAAACAATAAATGCATCGTATTCTGTCCATCGCTGTGCTTTAGTTGCAGAGACCTGAGTTGGACGTATTATCAATAAAGTTCGTAGAATATCAAATATCTACAAGTCCTGATTCATCCACTGTTTGCGCTGGTCTCTGACCATGCAATCCAAAGATTCACACATGATGTTGGTAGGGAAAATAACTTTTTTATTATCAATACTCCCAGCGAATCTCAAACACCAGGGTGTTTTGCTTTGTTGTTAAAACTTTCTTGTCCTGCTTTTCAAATCCAACTATTTAAACTTCTAGGGCGCAAAGTCGTCCAATTTTCTCTGATTTTTAAAACCTCTGTGTGGCCGACCCTGCAAGTTGATGGGGACTGGCTGGAAGATTCCTCGCGGTCATAACCCGTGACCCATGATATATTTATAGTGCTCACCTATGGCGTTCTTTTTCATTGCAGCAGTACAAGAGAGAGCCTTTCATTCCTAACTACGTTCATACCTTGAGCTCCGCTTTACGTGCTTATCATTTATTCAGTTTTGGAGACAATGGAGCTGCCGGGCAGGAAATATTATTTACTAGCAGCGATGGCCATTCTTCCAATACTGTCTCATGCTCGCTGTGATTACCCGGCCATATTTAATTTTGGGGACTCAACCTCCGATACGGGTGCCATTCACTTTGCATTTCCCTACAATGAGCTCGCAGAGAACTATCCCTATGGAGAAACCTTCTTCGGCCAACCCGTAGCCAGATACGGCGACGGAAGGCTCTCCATAGATTTCTTTGGTACGTACGTTGATTTCAGTTACTTGATGGTGTTTTAGCTGTATGACTAAATATATGATGTAGCTGGTACTGAAACTTCTGATCATGGCGTTTAAGTAATTTAATTAATTGTTGAACATGATCGATGTTGCAGCCAAGGCGCTGGGATTCCCATTTCTGAGTCCATATTTGCAGTCCGTGGGTTCAAATTTCGGACATGGAGCCAACTTTGCTGCGGCAGGTGCCACTGCTCGGGACACGAAGTCCTTCATTGCTCCCATCACTCTTACCGTTCAGATCAATCAGTTAAAGGTTTTCAAGCAACAGGTTCTGGCCACCATCAAGGCACACGGTGGGTTAATCATTATGTACTAATTACACGTCTAAATAGTAAATATAATTGGGTACTGAAATGAATTGAATGGGGAATTTGACAGGTAATCTAAGCTATATCCCAACCGCTGAAGCGTTCAAGAGCGGGATATACACGATAGATATCGGGGGAAACGACTTCAGCTACGCATACATGAAACTTAACCTCACTACCGCCCAGGTGAAGGAGACCATTGTTTCAAAGATTGCGAGTTCTATTGCAGGTGCTGTGCAGGCTGTGTACAATGAGGGCGCGAGGACCATTTTGGTGAGCGACGTGGCTCCTCAAGGTTGCGGGGCCTTCTGGCTCACTTATTTCACCCATTCCTCCAACGATTTCGATCAGCACGGCTGCTCCATCTCCTACAATGACGCAGTTCTCCATTACAACACAATCCTCAGAGCTCAGCTCTCCTCCCTCCGCCAACAACTCAAAGACGCCAACATCATCTACGTCAATACGTATGACATCATCTACGATTTCTTCGCCAATCCCTCTAAATATGGTATTCTTTTTTATATCCTCCTTATAGTTATCCAGATTGGACTAGGTATTCGTGTGTATATTCCAAGCAGTAGAGGAATGAACGATTATCTTTATGTAAATGCAGGGTTCAAGGCCACCACTAAAGCATGCTGTGGAATTGGAGGCCAGTACAACTATCTGTACAACATACAGTGTGGAGCCAATGGAACCATCAATGGCCGCACTGTGAAGGCCGTGTCCTGCTCCGATCCAGCGTCCTACATTAACTGGGATGGAGTCCACTGGACTGACGAGGCCAACAGACTCATCACCCAACACATTTTGACTGGAAAATACTTTGAACCATCCTTTTCCCTATCTACCTTCTGTAATCTTCAAGCCATTTGACAGCAGGAGAGGAACTGACGAGGAGAGTTCTTTAAATATATTTTAGTTGTTATTACTTTTAGAATTTGGGGTGGAATAGTATTTATGTTTTTCCTAAATTAATTAAGTGATGTATGGATAAACCATTTCATGATAATAATAAGTAATAGATAATTTATTTATGGCACTTAACTTGTGATCTATAGATATTCATCACTAACCACAAATTAAATAGCTATAGTTATTTAATCTCTATTTATAATACATATCATCCATAAAAAAAATCCAACTGAGGACTAATTTGGACTAAGGCTCAGTAATGAAGAATACAATATATTGCATAACCTTCCTTCCACTCGTCTTTTTGGTAGAGTATTTCTTATTCGATCTGTCTGTTTGATATATAATAAACAACATAGCAGAGTTGTGCTGGATTCAGAAATAAATATATATACCGGTCAATCAATCTGGATTCAGATTTTCTCATTTTAGGGAGAGCTAACTTAGAGCGAAGATTAATCTGCAAGTGTATAATCGCAATGGTGTACTTGTTTAGATGCAAAATCATATCGCACACACTTCAGTGTGTGCAAAGAAAAGCATGTGAATACTCTCAGCTCTCGATCAAGTTGGACACTCCCGATCTATATGCAAAGGGATGGTGAATTCATCTGTGAAGAAGTGATAAGTTGATAAGTTTTAGGTTGGGAAACTTGCAAGTAGACAAACAATATGCATATCGAGTTTGAATGGGCAGCATATTTAAAAAATTCCAGTTCATTGCTCACTGTTACAATATTTAATATTGTTAAAACTTGATTCTATTGTTGGTGGTGACATGACTGAAATTCTATTAGAGGGAGGAGAGAATTACAAGAGAGAATTTTTGAATTTATTTGAGTTTTTAAATTTATTTGACACTTTGGTAACTATCATTTCAAAAAAGCAATATAATAAATATTAGGCTAGCAACAACCACATTAATAATATTAATGTGTTAGCCATAGGAGTAAATTGAACACATACTTTTCATATTATTGTTTATCCTTATAGCCTATAACATGTGTTCAATTTACTTTTCTATGAACTTAAAGATTGTTTTGTATAATTATATTTACAAATTACAATAAGAAATTACAAATTATCATTCACATTACAAGTTGTGCACAATTTCATTTGCCATTTACAATTACAATAACATTTAGAGTTAGAATTTACAATTACAATTTACAATTATATACAATTACAATTTCACAATTACAAATTACAAAATTATACAATTACAATATAAGAAAGTACTAATTAGAAGTACAAATTACAACATACAATAACAAATAACAAATTATCATTCACATTACAAGTTGTGCACAATCTCATAATATCGTTTACAATTTATGATCTCATTTACAATTTATGATCTCATTGACAATTTACCATTAGAGTTAGAGTTATAATTTATAATTGCACAATTACAATTTACTCTTCAAAGCAAACTAGGGATGTTATCAAGAGCATGTTCTCTTTTTGGGGTTTTGTATAAGTGTTATCAATTGTTTTGTTGGAATTCCATATACCTATTTATATTCCTATAAAATATTAGAACTAAGAGAAAACAAAAACATCATCCTTTATGTTCCCTTCACTATGTCATATGTTCCCCTCACTATGTCATTTTGAAGGAGATTTCATCGAAAATACTATTGATGAAAATATTAGTTTCATCCTATTTTCTAACTTTTATAATTTTATATTTATTCCTAGTGATAGTTTTTTTGGTGTTCCAAAGATTAAAACCACTTTGACCATTTCCATGAGTGTCACTTTTTGACAACCACTACAATTAAAGTACATGAAACTTATCTTACCTGTGGTCAAGACCAAACCCTTAGTGGCGTGTTTATCCAATTTGAAAACCACTCCATGAAGAATGTGTCTCCCTACAAACTTCTAAGCTCAAGAGATATCCTAGAGATAATTTCAATTGCATTAAAGCCAGTATTTTTTATGCCCTAATAAAAAATAAGTCAAATTTACTTATAATACTATTTCGAGTTGAGGATCTAACAATATTCTAGTTTGACAAAAGAAAGTTTGGAAGATTCATTGAAGCACAAGTCATTCATGGCCCATGCATTGAAAATTGTGAAGGTGGTGATACATGTATGTGGAAGAACCTCAAAGCTATATAAAATTTAGATTTAAGATAGATAATAGGGTCATTGATACCATTAACACAAATGTTACCATGTTATACTAATACAAAATAGGGTAGTATGAAAATCATACAATTCATTGCAAAACTAGTTAGTGTGCTAAGTAGGATGATCTCAAAAGTGGCACATGTTTAGTTTATTCTTCTCATCAATGTGTTATAAGAATGCAAGTCTCCATAATATGGTCATGGTCAACTTTTGTCATCTTCCATCTTTTTGGTTCACCGCTTTTCACCTTGATTTCCATGATATATATCTGAGATTTGTTGGAAATCTTATTAATACTAAGAGGGAGGGTGAATTAGTATTATGCGCAATTATGAATATTTTTTAGTTTTCCAAAATATAAACAACACTTATATTATGCATTCATCATAAACAATGTCATTCAACAACACATGCACAATACACATAACACAAAATTTTAACATGGAAACCCAAACACGGGAGAAAACCACAAAATGATTTCTTATATAATAAAGATTACATTCATGGGAAGCACAAACTTCCAATATTCTCCAACACCAACTTGAAGGAGGCTCCAACCCTCTGATTTACAAGCTACAACCTGAAAGAAGAAACAACTACCTCATTTACCAACACCAACTAGAAGGAGGCACCAACCCCCTGTATTTACTGTTGAAATATTGTAACTTCTAAGAATATTATATTTGTATTATTCCGGAGATGTTTCATTCCTCTGATGGGACTTTATTATGTATCCGGAGATGTTTATTCCTTTGATGGATTATGGTAACTAGGGTTATTAGATCTCCCATGTGGGGGTCCACCCTGAGTTAATTTATTAGAGGTTATTAGACTCTCTTAGGAGAGGTTGGCCCCATAGGGTAAAAAGTCAGTCGAGAAACAAGTGTAAGTAGAGGAGGTTGTTCCTCACTTATGTCACTCTTCCATCACTCGGAAAGTAGCGCACAAGTGAGAGAGAGGTCTGCATAGGAGGTATAGAAGGAGCTCTAGTCGTGGACTACATCTTGTATTTGGTTGATCATCTTATTGAGGAAAGCTTTGCTGGGTTTTCTACCCCATGAGGGTTTCCCACGGTAAAATATCTGTCTATCTTGTGATTATGTTTCTTTCAGTGATCTTGCTAGTCAAATTAGTATAAACTTAACATGGTATCACAGCTAGCCTGAATAGGACATCTTTCACAAGGTGAAAATCTCTCTCTCTCCTCCTCCGGTGAAAAAAAGGGTTTGTGCAAAAGTTGGTATTTTGGATTTTGATTGCATGGCTGGATAACCCTCCTCAAAATTGAAGTTTTGAGCCCTTGATCGAGGTTTTTGGTTGGGTAGAACTCTCAGAAAGTCAAACCCTAGTTTGACCAAAAGTGCAGAAAACTAGAAAACCAGAGAACTAGAAAAGCTACGAACTTGTGCACCAGAAAACCAGAAATTCTATTGCAGATCCGGAAGGTGAAAAGTTGAAGTCTCCAAAAGAAGAACACACCAGATCTTCCAATTCAATCAAGCACATCTCCTGATAAGTGTTATTCTATCTCTTGAGAAACTTCAATCTCTTTTGATCCCTAGAGAAGATGGCTCCAAGCACTAAGCTTGAAGACAAGTTAGAGGGTATAGAAAATTTTCGGGCATGGAAATACATAATTGGCCTCATTCTTGAAGAGAATGACCTTGCCCAGTATATCAAGGATGATATTGTAGAACCTGGAGAGGATGAAGCCAAAGAGAAGTATAGGAAGGATTTGATTAGGGAAAAGAGAATCATTGTTGATTCTATTAAAGACCACTTGATTCCCCAAGTGGCATCCAAGAAGACTCCAAAGGAAATGTATGATGCCCTTTCCATAATGTATGAGGGAAAGAACATCAATAGGAAGATGAATCTGAGAGCTCAATTAAAAAGCACAAAGATGAACAAAGGAGAATATGTTCAAGACTATTTCTCAAGGATCTCCTAGCTCAAAGAACAACTAGATGTTATTGGAGATACCCTTGATGAAGATGAACTAGTCATGACTGCTCTAAATGGTCTCACTAGACCATGGGAGTCATTTATCCAAACCATGTGTTCCAGAAAAGAGAGCATAAAGTTTGATGTTGTATGGGAAGATTGCATCTAAGAAGAAGCTAGGGTTTCCAATAGAGAAGACCTGCTCAAAGAAGATGACCAAGCCTTGGCTACACACACCAAGAGAAGGAGGAATCAATCTTACTTCAAGAAGGATAGTCACAAGGAGTCTCAATCTCCACAAAGATTTCGGAAGAGAGGAAGAAGAAAATACTCTTCTTCCAATGTTTCAATTGTCATAAAGAAGGACACATTGCTAGATATTGTCCCTCAAAGAAGAAGAAAAATCTTCATCATAAAAGACATCAAGCACATCTTGCAGAAGATGAAAGTGAAGAAGAAGAAGAAGAGGAAGAAAGGCCTCACAAGAAAAGATCTAGAAGAGAAGAAGAAGAAGAAGAAAGGCCCCTCTTCAAGAAAAGATCTAGAAGGAATGAATAACAAGATGTAGAAGAGTATGTTCTATTCTCTGCACTCTCAGGATCTATAACACCTGGAGAAGATACATGGCTGATTGATAGTGGTGCTTCAAAGCGCATGATTGGACAAAAGAAAACTCTTTCAAAACTGGAAGAGAACACCTCCCCACAAAAGGTGTCATTAGGAGATGACTATCAATATCCCATCAAGGGAATTGGTGAAGCAAGCTACAAGCTTGAATCTGTAACACCATTGAAGATGAAAGAGATATTATATGTCCTAGGATTGAAGAAGAACTTACTTTCTATCTTAGCTCCTGATAAGAAAGGTTATAGGGTTGCATTCATAGATGGACAAGTACTCATGTGGTCCAAAGAAAAATCTATTGAGGATGCAATTGTTATTGGTGAAGAGGAAGGAGGTTTATACAAACTCAGGGGACATCCAGAAGCTACCCTTTTTCATGAAGCCACTAGCCCTAATGAACTATGGCATAGGAGGCTTGCTCATATTAACTACGAAGCACTACCTCATGTGAGTAAGGTTGTCATAGGACTACCAGATTTGAAGATTGATCATGATGGCACATGCAAGGGGTGTGCAAAAGGAAAGAATATCAAGAACCCATTTACAAAGAGTGAAACAAAGACCAAGAGTATTTTGGAATTGATTCATTCATATGTATGCGGACCAATTCCCTCCACATCTTTGAGTGGATATGAATACTACCTTACATTTATTGATGACTACTCCAGAAAGACTTGGATTTACTTTCTAAAAGGGAAGAATGAAGTCTTTGGAAATTTCAAGGAGTTCAAAGCCTTGATAGAAAATATTTTAGAAAAGAAGATCAAAATACTCAAGATAGACAATGGTGGAGAATACACTTCAAAGGATTTTGAAGTCTTTTGTAAAGAAGCTAGAATCAAGAGGGAGTTAACCACTCTCTATAATCCTCAACAAAATGGTGTTGTGGAAAGAAAGAATAGAACCATCATGGAAGATGTGAAGACAATGATACATGATCAAGACCTTCCTATGTATCTATGGGCTGAAGCAGCTAGGACAGTAGTCTATGTGCAAAATAGACTATCCTACAGTGCTCTTGATTTCAAGACTCTGGAAGAAGTGTTCACAGGGAAGAAGCCTGAGGTAAGTCACCTCAAGATATTTGGATGTCCAGTATACATTCACATTCCAAAAGAAAAGAGGACTAAGTTAGATCCCTCTGGAAAGAAGGGAATATTTGTTGGATATTGTGAAACATCCAAGGCATTCAGAATATACATCACAGGATTTCACCATATGGAGATTAGTACGGATGTGAAATTTGATGAAGAGACAGCTCTCAAGAAATCTAGGAAGTGCTAGTATGAAGAAGTATATGAAGAAGATGCACCTCCCAGAATTACAGAGACTGCACCCATCTCTGAAGATGTAACACCTGAAGACCATGATATGATAGAACCACAAGAATCCCCCCTTTCAAACATTTCAAGGAAAAGAAAGTCAGCATGGGCAAGAGATATTATACTAGGAGCAGAAAAATATGGAGCTCCTGAGGGCTCCACTAGAGTAAGCAAGAAACCAAAGCCATTCTCCAACTATATGGCTTTGATGTGTGATCTTGTAGATTAGGAACCTACTAGTTATGAAGAGGCAGTTCATAAGAAAGAATGGGTAGAGGCAATGACAAAAGAATACTAGTCAATAATGAAGAATGATGTTTGGGATATAGTTCCCAAGCCAAAAGACAAAAGTGTAGTATCTTCCAAATGGATATACAAAATAAAACATGCTGCGGATGGTAGCATTGAAAAATACAGAGCAATATTTGTGGCCAGAGGATTCTCTCGGAAAGAGGGAATTGACTATGAAGAAACTGTTACCCCAGTTGCAAGGTACACTTCCATTAGAACCATCATGGAACTTCCATCCATGATGAAATGGGATCTACACCAGATGGATGTAAAGACAACCTTCCTGAATGGTGTGATTGAGGAAGAAGTGTACATAGAACAACCATAAGGATTTGAGGTAGAAGATGGAAGAACCCATGTATGCAAACTGAAGAATGCCTTATATGGGTTGAAGCAAGCTCCCAGAGCTTGGTATGGAAGAATTGATAGTTTCTTGACAAACTTGGGCTTTACCAAAAGTAAAGCTGATCCTAATCTTTATCTCAAGGTTATGAATGATGAACCTGTCATATTGTTGCTATATGTGGATGATCTATTTCTGAATGGAAATGAGAAACAAATTATTGAATGCAAAAAGAAGCTCTCATTAGAATTTGAGATGAAAGATCTCGGATTAATGCACTACTTCCTAGGTCTGGAAGTATGGCAAGGACCAAATGGAATCTTTCTCAACCAAGGTAAGTATGCTGTGGGAATCCTGAAAAGATTCGATATGTTGGAATGCAAAGCCATGCCCACTCCCATGGATTCCAACTTAAAGCTATTAGTTGATGACTCTTTAGAGTTAGTGGATGTGACTCTATACAGATAGATTATTGGGTCATTAATGTACCTGATGAATACCAGGCCAGACATATGTTTTTCGGTGAACACTCTGAGTCAGTATCTAGTGAAACCTAGACGAGTTCACCTAATTGCTGCAAAACATGTGATGAGGTACCTAAAAGGTATGATAGATTTTGGTCTTTATTATCGTGGAGATCAAGACTTCATATTATATGGCTACACAGATGCTGATTGGGAAGGAAGTGTATAAGACAGGAAGAGTACATTGGGTGGATGTTATTGTTTGGGATTTGCCATGATCTCGTGGTTTAGCAGAAAGCAGTCAAGTGTGGATCTCATCATAGCTGAAGCAGAATATATAGCTTCCTGCTCTACTAGTTGCGAAGTAGTATGGCTTCAGAAGTTATTATCAGGATTGTTTGACTTAGAGATGGACCCCACTGTGATTCTATGTGACAACTAGAGTTGTATCAAGATGACAGAGAATCGAGTGTTCCATGATAAGTCAAAGCACATAGAGATCCGATATTTTTATATACGGGATATGGTGCAGAAAGGAGCTATCAAGCTCAAGTATGTAGGCACTGATGAACAAGTTGCCGATGTATTGACCAAACCTCTATCTTGAGTAAAGTTAGAGTATTTCCGAGACAAGCTTGGTGTAGTTCAGAAGGACCCTCCTCGAAAGGGGGAGTGATATGGTCGATGATAATATTTGGATACTAGTATCGATGGGGATACCTGTATCGATGATTAGATTGCCTATATTGATTGACGACGATATGTATTGATATGGATACTTGTATTGATGATATGTATACTTGTATTGATATGGATACTTGTATTGATATGGATACTTGTATTGATGATATGTATACTTGTATTGATGAGGATACTTGTATTGATGATATGTATACTTGTATTGATGATATGTATACTTGTATCGGTGAGGATACTTGTATTGATGATGTGTACTAATGATAATTGTATTGATGAGGATACTGTATCAATGATTTGGCTACTTGTTCCAACGATGAGGTTGATAATGAGGCTTCCTGTTCCGACGATGAGGTCAATGAAAATGGTCCTTAGACTTTGTCTAAGTGGACAATATGGGGATTGTATCATCCTTGAACTTCAGTCCTAAAATGAGCAATAGACTATATGTCACCAAGAGTGGGTATTGTATCATCCTTGGACTTCAGTCCTAAAATGAGCCACATACTATATGTCACCAAGAGTGGGGATTGTATCATCCTTGGACTTCAGTCCTAAAATGAGCCGCAGACTATATGTCACTGAGAGTTGGGATTGTATCATCCTTGGACTTTAGTCCTAAAATGAGCCGTAGACTATATGTCACCGAGAGTGGGGATTGTATCATCCTTGGACTTCAGTCCTAAAATCAGCTGTAGACTTTATGTCACCGAGAGTGGGGATTGTATCATCCTTGGACTTTAGTCCTAAAATGAGTCGCAGACTATATGTCACCGAGAGTGGGGATTGTATCATCATTGGACTTTAGTCCTAAAATGAGCCGCAGACTATATGTCACCGAGAGTGGGGATTGGATCATCCTTGGACTTCAGTCCTAAAATGAGCCATAGACTATATGTCTCTGAGAGTGAGGGGATTGTATCGTCCCCATACTTCGGTCCCTGAATTGATCTGTAGACATATGTCTTCGAGAAGTGGTCCTTAGACTTTGTCTAAGTTGATGAGTGGACTGCATCGTCCCTAGACCACCCCTAGACATGATATGGTGTCTTAAATAGATCATGTGTGTTGCAGGGTATGCTTCTATTGTGCTGTTGATCGAGAGGATCCAGTTGATGACGATGATGCAGATCGTGTGATGACGATGATGCAGATCGTGTGGTGACGATGTTGTGATCATGATGATCTAGATGATGATGTTGTGGTCGTGATGGTCTAGATGACAATGTTGCTGATCGTGATGACGATGTTGTTGATCGTGAGGATCCAGATGATGATATTGATCGGTAGATCTAGACGATGAGGCTGTTGATCAAAATATCCAGATGATGATATTGTACCTGATCGAGTGCTACAGAAGATGAAGACCCAATACTGAAGATGCTGATGTTCCAGTATTGATTGTGTTCCAGTAACTGTCTAAGTTACTGATGATGATGTATAAAGAAAGCTTCCAATGATTTATAGATGTATCATGTATCATGTAGTCGATGACTCCTTGCTCCTGCAGGTGTTGTTATAATATCCTTATCGTTAAGGGGGAGTGTTGAAATATTGTAACTTCTAAGAATATTATATTTGTATTATTCCGGAGATGTTTCATTCCTCCGATGGGACTTTATTATGTATCTGGAGATGTTTATTCCTCCGATGGACTATGGTAACTAGGGTTATTAGATCTCCCATGTGGGGGTCGGCCCTGAGTTAATTTATTAGGGGTTATTACACTCTCTTAGGAGAGGTCAGCCCCATAGGGTAAAAAGTCAGTCGGGGAACAAGTATAAGTAGAGGAGGTTGTTCCTCAGTTATCTCACTCTTCCATCAGCCGAAAAGTAGCGCACAAGTGAGAGAGAGGTCTGTATAGGAGGTAGAGAACGAGCTCTAGTATTGGACTACATCTTGTATTTGGTTTATCATCTTATTGAGGAAAGATTTGCTGGGTTTTCTACCCCATGAGGGTTTCCCAAGGTAAAATCTCTATCTATCTTGTGATTATGTTTCTTTCAGTGATCTTGCTAGTCAAATTAGTATAAAATTAACATTTACAGGCTCCGACCTGAAGAAAGCACAACTCCATGTTCCTTTCCCCGTCCTGCCACCTTGGTATGAATGTAGAAGATTCTTATTTGATTTCTACTCATCTACACACTCTTTAGATTTAATACAATGCATTCCTTTGTGTGCACCTACTATATACTATGTCCTTGCAAATGCTGTATTGTATCATCATATTAATTCCAACTTCACATCACTGCATCAATATCACACACTTTTTCTCATATTTCATAAAATTCTACAATCTCTTCAGTATCGCACACTCGTTTTTGTATTTCATAACCTTCTGCAATCTGCGGTGCATCTTCCTTTGTTCTGTAGTTTTGTTCTTGCACATTTGTATCAGATAAACCACGTCATCTTGTGCATTGTATTACGTGCTATTGTTCTATTTTTGTGCATTTGTCCTAGATAAACTATGGACTTCTGCATACCATATGCAATACTATCTTTCTGTTCTCATGCACTTGGCCCATATACTACATCATCCTGCACATCATCTGCTATGTTGCATTTCTGTCTTTGTGCATCTGACTCTCTACTAGATTATGTTGTTTTGGTTCAATGAGCCATTGATACCCCAATAATTCGAAGCTTTCCAAATAAGAATGCTATACTACCATATTTACATAGTCAATCTTACTTTTCACTCTCCAACTTGGATTTTTATTTATACTTGACTTGTGTAGATCATATTTCCACAAATTGGTCATAGCATCCCTTCTTCCTTTCTTCACGGTTAAACTGACTTATGCATCCGCCACTTGTTTTGATTTGCGTAACTGAGGTATCTTGCCTTGTGGGTCTTGTGCACACTTGATCCTTAGCATATTAGGACTTCTGCACTTGGGAACCACTACCTGTTGGGTCTTTCACCCTTAAAGTACCATCGCTTGGTGGGTCTTACACACTTGACTTGTCTAACCACCTCTTGCTTCCAAGACTCTTGCACACTTCTGAGACTTGTATACTTCTTCCAATTGGTGGGTATTGCGCACTTTCGAGACTTGTATACCCATCTCTTTGACATCACCGTTGAAGTACCATATCTAGATGGATTAGGGACTTGTGCATGTACCTTATGTACTTCTTCAAACTGGATTTCATATAATTATTCAAACTGGCACAAGGATACTAAGTCCTTTTGACATTTTGACATCAATGAAAACCAAATTTAAACAAGATTCCACCACAAAATGACTATACTGGCAATAAATATACTTATGCATAAAATATCTGTAAATAATAAAATCGTCTAGTTTTTTCACTTTAAAAAAAAAAATGGCCCATCATAACAAGGTCACCAATTTGGTACATGAATTCTCCATCCTGATAGGGTCACACCAACTTGTTATTAATTTGTGTACACCACATTAAGTAATATGCCATGTTATCTTCATTGCATGGGGTTGCAGTGGCAACAAATACAACACCTACCACAAAAATTACATATGTAAATCAAATGTATGTACATCTATATAAGTTTGGAAGTTTGAACGTTTAATTGAAGATTCCAAATAAAAACATGTGATATATATAACGAGTAAACTCATTAATGAAGTCACGTACCTTTCCTAACTATGTAAGAAACTCGATCATGATCTAATGTTACCACAACATCTTTAGTGTGCATATTTTTCCATGTTGAAATTGGATGTAGACCCTTTGGGTTAAGAGGGACATATTTCCATTGTTTCACATGTCCAACAATTTTTCATTCATCAAGCTCACATCCATTTGCATTGATGCAAAATTTGCAAAAGCACTCATACTTCCTCATTTCTATGGAAAATATGTTTCCCATGTATTTACTCCAAACATAATGTAACTCCCTTGTTCCAGGTATAGTCTCATAATACCAAGGTGTGGATCTATTCACATCATCAAGGTCAACATTCCAAAAGAGCTTTCATCAATATAAATATCAAGTATATACTTTTTCAACTGAGCTAATGTTTCAATGTACATTGAAAATTCTAGATTCAACTCCACAT
The DNA here is from genome assembly GCA_027924585.1 of Larix kaempferi. Lineage (NCBI taxonomy): Eukaryota > Viridiplantae > Streptophyta > Pinopsida > Pinales > Pinaceae > Larix > Larix kaempferi. The sequence continues at coordinate 14,860,393 of BSBM01000249.1, forward strand.
TGTAGTCTCTTAACTATGCACCGAACTTGCTTTTTCATGACGATCATGTCCCAAATGCAACGTGCACTAATCAACTATTTTTGTAGATGATTTGAGTCAGGTTGCACCATGACTCATATGGTACCTCCTAAGTTCTCGTTTCACACAATCACCTACACCATCATGCTCACCCTTTATGTGCCCCATTTAAAAAAATATCCAAGTATGTCAAACTCTTGTCTGTTTATGAAGGCGACTCAACCAATAAAAAGAGTGTGTTGATTTGAACTTCCCTGCACACACATCGAACCAAATCTAATGTTTTGTTAATGATACCCCATTCTTTTTGCATGACTCATAAATCAACCCAAAGCAATGTTGAATGAACAATGTTTCATGATCCCAATCATCATTGACATACAAATGGTACTCCTTAATCACATTGTGTGACTGCATAGTGTTATCCCTACCATCAATTCTCACCAAAGCATGTCTATACAATACATGTACGAATATAAAAGCTTGGTCAAAGTGATAGTACTCACTTTGTATCTTGCTCTGGGGAGCTAATGTGTAGTTCTTGAAAAAGTATACCACTAATAATGTTGTGCTCGACTGGAATACCTCACAAGAACACTTCAATTTAGAAGCTTTCCACCTGGATCTATGAGAGTGTTTGATGTATTTATAAATCCAATTTTGAAACTTCTCCACGAATTCTAGCATAGGAATTTTGTCCTCAAGCAAGTTGATCCTCTTAGATGGTGTTGTTGAAGAAGACGATGCATTCATGGTAACATACTCATATATCTTCCATGTATCTGTGATATTTGAAAATCTAGAGTGTACTAGATCGATGGGGAAATTCCTATGGAACAATGCCAAATTACCACATCAAAGCATCTTCTTTGATTCCTTTTACATAGTATCATAGAAAAAAAAATCTCACACGTGGGAGGAGCTAGTTCACCTTGCGAGTGTCATTTGCAAAAATATATAAATATGTCATAATAGAGTTGGAATTCAACATGGTATCAAAAACAACAAGTGTCACGACCTGTGTTCAACATAATATACCATTTTTTCAATTGATCGAACATGCTAATTGAGATCTTGACATCGGGATTGGTCTCTTGAAATTATTCAAACAATGTAACTCTTGTCATCTCCATAACAGGATTACAATGCTCAACATAAATATCTCTTGATAAACGTTGTCGCAGAACATGCTTTCGATCTGGTATAGAACGAGAATGGTTTCCCTAAAACTCTACCACCTTATTTGTAATTCCTTCGTAAAGCATGTCTTGATAGGGTTTCCTATAGATAATATCCCAACAAGAAGCTTCATTGTTTTCATCTATCTAGACCTTGAATTTAATATATTTTTGCAAGGTTCTTCTTCAAACATGGAGCAATTTTGACATCGTTGCCACCATTATCCTTCTTGAGGTTCTTTGTGCCACAACAATGATTGTAATTTCCCTACAAGAAACCCATATATAATTTTTTCTTGATTTTCCAAATGAAGATAACATCTTCATCACATTTTCTGTCATAGTGCCATGTTCCTTTTTAGTCTTAGCATCTTGAAAACCCAATAGCTTTGTGGCATGTTTCATTTTTTTATGTTTTATCAATCCATGTAGGATTTGAGCTTGTGTAATCACTAAGTGTTGTTCAAAATATGACTTAATTATGTCACTAGCATGCTCTCTAATTGTTTGAAAGGGTGAAGGTTCCCGAACTCTTCTCATGTGACAACATACAAACCTTCTAAACAATTTACACTCCTTGCAAACCCTCTACAACCCCTAATTACTCTTGAAATGTGAGAGGGAACATGGTCATGTGATGGCTAATCAGGATCTATCCCTTCATAGTCCAATTGAAAGTTTTTTTCCGCTATTGAGGATCTAGCGGAAGAAATTTTAGAAATTGTAAATATTAGAACATCTAGCATTAATGAACTAACAATGTATTAACAAAATGACATCTTGAAATATTTACCTATGTGTGCAATGTTGTTGTCGAAGATACGAAAACACCTGGCACATCAAAACCCCCTGTAGATACTAGAGCATTGGTCCCTCCACCAAGGGGGCATCACTAGTGCCAAATCCTTGTCCGTATGTAGAGGCATCTAGCATCTACAAGTTTAAAAAATATAAATAATAGTAATCTATATATTTGTACAGTAAGGAAAAAATAGTTTGAACAAGATTACTAATAACCATATGCTTACCTCACTCATAAACCCAATAAGGGTAACATATGGAAGATCAGTAGAAGTAATGTTTTTCTCCTATTGAGGATCTAGCAACTACAAGTTTCATTTTTTTAAATATTAGACCGTCTAGAATAAATGAATTAACATGTATTAAAAAATCGACATGTTGAAATAGTTACCTCGTTGTGCACTATTTCCACTAAATATATGACAAAACCTAGCACATCAAAACCCCCTATAGATGCTGGAACATATGTCTCTCCACCACAGGGAGCATCACTGGTGCCAAAGCCTTTCCCCTAGCCAGATGCATATAACATCTGCAAGTTTAAAACTTATAAGTATTAGCAATCTATACATGTGTAGAGTAAGGAAAACATTGCTTGAATAAGATTACTATTAACCATATACTTACCTCACTCAAAAACCTAGTGAAGGTCACATCTGGGGGATTACCATAAGCAATTTTTCCCTTGCTGAGGATCTAATGCCTACAAGTTAAAAAATTGTAAATATTAGAACGTCTAGCATTAATGAACTAACATGTATTAACAAATTGACATGTTGAAATAGTTACCTTTGTGTGTGATGTTGTCATCAAATATATGAAAATACTTGGCACATCAAGACCCCTTTTAGATATTAGAACATTGGTCTCTCCACCGAGCGAGGGCATCACTTGTGCTATGTATCTAGGCATCTAGCATCTTAAAGTTTAAAAATCATAAATATTAGCAATTTATATATGTGCATAGTAAGGAAAAAATAGTTTGAACAAGATTATTGTTAACCATATACTTACCTAATTAAATATCCTAGTAAAGGTAACATCTATTGGCACATGACCATAGCAGGAAGGAGCACATGTTGTGCACTTGTTAGCCTCAATGCTGGTCTCTTGACGTGTCAATCTACCTCCTCTATTAGATGGTCCTACACCACTAGGAGGTTATGGTTGTACCCCACCAAAGAGATATGTCCAGCTTGCCTGGTCCATATGCTAAATAATAGTGCTATGGTGGACAATTGTCTATGCTAGACTCATAAATTCCTCTTGTATGGAATCATATGATCTGCGCAAGGGACATTTGGTTCAGGTAACTACCTATGAGGTGGATGGATCGGGCAATTGGCATCTCGATTCCTGGAATTGGGATTTTTTTGAGGCATCCCCAAACCAATGCCCTGGAACTCCAAGATATCAAAATAGTTTACATGTTTTCCCAACATGAACTTGGCATACATCGTTTAAAGAAAATATAAAAGAATTTCCCTATTGTTGGATGGCACATCAAAAACCATGTACCATTAGTCCAGCCAATTCTGTTGGAATGGTGGACATGTGCACCATTGAATAGAAATGTGGTTTATATTTTTGCTTGGGATTTCACCCATTTGGGGTATCTAAAAAGAGCAAAAATGTGCTCATTTCTGGTACTTCGATTTTTTAGAGCATTGTAATCCAATCCACTAGCATATTGGTGCATCTACAATTGGATTGGATAATGGTATCTACAATTGCATCAAGAGTATGCGCAAGTGAGTGGTGGAGCTCGTCTCCACTCCTCCATGTGACCCCATTCTCTCTAAGTATCTTTGCATTTGTATCCAGGCTTGCCACTACAATAAAAAATTCAAAAAATAAATCATTAGAAACATATACATGATATAATGAAACCTATTAAAAATGGAAAAAAGTAAAACTAGTGTAACGAATAATGACAATAGTATTTAAAATTTAAAATTGAACAATTACACCAGATAATCAACATAAAATGTTGGCATGTTAAAGTTATGTCAGACGTGTATTAATTTTTTTTTTCCATTTTAGACCAATGGTGACATAACATCTTCCATTTTCTTACCTTATATGTGGCTTTATTTTGGAATATATATCTATTGACTTAATTCATAAAATTTGATTTGTTTTTGTCCTCGTTTATGGGTATTATACTTCATAGGTGATAATGAAAGAATGATTCATAGTGTTATATAGAGAAATATGATAATTTACATAGAGTTGGGAAAATTATTAACAAGTACGAAAAAGGCATTCAAAGGGGTTGGATTCAAGAGGATTGATGAGTTTTTCACTTGTGAACAAGGTACAATTCCCATGACGGTGTCAGATAGGTCCTTGAGGTTTCCATGGGGGTAACTAGAGGTACTGATTAAAAATGTGTGAAGCTTGTTTTCATTTCCCCTTGCACACATAAGTGGATCAAAGGCCACCCTTGTCTCATCCTTAATATTGGACACTGATTGTTATGGCTATGACCAAAATTTTGTTGGTTGAGTTGTGGTTAAGCATTAAATTGGTGTGAGTTTTCTATCACTTGCCCAAGTTAGATTCTCACAATAAGGGTTCCTTTGGCATCTAAAATTAGGAATCCTTAGAGTGACATGTCCTAGGTGTGATGGTATACTAACTCCAAATTTCGAAGTCTCATCTTTGTCGATATGAATAGGTTTTAATAGTGAGATAGGTGCTTTTCGGAGGGACTAAATCCTTGACTGTAGAAAAAAAAAGTGTGTTTCTATTAAAATAAAGTAGGAAAAGTTCTTAGTACCATTTTCATAAGGAAATTATGAAAATTAATGATGAACATAAGTTTAAAGCATATTGTAGCAGTGTTGAGATTCTTCTAATAATTAAATTCCATAATCATATAATCGACACAATTGTGTTACACTACTTGCAGTTTGGAATCAAATACAAAACATCAAGTGTGGCAAGAATGTGAGATAAATTGAGGAAACAAAAGATAGGGTTGAAGCCATGCACACAAGCTTAATGTACAACCTTAGTTAAGCATAACATATGCATCATTGGTCACAAGAACTTTGGAAGATGAGTTTCATGTCAAATTAATAATTTCAATATATATTTCTCTATATATGCATTGGGCTTAGAGGCCTTCTTTATGAATCAAAATCCATTTCATGTGTACAAAATTCAACTAATTCAAGTGTGTGAATCAAACTGTATATAACAATGATGTAACATGTGTGAGAAGACTTTGAATTTTGCAACACAACTATTTGCACAAAATCAATTATTTAGCCTCTTAGGCACTTTGCACATTTCTTTTCTGATTTGAATTGAATAATTTTAGTACCAAAAAGTTTATTTCTATGTTTTTGGGGCATATAAAATCAATTCAATTAGTGAAAATTTATTTGGAGATCCAAACTTGTGAAAATGTCTTTAAGAGGTAGAGTACTACTTATTTTCCCCAATTTCTCCCTTCTTTGTAACTAGATTTTTTTCAGTAAATCTAAAACAAGGTTATAAGTGATTAATTGGTTGTTTATTCATCTTTTTAGAAACAAATTGATAGAGGAGGTTGGTAGAATCAGCTCAAGTGCAGTCCAATATGTTGGTTGACACCCTTAGAATCCCTAATCGCACATGCATTCTCCTTTGGTTGTTGTTTGGAGCATGAAAACGCGTCATTGTGGGAGAAATGGGTGGTGAGAGACTTGTTTTTTGGGTTTATACCATGTTCTCCAAAACACACATGTGTTTTTTTTCTCCATATCGTGCACACATTTTTTATCTATATATTGTGGAAACATTTATGAATCGCATTTGCATTTGTTTCTTCCTAGCCTACATGTTATGGGGATCCCTCCAATCCTAATGCTAAGGAACACATAGGCATTTTAGTTTTTCAAATCGGAAGCATGTTTTGGAAAACTTCAATTGCATCTAAAAGGTCACCCATCTTCATGCCATGGCACTATCGTTCTAGTGCTCAATTTGACAATACACATAAATTTCGCATCACCTACAATACTGTTGACTTCTTCCCACCCCACCAAAATAAAATTTATTCTTATTTTCTTTTAATTTATAAACTTTATTTTATTCATGCCCAATCTCACAATACAAAAAAATTGTTCCAATGCTCATGATAATCAGATCATTATCTTTCCCAATCTCACAATACAAAAAAAATTGTTCCAATGCCCATGATAATGAGATCATTATCTTCAACATGAGAAAAAGCTGGAATAAATTTTTAACATCAAGATAAGGTCATAATGGTATAACCAACAAAATTGGAAAAGGTATATAAGAAGAAAATATATAGTACTTTACTAAAAAAGTATAAAAATAAAATAGACAAATGCACTCATATATGTCAAAAATGCTAACACAACAAAGCAACAATTACGCATTACCAAGGATTACTTACGTGCTTACTTGTACTTATAGCAATATTAACAAGTATACATATAAATGTGCCACAACACTATCCAATAGATAGAAAAGTTTGTTAAATCAAATTAGTATATGTGACACTTTCATAATGTGGTCAAATTCATCCATTGCAATTTTTGAATGAGTACATTTTACCTCATTTCAACTTCAAGTTGGATCACCATGTGTTTCTTTATGATTATTAATAATTATGATTATTATATTTTATTGATAAAAAACTAATATAATAAATTAATATATTAATGTTGCAATTTTTGAATGAGTACATTTTACCTCATTTCAACTTCAAGTTGGATCACCATGTGTTTCTTTATGATTATTATATTTAATTGATAAAAAACTAATATAATAAATTAATATATTGATGTTGTAGCAAATATACGTAACCACTAAATCAAGATAAATTAACTATATCAAAACATGTTAAAAACCTAAGATCAAGAAAAAAAAGTAAAATCCATCCTTGTCAAAAGGATTAAAACTTTTTATATATTTAATGAAACTCAAGGACCCTAGGACTAGGACTAGATGTGTAGGAAATACAAATATGTTTTCATTCTTTCCAATGAAATGTAAGAAGTGACCGTGTTGACTCAAATTACAGTAAACAACCAATGGATTACAATAATAGATGTCTAGGAAACACAAGTATGTTTTCATTCCTTCCAAAGAAATGTGGGAGGTGAAGGTGACTCAAATTACAACCAATAACAAACCAATTGCAATATTAATGCAAGCATGTTTTCATTGTTGCCAAATAAATGACCAACCAATTGCAATATTATATGTCTAGTAGGAAACGCAAGTATGTTTTCAGTGTTGCCAAAGAAATGTAGAAGGTAAGCGTGTTGACTCAAATTACAATTACAACCAACCAATTGCAAAGTATTGCAATTAGATAAAAGTTGTAGGTTATTCCAATGAGTATCCAATTTAAACTTTTGACATATCTCCATCAATCATTGTAGGTGTCCTGCTACTGTGAATGGGTTGCCCGCTTGACCCAAGTATGGTTAGTTCATGCGATTGAGGTAAAAATATGGAAAAGTGACTGGTATAATATTTCATCTGATGACTTTCAGTAGGCATATGGTTTCAAATGAATGTTTCATTAAAGATTGGTTAAAAGCCTTATTTGATTGAGGACGGTGCTTGCTTGCAGGTAAACAGTATCAAACATAAGGATGATTTATAGGTTAAAAGCCTAATTAGATTGAAGACGGTGCTTGCTTGCAGGTAAACAGTATCAAACATAAGGATGATTTAGTAAGCCTTTGAGTTCTATCTTAAGATTTTCATGACATTGAAATTAACCTATTCTCATGCTTACCCAATGGATTAAAATTACAAAGAGAAGATTCAAATATGATAGGCCTGCTTATGGTAGCCTGTCACTTAGCTCGGTTGATTTACTAAGCCTTTAGAGTTCTTGTATGTAAAGATTTTCATTAACATTTTAACATACTTACTCGAACGATTCAGTTTGCAAATAAAAATATAAAATATGATAGGCTTGCGTATGGCAGAGTGTCAGGCAGCACGGTTCTTGGTTCTTGTATGTGAAGATTTTCATGACATTGAATTTAACCTATTCACTTGCATACCTATTACCTAATCGAATCAAATTGAAAAGAAAAGATAAAATATGATAAGCGTGCTTATGGGAGCCATTTTTTAGAAGGAATATTTCTTAGTTCTAGAAATCTCTGCCCATGCCCACACCCACACCCAGTATAGTAGCAGAATTATTTCGAATCGGGCTTCCCCATAAAAAAGAATTATTCAGTCGATCGATGGTTTGTCGGAATTCGGATACGACTTATACAAAAATTCGGCTAGGAATTCGATAATCGCAATTTTTTTTTTGTCGGAATTTGAATTCGAATCTGTATGAATAAAAAATATCTTTACAATTTGTTCCACAGTTATGATTTTCAAAAACATATTGTGGCGTGTCCAAAACAAAAATAGTTTGTCCGATTTAGAATTCGATCTGTTTTTGACTAGTTATGTAGAATTCCAATTCATGTATTTAGCTGGGGAGTAGTTTTGTAAAATACACATTAAAAACAGAGGCGGCTTTGTAATATGGACTCAGAAATGCCAATCCCAGCGCCTTGGCTGCAAGATCGACCATGCTCAATAAGTAATTAAACGTAACTATTAGTATCTATAACATATATTTAGTCATGCAGCTAAAACAGCATCAAGTAACTGAAAACGTACCAAAGAAATCTATCGACAGCCTTCCGTCGTTGTATCTGGCTACAGGTTGGCCGAAGTGGGTTTCTCCATAGGAATGATTCTCTGCAAGCTCGTTGTAGGGGAAAGAAATGTGAATGGCCGGGTAATTACAGCGAGCATGAGACAATATTGGAAGAATAGCCATTGCTGCAACTATGCCAACAAAATAATATTTAGTCATGCGCAGCAGCTCCATTGCGTCCTAAACAGACAATAAATGTTTTTACACGCAGTGGAAAACGCGTATGTAATGAAAAACTAAAAGGATGAATGCAGTTACGAATGAGCAGCTCTCTTTTGTAGTGCAATGAGAAGAGTCATTTCTGAACAAATTGTCGCTGAAAATTATTAATAAAAGACTATTATTATTAATAAATAATTAAAATAAAATAATAATAATAATAATAAATATATTTATACTATTTTATTATAAAATGCAAATAATTATATTTTTATTATTATATTTAAAAATCATTCCCATATAGCAAGCTACACCCGAAAGTAAGTATAAGTGGATGAGATTTTTACCCAAAAAAATAATTTTATCATAAAATCAAAGAAGGTAAATACTAATAAGTTTGAAAACATGCTTTCGAGGCCACTCACATCCAATATCATAGCTTTGGAAACTATTATACATATGGATCCTTTCACCCATGATTCATACATGTTTCATACAAAGAGAGATATATAGAAAAAAATGAGGACTTCAAGGAATTATTTCAACAACTATAAGGCAAAGTTTGCATATCATATCTAGGATGGGTTGCTTGATAATCTAGACAAGCTCTATATACCTAAAGATGAAATACTATAGCATATCAAAGAGGCTTTCATGTCAAAATTTGTAGGGAATTTTGGTGTTGAGAATACAATTTCCAACTTATAGATGCATGTATATTTGCCCAAAATGCGAGAAAATATAGTTTCTTTTATTAGAGGGTACATACTTTGATGTAATACGAATCCTAGAAATAGTAAGCAAAGTTTATACCATCCCTTACGTATACCTACTATACCATGGGAGAGCATCTCCGTGGATTCTATGGGTGGGTTTTCAAGAACTAGGAGGAGACATGACTATCGGTTTTTGGTAATGGATAGGTTTAGTAAGATGTGCATTCTTGTGCCTTGTAAAAAGGCCATTAAGGGACAATCTGCAACAAATAATGTTATTTTAGAGTTATAAACACACTTTTGGATGTAAAGGAGCATCATCTTAGACATAGATACTGGACTTCTAAGTGCCTTCTGGACTGCACTATGGGAAAGATGGAAAACAACTTGAATTTATTTGTGGTTTTCCATCCATAGACATGGGAAAAAGAGGTGGTGAACAATAATCATTCATATTTTGAGGGGTTATTATTAAAAAAAAATCAAGGAATTGGGATGAATTTATTATTTATATTCATCAATCTTATAACATAGTAGTCAACACTTTGAACAATAAATCTCTTTTTGAAACTTGTTTTGGATGTTTTCTAATTCACCCTTAAATCATGTATATGGAAAACAATGAGCGAGGAAATACACCATAGGATACTTGCATTATAAATGTGTATATGTGTTATGTATATATGTGTATATGTTATGTATATGTGTATATGTATATGTGCATTATATCGCACTTGTGTTATGTATTGATAAAAAAAAGGCTTGAACGGTCGTTCCAGTCCACATTTGCGAGTTAGGAGAGCGGAATAATGAACCCGAGCTATAACGCAAGAGAATTTTGGGCATCTTCAAACCATCAGGTTGGTCTAGAAGGGATTGGTTTCCTATACACCTCATTTGGGAATCATTCAAGGTATGGTTCTTGTCAAATTTGTTATTAAATCCCATATAAAAAATGTTAATTTATATGGATGTATGTAGATCTTGAATCTATTTATAAAAAAATATTGTGTAAAAACATCATATTCTCCACGGATCCACACAATTCTGAAGAAACCATTCATGCACGAAACCTAAACCCCCAAAACATTCATCCTAAAAACCTAATGAATGTTGAAGAAGAAGAATAAATCCATCAACAAGGAAACCAAGTAATTATTGAAGAAGAACACCAAAGCCCTACACAATAAGAAGAAAAACAAAACCCTCCACAACAAGAACAACAACAAAACCCTCCACTACTAGAAGAACATCGAATCCCACCATGACAACAAATGAATGATAGAAATGTGGAGATACTATCACAATTGAAATTTTTGAGATTCCTTAGTGTTACCTTTAAGGGGGGAGATGAACTACATTATTCTCTTGGGATAGACATTGATACCATCATCGACACAATTTCCAATGCCCAAGGAGAAGTATGCAATATTACTTCTTATAGAGAGTCCAGGAGGGAATTTTATGCAAACGGTCTTAGTTACCAAGACATAAAAAGATTGAAAATAAATAAAGACGAAATTTATTCCCTCTTTTGAAACCCTCACACTAGCCATGTTCCTCTTACCAATAGAGCACAATATTTGTCAATTAACTGGTGTGTAGAACAAAGTATCAAAGAAAATTGTATGGACAAGTGGTATATGGTATTTTATGAAGAACCACATGGAAATAGAGAAATACCTTTGTATTTCCTGTGGAAGTTGTACACGAAACCTATACTTCACAAGCATGTCAATTACTTTGACATTTAGAGTTCCAGGGGATGGGAGGAGGGATTCCCTAGGATGGAGAGCATGCCAGGGCTAATACCAAACATGTATGTTTCCCTCCTCACCCTTGAACCCCCCCCACATTTGCCAGGGCTAATACCAAACATGTATGTTTCCCTCCTCACCCTTGAACCCCCCCCACATTTATATCCTCCTACACCTATCATGTTGGATGAGACACAAGGGGAAATGCTACAGTTGGACGAGATGTTGGTTTGTCATGGCACTTTTGTTGAGAGCCATATTGTTGTGGGGTCATCTAGGGGGGGCATCATCTTCATACGGTGGTGGTGAGGAGGCACATAGTGGGAGTCATTGTGATGATAAATCATCTGGTGGTGATCATGAGCATCCAAAGACACCCAACAGAGCATGGGCACACTTTACAAAGCGACATATGATGCCTCATCCATGTTCATCTTGCGGTAGCATTTTCTATGGTCCTTCATTGTAGATTTGCTTTGGTGGATTCATTGGATGTGTAAGTTCATTATTATTCAAGTACTTTATTATATTTTAAATTAAAACTTTAATTTGTTTTAAAAAATAGTATTTTATTAATTTGTTGAAATATTATAATCAAATGTGCAACTAGTATCAAAGTGGACCCTTCCACAAGAGTTGGGTATTGCTCAAGAGACTGAAGTAAATGCAACAGTCAATGTTGCATACAATTTTGGTTTATCACCATTGTGTGTAATGTAAATATTTATAATTTACCATCATTTACCACATTTATATTAATGGAAGGAAAAATATATTTAGTTGTTGATGTAATATGTTTCATGCAGGGTGCTACAGAAATTGTTGTACAATTTACACCCAATGTTTTCGTAGAGACTCAGTAGGATGTGCCGGCAAGGTTTGACCATCCTTTCAGTGTATCATTATTTATTTTTCCATATTCAGTACGCAAGTTGTTTGATGAACTCTTGCTTGTTGGGATCTTGTATAGCTTGTGAATGAACAGGTGCTTCGAGAGACCCAGACATGATAGACTATTGGTGAGTCTATTTTGACTACCTCGCAATTGGATGAATTCAACCATATTCATTCATTGTAGAGTATGCAATTGATAGGTTCACCTCGTGTGACACCTATTGTGACATAAACTTATTCGCATTCGGTGAGTATAAATTTTTTATTCTATTGCAGTTTTAATAAGTGTATATGAACTTGTTTCTTCGTTAAACATTAATTAAATTTTAAATGGTTTTTTGTGTGTAGAGTCCTAAGATGAGCACTTATCCTTAGCAAAGGAGTCGACTATCTTCCTTGATATTAAGGAAGAGGAAGATTGATTTTCTAAAGGATTCTGGAATTGCTGATGAAAGAAGGGATAAATCAATTTGAGATAGATGGATATTTGTAGTTATTTCAAGATACTTGTATTATTTTTGTAGTATGGGACTCACTTGTACACTCATTTGGCTACTTTGGGCACATGTTTCCAATATGTACTATGGGCATGATGTGTCATTTTGCAATACACAAATATTTTATTTAATATTATGTTTTTAATACACATTCTTGAGTATGAATGGAATGAATAGAAATCTGAATATTGTTGTTGGGTTTTCACTTGCTCTTATGCGAGAAGGAAATTTAGAAGCCTTTTAATTTATTTTATGCAAAAGAAAAATGATGCAACCATGTGGTTTTGAGCGAGGTATAATACTGGGGTCCATATCCAATTTCAATGTTTATGAGTTGCTGGGTTTTATTTGGAAGTGATATCCATAATATACCTTAGTCGGATTCAATTAGGTCCAAGGCTCTCTCACTCGAATTCGATGCGATTAATGCTTTCGGGGTTTCTTTCTACTAAAAATAAACATGGTTAATCTTCTTCTTTGTGTGTTCATTTATTGGCTCTAGAACAAGCTAAGAGATACATGATTTTCAAACAAGAAATGCATTCAAATATAATGTTGTTGTGGGATCTATACATTTGTTCTTGTCATACATTGAAATTTATAGGCCATAAGATCATCTTCAAGAAAAATAACTAGTATGGATTCATTGCTCATGGTTTCCTATCATCAAATTCACTCTTACCACAAACCCATGTGGAAATATGAGCATGTTTCACCTTAACCCTATATCTAATTCTATTGCATGTTGATTCATGATTGTTCCTCTCTAGACAATGTAAGGAGGTGATTTCACCATAAGAAAATTTAGAGTTCTAATGTTATCGCCATCGTTTGGTCATACATTTAGTCATGATAGTCATTTATTGCCATCAACTTGTAGTATATTTAGTCATTTGTATACACGAGTTTCTGTCCATTGGTAGTATATTTAGTAGTATTTTTAGTCATTGAATATTGTTAACTAATCATTTATCTAGTCATGATAATTTAGTCATTTTTACAATCAATTGTTGTCCATTGGTGGTATATTGATTATTATTTATTAGTTGCTAGATCATTATATTTACTAATATAAGTTCAGTAGTAAATGCAAATTTATATGTTATGAATAATTTATTAAATAACATAAACCGTGTAATGCAGAAATAAACATACTATTAAACTTGAATCAAAATAGAAAATCATATCATATACTATGTAATGCATGTTAGTTTTTCATCATTTAATTCAATTTGATCTAGGATCTTATCTGAGAGAACAACATGTACATCAAATCAAACACAAGAGACAATAGACACAAAACATTTCACCGGGGAAACCATAAAGGAGAAAACTCCGTAACTTCCTCAGAGATAGAATGAGCAATAATACAAAACCCTAAAACAAAGAAATGGTCTCCAACAATTTCCTCCTCCTCCACTTGTGCAAACTTGTATCTCTCTCACTAATGCGAAGTGAGTGAGTGTGTGAATAAATAGAGAGCTAATTGAGTGAATAAATAGAGAGCCTATCTCTCTATTTATACTTTATCTTTATCACTTGACAAGTCGGCCTCAACTAAAGTTGATTGGGCCGACTCCTTTAGGGGACTTAAACACCCCAATACAAATGAATCTAGGGGAACACATGCCCTAAATTACATGGGAGGATAGACCTCAATGACTTTACATGACCCAAGTACAATAATGACTTCTCCGACCGGAGGAATAAACATCTCCATCGGAGGTACAATAATAAAATACAAATACAATATAAAATATACAAGTGAATACATTCCGAAGTTACAAATACATCAACACTCCCTCTTAACTAGGAAGGTATGCTCTTGACATAGTTCATCAACACAAGTCTTCGTCACTGGATAATCATCAAAGTTGGATCATAATCAAAGCTGGATTATCATCGTCACTGCTACTACTATCTCGACCATCAATCTCCAATCTACTCGTCATATGAAGTTCTACAGAGCCAACCCTTTTTCATGCTGGATGTAGGCCTAGTCTCCATGTAGGTATTCATCATCTCTGCGAGCAAGCCATCTGGGAGGTACATCTCAGGACTTATTATATGCCTCTGCAAGATCTCCCAGGATTGATTATATGCCCTTGCAAAACATGAAGGAGCATCCTAGGACTGACTATAGGCCACTTGCAAAACCTGCAAGATCTCCCAGGACTAATTATATGCCACTACAAAACCTGAGGGAGCATCCCAGGACTGATTATATGCCACTTGCAAAACCTGCAAGATCTCTCAGGACTGATTATATGCCACTGCAAAACCTGAAGGAGCATCCAAGGACTGATTATATGCCTATGAAAAACCTGTCTACCCTACTATCACCTCATCATATTCAGATCATCTCATCGTCAACGGAGCATAGCCCAGATGCACATAACACAACACTTACACTCATTGGCATGGGAGGACTAACCTACGAACATCCGAAAAAGGCTTAGCAATTACATCAATGACCATGGGAGGATGAACCTACCACCATGTTGGAAAAGCTTCAGCAATTACATCAACAACCATGGGAGGATGAACCTACCACCATGTTGGAAAAGCTCAAAAATTACATCAATGACCGTGGGAGGATGAACCTACCACCATGTCGGAAAAGCTTGACAATTACATCAACGACCATCGAAGGATGAACCTACCACCATGTCGGAAAATCCCATGTGCATCTGCGTCTTCCGGACTCATCACTTCCCCTTGGAAGGAACCTCGATATGAAGTACACCAAGATTCTCTCTGAAGTATTCAAACTTCAGTCTGGCCAGCGGCTTGGTCAATACATCGGTTATCTGCTCGCTCGTTGCAACATACTGGAGCTTCACTGCTCCTCTTTGCACCATATCCCTGATATAGTGGTACTTGATTTCAATGTGCTTCGACTTGTCATAGAACACTGGGTTCTTAGACAACTTCACACAACTCTGGTTGTCGCAATGTATACAAGTCGCATCCAATTGGAGATCAAACAAATCAGACAGTAGCTTCATTAGCCACACTGCCTCACAACTAGCCGAACAAGTTGCGACATACTCTGCTTCGGCTGCACTTAGTGCCACGCAGGATTGCTTCCTGCTAAACCAAGAGATCACACATGATCCCATACTGAAGTAGCAGCCCGAAGTGCTCTTCCTATCAATGGCATTTACTGCCCAATCCGAATCAACATAACCCTCCAATTTAATCTTCTGATTCGCATCATAATTTAGCCCATAATCCACCATACCCTTCAGGTACCTCATAATATGCTTTGCAGCAATCAGGTGAACATGTCTCGAATCCATCAGGAATTGGCTCAATATGTTCATAGCAAAGAAAATATTTGGTCTCGTATTCGTTAGGTAGATCAAAGAACCAATCATCTGACGATACATCATGGCATCAACCAACTCTGATGAAGCATCACATAATAGCTTCAGGTTCGATGCTATATGTGTGGTCATGGCCTTGCATTCCATCATCCCAAACCTCTTCAGGATATCTACTGCATAGTTCCCTTGTCCAAGGAAGATTCCATCCGCACTCTGCCACACCTCCATGCCTATAAAATAGTGCATCATAACCAAGTCCTTCATCTTGAACTCAACAGCAAGCTTCCTCTTCGTGTCAACAATCAACCCATCCTCACCTGTCACAAATAGGTCATCTACATATAGTAGGTGTATCGCTGGGTTCCATTCCTCAACCTTGTAGTAAAGGTTGGAATCTGCTTTACTCTTGGTAAAGCCCAAACTAGTTAGGAAGCTGTATATCCTGCCATACCACGTCCTAGGTGCCTGTTTCAAACCATACATGGATTTCTTTAGTTTGCACACATGAGTCTCCCTATCATGTGTTTCAAACTTGAGTGGATGATCCACATACACTTCCTCTTCTACTACACCATTCAAGAACGCTATCTTGACATCCATCTGGTGTATCTTCCATTTCATCATTCCAACTAGAGCAAGTATTGTTCTGATGGAAGTGTATCTGGATATAGGTGCTAATCTCTCCTCATAGTCTATCCCTTCTTTCTGGGAGAAGCCACGTGCCACAAATATTGCCTTGTATTTCTCTATGCTTCCATCTGCAGCATGCTTGATCTTGTAGATCCACTTGGAAGTCACCACAGACTTCCCTTCTAGTCTCGGGACCACATCCCAGACATCATTCTTCATGATCAACCGGTACACCTCGATCATGGCATCCTTCCATTCCTTTCTTTCTGCCGCTTCTTCAATGTTGGCAACTTCCTTATCAATGATGTCACATAGCAGGGAGCTACATAATTGGTGTATGGCCTCGATCTCTTGCTTTCTCTGTGCATTCCTTCTGAAGCACCATACCTTTCTATATCTTGAATTACCTCTCGTAGCTATGGTGGTTTCATCTTGTCAGAATTCTTCTCACGGGGTGGATCTACAAGTTCCTATGGGTCTTCCATCTTGCGTTGTTCATGTTCTTCTAGAATCGCTTCTCCATTTACTGTATTTCTGATCCTAGGAATTTTAGGTTCTTCAATATCTTCAATAGGTAGCTTTTTGCATTTGTTGTATGATGAGTCTTTGTCACTTGTTCTTCAAAACAAGTCTTTCTTGTAGGTGATGGTATACGATCTTTCCTACAAGTCAAGTTCAATTGCATGATTAGAAACATTTCATATTTTTCAGAACACATTCTTACGCATAAAGACATAGGTCTTATAGCCATGCAATTATCTTAGCCAATGCTTCAATACAACATTTATCCATATCCTGTAACTTTCTATATGCCTTCCATCTCTACCAGAACATTGTTAAGAGTGTGCACTACTCCAATATGTCAACAAATAGGTTTCAATCTAGATAAGTAGCAATGGAGTGTTGTACAGTACCATAGGCCACTTACCCTTTACTTGCATATTAGTAGTATCTTGTTCATTAATGCAAATGTTCTAATATGCATAATATACATCCTAAATCTAGGAACATAGGTATGTGCATGACAGAACAGCATCATTTAAGTAATCATATACACGAGAAATGACAATTCAAATACTTATCTTTGTTTGGTTGTTGGGTGGACTCCCTCTCAATGTTTGCTTCCTTGCAGGAACTACTGGAGTGTGCTCCCTCTTGATCTCTTTTTTCCCTTTGTGATAACATCACAATTATATGTCTTTGAACTTCTATCCATCTTGGAGCACTATGCATGTTTAAGTGTGCACTAGTTTCATTATTGTGTCATCCTCAAGATCTCATACATAATCATACATTCATTAGTATAATCTCAATACTATCAAAACATTATAATCCTATAATCTTAACATTTATGGTCATGATCATTTCATACACAGGTAATTTATCACAAGCGTTAGTATTCAAGGTTTCAGGGAGTACTTCTTTTACTCATGCATATTCTTATTTGACCATAGGACTCTTCTAGTTTTCCATATCATTGATCAAACTAAGAATCATAATATGCATAAACCCTTGATTACTCAAACTTATAACTTCATGAATAATCATTATCAATCATACAAAAGTATACTTATATAAGATCCTAACATAAAGTTGGATTCTAACTCGATATAGGAAAACATACCTAGATTATCATGCTTTCGAGTTATGTCTAACATACCCAAACAATGTCTTCTTTGTTCTCTTCAATGATTTAGTGACCTTGTGCTAGTAACCTACATATCTCATAAGTTAAGTATTGTAGAACAAAATTATACATACCTCGTAAGTAGAGCTTCTATGTGATCAATGACTATGGATGAGTCTTTGTCTTCATATCACCATGGTCATATATTCTTGATCTAGAACTTGATTTGTCTTTCTTTATGTACCTTTCATGTTAGCGGACAACATCATCCTCATACAACACCACAGTGCATTAGTACAATCATAAGTGTCATAATCCTAATCAATGAATGTCTTCTATCATTCACATGCATTCATACTTTTACTAAGTTTATAAGACAAGTCTAAAATTAATCAAGATTGTACTAACCTCAATAATATGAATAAAAACATATCATAAACTTAATCATCCGATAAATGAAACAAATTTAAAAACATACTTGCATCTCCTCAAGTCACACCTATCGAGATTGCTTGTAGTCTTCTCTATAAGGGTAAAACCATAATCATCCAAGGTACATCACTTGTAAACATATTATATAGGTTCATGGTTCTAGGATGATAGAATATCAATTCCATTTAAACCTACTTCAATGCTTCCCTATGAGTCTGCCAACTTTGGTAGGGTTTCTTCTTACTTGGATTAATCCTAATTTTCAATCTCTTTACTCCCACAACATTTTCATGGCGGATTAATATCTATGATGAATGGATTCCAAATCCATTTTCAAATTTTCCCATGTTGCATCAGTTGTCTCCAACATTGTATTAGGTCATGCCATACCTAAAAAATGAAAACCCTAAGTGAGAGCTTCTTCCTCCTCTTCTTTGATTTCCTCCATTGAGCCATTTCAGATGTGTCGTATTGTTTCTGGTGTATATCTGAAATTTCAGATCTACAGGGTCTTCAACCTCGGCCTTTGATATCATGACCTCTCATCTTTCCAACCCAATAGGTTTTAGCTTCATTGGATTCTCCATCAGAGAGATATGCTCAGTTTCCCAACATGACCTGTTTAAGGGATGAAACAACATAGCGAACTTGTATGGAGTGCCATGTGTCACTGTTTCATCTTCGGCCTCTGAAACTTGGACCTGTGAAACTAAAGTCAGTTCCCTAACTCTCACTTTTTACTAAATTCCATTTGGAGCTTCCTACCCCGAGATATGACCTTTTTACCTAGGTCACCTATTTAGTGCTTCATTCCGGAAGAGGCAAAAACCCTAACTTGTACGGATCATATCTCATGAAGTACAACGAATCTGAGGCTGAAAATCGAACACAAGGTACAGGAAAATTTCATCTTCTTCCTTTCCAAGTTTCAGATCCTGAACCTTCTCCAAAATTGATTTATAGTGAAAGTTACACGATGACTAGGTTTTTATATATAAAGCTATAGCTTTCAACTTGTTGCAAGTGAAACAAGTGTCGCAAATGCCATACAATGCCTTCCTTCAGGCTAGCTCTGATACCATGTTAGTTTTTAATCATTTAATTCAATATGATCTAGGATCTTATCTGATAGAACAACATGTACAACAATTCAAACACAAGAGACAAGAGACACAAAGCATTTCACCAAGGAAACCATAAAGGAGAAAACCCCGCAACTTCCTCAGAGATAGAATGAGCAATAATACAAAACCCCAAAACAAAGAGATGGTATCCATTAGCTTCCTCCTCCACCACTTTTGCGAACTTGTCTCTCTCTCACTAATGCGAAGTGAGCGAGTGTGTGAATGTGAGTGAGTGAATAAATAGAGAGCCTGGCTCTCTATTTATACTTTACCTTTATCACTTGACAAGTCGTCCTCAACTAAATTTGATTGGGCCGACTCCTTTAGGGGACTTAAACACCCAAATAGAAATGACTCTAGGGGAACTAATTCCCTGACTACATGGGAGGATTGACCTCAAAGACTTTACATGACCCAAGTACAATAATGACTTCTCTGACCGGAGGAATAAACATCTCTGTTCGGAGGTACAATAATAAAATACAAATACATATAAAATATACAAGTGAATACATTCTGAAGTTACAAATACATCAACAATGCAAAAATAAACATACTATTAAACTTGAATTAAAACGGAAAATCACATTAAAACACATAATGCAATATAGATGAACTGCGAGATTATCATATATATTTATAAAATGAAAAATGCCAAAGTAGTACAACACTGTTACTCAGAGTTTCCAACACTAGTGAAAATGCACCATAATAACTTATCCATGAACAACAACCATTCAAAATACGAAACAAGTTCATTGGATTCAATCATGGTCATTTGCACTCATAAAATAAAACATGGGATAAAAAGGTGAATTATGTGCAAAGGGACAGGGTCAATCGTGCGAGTTTGGTATTTACAATCATAGTCATTCACGCCAAAGTAAGTGCACATGATATAATAAGGGATTAGTCCACACAAATGGCTCATATCCTTCAAGGGCCTTTTCATTACCCCATCTAGGCCATTCGCACTAAAGCAAGTACAAGAAAGATAAGGGAAGGGGCCTTGTGCAAATGTCTTGGATATGATGGGGCACCTTTTCAGCTCTTCATCTAGGCCATTCATGCTAAATCAAGTATAATAAATATAAAGGAAGAGGGCCCTATGTGAATGGCTCAAATATAATGGGGCCCATTTTTCAACTCTTCATCGAGGCCATTCATGCTCTTACAAGGGCACATGATATTTGAGGTTGGTACCCAATGCCAACGTTATAGATCCATCCAACTACTTCAATGACAATAAATATTTTCCATTCGTGCTAGGGGTATTTTTCTACCGCCAATTCGATACCATAATTGTAATCCTAAGGGAATCCAAGGGAATCCAACGATAAGCATAAGTTGATCCATTTTCTGATCTGTTTTGTATCCGTGAAATGGTGTATTGACTGTTTCTGCGAAGTTCATTCCGTGGGTTTTAATGAGTGCATGAGGATGTTCGATTATGGTTATATCTATGTCTTTGTCTTTATGCGATGATCAATGTGAATGTTTGCAGCATGTCTAATGTTATGTGGGTTAAATGATTATTGTTTATGCGAATGAGTAGGTTGAATATGTTGTTGCGAATGTCTGTTATCTGTTAAATCTACGAATAGTTGAATGTGCGAATGATGAATTGTTAGTATAATGCGAAGGATAACATCTCTAGTTTCTGGAAGGGTAATGTGTGTTTGATGCATGTCCTCAACTCCATTGCGGAAACTTGGTTCCTGCAGCCCCCTTATCCATCTCGGGTGAGACCTCACTCGCTTTGTGAGTGTTGCTAGGAAGGGTTAAATCTTTCCGGGCTGGTTTGTAAGGGGGTTTGGGTTGGTGTTTGTTGGCGAAAATTCTAAGTGAACCCCTATCGATAGACACTGAGTCAACACTGACAGTGGATTCTGATTTTGATATCTTTCCTTATTTTTACTTTATATTTGTTTGTATGAACAATACAATTATGTAAATTACGAAGAAGAAGCTTGCTTGGTTGGACAAAATGATAAATGAACCTCATTAAATTTGTCATTGGAGAATGCTCTTAAGATGAGTTTAGGCCTCCACCATTTGATTCTTACTATATCTAAGATATATACCTTAAGGGTGAACTTATGTTGGGTAACTTAGTGAAATCGAATGTAAATTTTATCAGTATCACTCGAATAATTGTGATCTTGTGAAGCTAAAGGAATGACTAGTATTCTATGGATTTCATTTGTAAAGAATGCTTTTATCATTTTCTTGTCCATGAAAATAAAATAAAATCCCCCTATTAATTTTAAAAGGCCTTTTTACTTATAGCATTTCTAGGAAATTCTGCATAAAGAAAGAAAATCTAAAGTTTATTCTATGTAATAGAAATTTTAAGAATGAATTTATTTCTATTCATCTGATCTGGTATATTTCAGAAAATTAAGTTTATAAGATTGTTTATTCTAGTTTCATTTTTATCTCATGGCTTTTATTTGTTTTTGATCAGGTGTAAAAATACAAAATTTGGACCATGATAACAGTCTTTAAAGTTCATGTGCATAGCAATAAAAAGGAGGTTCAAATTCATAATTTTAAATTTTCCAACATGTCTAAATCTCCAGAATTTCAGAATTTTTCTTTAATCATCTCATGCTAATATTGATCTTCATTGGATCAGAAATCAATTGATATATGCTCTCTCAAATTATGCTAATCCTTTGTTGTGAAGTGTTGTGAATAGTGTGGAAACCAGTACAGGAAATAGTATTAAATCTGTAAGAATATTTCTGAAATTCATTATCTTAGGCCATGATTCAGATTTTCTCATTATTTTCTAAGTTTTATATTTCCTTTCTATACTATATTATTTTAAAATTTTTTAATGATTATTCTGTACTAGATTCTTCATATTTTAGAAGATAACCAGGCATAGGCAAGTTATTTCATTTCAACTTTCATCTTCAAATATTTGCGAAACAGAATTGATTGGCATAAAAATACCTTGAGATCTCATTTCAACTTTTGTACTGTATGATCAAACTTCTAATTTGCGTTCATAGTGATACTATTTCTATTTTCAAGTGCCTTGTTGATCTATTACTTTCTATGGCCATTACTATTTCATAATAATTTTGAATGGTCTTATTCCAATGATTATACGCATAGTTTGATCACTCTGTTGAATTCATTTATATTGAACATATTCTTTTACTCAATCCCATGTTACTTCTACTGTACACTTAAAAGGATGTATGCATTGTTATGATTTATTTTATACATTGATTTTAATTACTTAGGATGACTATATCACATCTTTATATGATGGTTACACCCTCTATTAATAACTAATGATTTCCATTGAAAAGACAATGATTATGTCTATGTTATATTTGTCTTTTCCCTAATATCTTCTAGATTATGTTTACAATGGTTATCTGTATCTCTTAATTTGCAATTGAGTGTATTTTTCTTTTGAAAAACTTAATGACCTCTTGCCATCATGAATTTACATGGGAATTTATAATTTTATATATAACTCTATTGTGTACAAATTCTATTTGAATCTTAATTGCTCTCTACTTTATTCATGGTGAATGAAGAGTCATATTCATACCATCATGAATTTACATGGGAATTTATAATTTTATATATAACTCTATTGTGTACAAATTCTATTTGAATCTTAATTGCTCTCTACTTTATTCATGGTGAATGAAGAGTCATATTCATACCGGTTCATATTTATATACAATAGGCTTCAACCATTTAATTTAATTTAGTTTCCACAGTATTTACTCTATTGATTATTTTCTTTGTAGAGGGACCTGCAAACTCTTTGGTGTGGAGGAGATGATGACCTCTAGTTTTGATCACTTTTGAACCCATCCTAGACTTAATTTTATTATAATAAATTGATTTATGAAGGTTTGTATCAAGGTTATTGTCATTTTTTTTTGCTTACTTTGGAGAACTTGAAGGTAGTTCTTATCTAGAGATATAATTTATGTTTAATCTTGTTGATTTCCTCTTATTTTAATTTAATTTCTAATGTTTCTCAAATCATCACTTTCAATTGTATCTTGGCCTAGTCATTTTTCACTTCAAATTTAAATTCTGCATTCTGGTACTCATTCCGACACTTATTCTTGCACTAAACCTTGGAAGATCATCCATTCTTATATGTCCGGGCATTTTCAAGCAAAACTACCACATGGATTTTCAAGGTTGATGTTTCTATATGGTGTGGTGTTTGTGTTAAGTTACCAGATTGCTGGAAGATGCTCCTAAATCTCAGTTCAAGGTGGTAGCCAAGAAGAATAAAAAATGCAGGAATTAGTTTGAACAATGATTTTGTGCCTCGATTTGCGTGCAATTGGAGGAATATCTAGAAACACCGTTTAATGGGTTTTTAGAAAACCCAGTAAGCTACAAAACCTAGAAATTGTTTTTCAAAATTGATAGTGGTTAAAAGTTATGCTCAGACCTTCAACCTGAATTTATTGAAAACCCCGATTTTTTGGGATTTATGTTAAATTTGGTAAATTGGTTTCCTGAATTTTGGGATTCAATTTTATCCACTCTCAAATGGTTTTTTATGTATAAATAGACCTCATAGGTCTGAGAAAAAGGGGGTTGGAAATTAGAGTTTTTATATCAAGTTGATCAGTTTGTAACTTAGTTTCTATCCAAAGAAAAATTGAATTTTCTGGAGAATGAAATTCTATGTATAGTCTTCATGTGATTGTGTTGTGAGTCCCTTGGACTGGCCATCCTATGGATTGTAATCCTATTTCACTTCTGCAATTTCGTTCGCAGCTTTACACAGGTACACAATTTGCTTATTAAGTCTCATAGCTTAGTTGTGGAATTGATTTATGTGTGATTGTTTTGTTTCAAATAGATTTTTTTTTTAATTTGTAGTTTTTCATGTGCATAATTTACAAGTCTGGGAATTCGGTGTGACTATTATTTAGAGAAACCAATTGCATAAAATATATTGATGCTCTTTTTATATTATTTGTATTTTGTTCATATTAATGCAAGCAAAATCATTGATTCTTGTAGCTTCCATTACCCATAGCGATTTTACTTTTTAAACCACCATCACTTTGCACAAATCGATTTCACTTTGGCATCTTAGGTCAATAGTTTGGGTCCACCCTAGGTTTCTTTCCATCGATTTTTCTCTTGGTTACATAGTGTGGTTTCAGTCCAAATGTGCTCTATTCATTGTAGCTAAATGACTTTGAGAAGTTTAGATATATGATTTCCATTCATAAAGGAGATGTTTAATTTTTCAATACTCTGTTTTGAAGAGATGCTTTGCATGGTAGTTTAACCATAGGAAACATGCCTGTCCTTGTAGGATTTGATATCATTTAATGATTTTTTTCCTTTTAACTCATTCTACCATAGCATTGACAACTTTTGATAAAGAGATTGCAAATGTGAATTTGAAGATTGAAATGACTGTAGTTTCCATTCCAATAGTTTTCAGTTGCATAACAAAGTTCCAATTTAACCATGCTTTGTCCATTTAGACCAACACGCTATTTGTAAATTTCCTTTGGTGTGTGAATCATATGCATAGGGATGATTTGGTAGATCCTTAGCTTATTATAAATATTCACTAAGATAGAAACTTTATCTGTAGATTGCTTCTTTTTGCTTGAAGTTTGATGATTAGGAATTAACTAGAGTTGAGGTTTGAATTCATAGAACTAGTAGATCATGTTATGCTTGTCTTGTAAATTGATTTTCTTCATAGATTACTTGGTTATATTGTAGATCTGGTTTGGTTAGAAGATTTTTTTTCCAAATTTCCTTCCTTTTTGTTCATTTGTATGTTCATAGATTAGTTTGGAATTCATCTTAGAAAGTACATTACAATTTAGTTTATTGAATTTTTTA
This sequence comes from Larix kaempferi, assembly GCA_027924585.1. Classification (NCBI taxonomy): domain Eukaryota; kingdom Viridiplantae; phylum Streptophyta; class Pinopsida; order Pinales; family Pinaceae; genus Larix; species Larix kaempferi. The sequence continues at coordinate 14,886,132 of BSBM01000249.1, forward strand.
TTCTGTTCTTTGCATATTTTGTTTCCCAAAACGAACCTAAATTTCATTATTTATTGACCGCATGAGAATAGATTTGAGTATTAAATCCATTAGTTAACATAGTTTAGAATAAATATAACTATAAGACTTAGCTTGTATGAACCTTAACTATAATTACCACTAATCTTTCTTTTGAGTAGTAAACCTACATACACTGTAATACATTGAGTCCATAAAGAAAATCTTAAGTCAAGATTTGAAAAATGATTATACAACTCAATGATGTTTTGAAAACTCACAAGCATACTACAGATCTTTAACTCATAAGATTTTTTATATTTAGATTAGACAATAGAGGATTATAGTCTTGTATATAAACTAGTTTGAAATTCGGATTAGCAATTATTAGTATTATAAATAGTTTACTTTTCGAACATTTTCCATTTGATTGCACTGGTTTATAGTGTTCATAGAAGTGTGTTTTGAATATATTTATTGACTAGGTTTGAAACCATCTTTTAAACTTTGTATATTAAAATTGATGTGTGTTAAATATTTGAGTCTTGGTTATCTTGGAAATTAGTTGCAAATTGATTTTCCTTAATTTATACTCCCTTCACTTTGAATTTCTGCATTTTCAATTTCTTGTACTTTCATTTTCATATAACTCCAAGTACCAATAAGAGGATTAACAATCTAACTCATGAGATAATATCTACCATGCCGGGAATACTCTTGAGGTGTTAGTATATTTTCATGTTGAAGTGTGTTTTCCTGCAATAGGTTAGGATAGATTAGCCTTTAACCCCGCACATACAGTGTCGGCACCTCAAATCTTACGAGTCCTAGATTGACAGTTTAACTATCAAATTTATAGCTTATATTTTTCTCGATAGTGCTATCTCACAAATAATGTTTTCAACAAGTACTTGGATAAGTTTGTTCTTGTTTTTCTATATGATATTCTAATTTATTCTAAGAATGAAGAGGATCATAATGAACATTTGAGAATGGTTTTATAAGTACTAAGAGAGCATAAATTGTATGGAAAGATAAACAAATGTGATTTATATATAACGAGAAACTATTGTGTTTCCCATCATTAGTGTAGTGTGCCTTTGTCATGACCAAAAGAAAGAGGAACCTAACCTCCTATACACCAAAAGAAGCTACGTGCAACTGGCCACCAACTACCTGGAAGTCATCAAAGGTAATGGAGGCCTCACTAACATATATATGAACATATGCTAGTCGAGTTCCTGTTGCAATGTTGGGATGTAGATCAAGGAAATGGGGAAAATATTCCCCTATTCTGGATAGCTCGATAATGAAATAAATGTCCTCCTTTGTGGGTTGGAACCATTGATTAAAACCCACCCTGAATGCATGTCGATGTTAATCCCAACAATGGATCAACAACCTCAATAGTCATGAGTGACCCCTTAGTGATGTATCCTCGTCATAATACTTAAGGATAGCAACAATCCGTAAGAGGACATATATCTATTGTGTAATAGGGAAAGGGACAAATTCCTTCTCCCTCTCTTAGGACTCCCACTCTCGTACAACATTGTATGAGTCAAGGCTATGTTGTTACTCCCGTTGATGCTCTCATCACTCCCATCTTTGATTCACAATAAAGTTTTGTTAGAAAGCAATGAGTCAAACAAATCTTCGGCATTAAAGATAGAATTATGTTGTTGAATTGGACGTGCAAAGAATCACTTTTTTTATTGAGGTAAATTTGTTTTGATTTAAAAATATGGTGAAATCCCACATGTAATGTGGGTGAATGAAATTGAATGCATAGAACCCAATGGGTTACTTGACCTTAGCATCCATAATAACACATTTAATCCATATAAGGATAAATATTTCTTATTTATAAAATCATAACTTGTTATTCTTGATATACATCTAGTGTGTATATATAATACACATAGGTGATAAATTGCATCCCTTGGGAAGGGATATGACATCTATTAATTATAATATTACAATTAATAAATAAATTTATAATATGGAAAATATAAGTAATTGAGAACTATGTTAGTAATATAATTAGGTATATTACATTGAATGTGAATATACATTGATTACCTGTAGAGATATTGATGCGAAGTCGAGGAAGACTAAAAATGTACCGCGGGGATTGGTCATGGAACGTTGAGTTCAGTGGTGCTTTGGTAAATAAGTTTCTTTTTCTGCCAATGATAATCCTTTTATCCATCAGAAACATAGAGGAACATCACTTTATAAGTGTCATTCTCTATTGTCTATATCAAATATAAGCGAGGGGAAAGGGGAGCCTAGCTCTCCTTATGGTTTGGAATTGGTGCCATATTTGGCATTGCTTGGTTGTGGTTGAGGTACTTAGCGATGGTTTGGTTCTATGGATAGTGGTCACTTGTGGTTGCACATGGATGAGGGCTGATAAAATTGTTGTTATGATTGGAAACCATTATTTGAAATCCCATATGCGATAACTGCTTTGATATGTAATGCTTTATATGGCATGGGAGGTTGGTATAGTATTGATGGGGAAAAAAGAAAGGCTTGGGCTTGGACATGGGGATAGCCCATGCTTGCACATATGACATTTGGTTAACAATAGAAGTGTGGTTTCACATGATAAAGCTCGATGACCGAGGGTGTATAACAATTTTTTTGAATACAAAGATGACAAGTTGTGGTTTGTTAAACCTTGATGATAAATTCAATAAGGCCTTGGCTTATGGACTTAAAATTGGATGCAATGGAAGTGGTAGAAGCCCAATTTTTTTTTGGTTTTTTAATGACCATCATGAAATAATGTCTAGATTAGGGAATAAAAATTGGGCGATGAGCATTGAATTGATTGTATATATGCAGAGGGTTTAAATTTCTATTAAATGCACTTTCGAAGAAATTTTTAAATTGAGGCTTTTGTAACACAAATTGAAATAGAATTTAGCAAATATTGTAGATTATATGTAAGGGTTTGCTCTTTTGTTTCACAACATATCATGGTGGGTAGGTGTGTAATGTCCCCAATTTGATATTTTTCCCAATTTAGTCAATTTTTGAAACTTGGACTAGTAAAGCCCCAAATTGTCCCAAAGGATCCCAAATATTTTCGAATGGTGTATGGAGTGGATTGAGATGTATTTGGACACATTAAAGCAGATATTATATGCTTTTACACTTTACAAATACTTTAGCAACTGTCATTTACACTTATAGAATGAAAGGAAGAATTACTAGGAAAATCGATGTTGAAACCCCCAAAGGTAGATGGCTCCAAAAGAGTCCTGAGGATTTTGAATTGGGTATTAAGGTATATGAATTGTATTAATACATAAAAAAGAACCTCATGTATGTTTATACACTATTAGAAGACTTCTGCAAGATTCATTTAACTTCAGGAGAAGTTGGGGAATTTTACTAGTAAATTCGAGGTTCAAAGCCCCAAGGGTAGGGGACAAATATGGCCTCCCAAATGTTGTAATACCTTCCACAATTTTAGAAAAGAGACATGTTTCTTATAAATTACTTCAATGGTATCCCCAATGCATCATCAATTATTCTCTATAGGCTTCTGCAACTCCCATAAATCAGATATTTGTATACATGTCTTCACATAAGGGGAAATGATGGTAAAATTCACCACTTGTTATGAAATTCGAAATTTAGGTTCCAAGGACTTCTGAAATGTTAATGAAACTTATTCAGAACATTAATGACACTCCATACATCAATAAAATCATAGATATTGACTGATAAAATTCGAAATAAAACCTCTTCAAGCTCCAAGAACAAGATATAGGGAAAATGACACCATTTATGCATTGTTTGCTATTTTTACATAGTTTCACTTGGTATTTAGACTTGAGAGTATTCTGAGCATAAAATACAAAGTATATATATTAGAATAAAAATAAATGGATATTCTTGGACTCTCACAAAGATATCAGCATCTCCCCAAAGGCGCAATTCCTCCATGAGCCAAAATATGCAAGGAGATGTGTGATAGAGATGAGAAAAAGTTGTAGAAGAAAGAACCACGATCTTCCCTATAGCTTCAACTTGAAACTAATAACTCCATTGTAGCTACAAATGAAAGGTCTGAATGGCCTCTCCAATTTCCAATTAGGATGGGAATCTTTTGCCCTCAAAATTGGTACTAAGGCAAGTAGAGTAAACACTCCACTAGCATGGACAAGCTAGAAGCTCTCCAAATTGCAAATATGAAAATAAAAAATGATCAAAAGATACTCTCATTATTTGTTCTTGTATTTTATAAACTTATCAAGTCCTCCATGGGTCTAATTCCTTCCAAAAGATTCATTTCAACTCAAGTTGGGAAGAGATTCCAATGTGTGCCACTTGTCCACAACTCCTAATCTCCATCTTCCCTCATTTCAAATGGGTGTTTCTTTGGCTTCCCTAACTCCCTTTTGCACCTTATTGGAGGCTATGTTTAGCCCTGGCATGTCATATATGTCATATGTCAGCATTCAGGTCTGATTTGTGTCATAGGTGTCATAGCATCTTCATCATTGTTGTCATATAGATAGGGAATCTAGCCCAAGTGTCACAATTCTTCTAAGATGCCTCTTCCTCTTCCATGGGAGTTATTCTTCCACTCCAATTCGACCTTACATGACTCATTCCATGATTAATTCCTCTTAAACTCCCCCAAGTATGTTACCCTTCATCTTGAACTCAAATTGTGAGAGAATCATCCAAGTGTAGTGGGGAATCTTGCCACAAGTGGGTCCCACAACCTCTTATGTGCCCTCATGGTCCAATGGCACCTTATTTTTTTTGTATTATTATTTAATTGACCCATTTAATGTGAATTTGTAAGTCTAAGGTCATTTTGGGTCTTGTAGCTCCTTTACTCAAACTTTTAATGCTTCCATACCCAACCTTGGAAACTAGTAATTTTCCTCCATGATAGCTCATTTGGATGGAAATATTACAAACTTTGAATTGGGAATTTTCTCTTAATGTGGCCCAACTTTTCCAGTTGGATCTAATTTTACATTATTACTAACTTAGACATCATTCTTGGTAATTATTTGACCCTTATCATCAATTTGATAGACTATCATGAATATGGCCAAGTGGTTTAGGCCATTGCGACCCAATGCAAATTTTTGGTACATGAAAAATCCTCCCTTCCCAATATTGCTTGTCCTCAAGCAATTTCAAACATGGATGTTGAAGAACCTGATTTCTTTCTAAAACTTTGCTTCCCAAAGCTTCCCTTCTAAAACTCTGAGTAGTGGCACTCATGCACTACAATTTTGTGCTTCCAAAAGCAACGATATGAGGATTTTCTTTTTCATATTGAGATTACTTGTGACCTCACCACTAAACACCAAAATATTAATTAAATCCATCAAAACAAAGTTTTCACAATTACTCTTTTACCTCTTTCATATTTTGGAAACCCTTTCTGATACCACTGTATAATTCTTGAAGTTTCCATTGAGTTTCCCAACTTTGAGTCTTCGAGATTCCATGAATATTTTAGAGAAGAACCACCATGATTGCTGCCGCACTACTCTGATTAAAATCACTTTATTGAGTGGGGGCTCAATCTCCCATACTACTTGCTTCCCCCCCAAAAAATTGAAACCAGTGAGACTAAAAATTATCCCAGGGTCCCATTGTTTGCATTGCACTCCAACAATTAGGAGTGCCCTCCAACCCATACCATCGGGAAGGAGAATTCCTGGATCCCGTTTTCTTGTATGCATTCTTCCAAACATCATGACTACAAAAGATATATCAGCAAAGTACATAACAACATAATAAAAAGGTACATCAAGGAGGCACCTCATCAAAGAATCATGAAAGTGCTTATACCTCCAAATAAGTAGACCACCATTTGCCAATTGCATACAAGCTTCAAGTGACCAATCAAATCTGCTCCAATGACTTAGGTGAGGATCCCATGTCCTATAATGTTGCTCCAAAAGGATGTAATATGCATAAAAATAATCAGCCGTGTGTTCTTTCATCCAAGAAGTGAATGAAGAATCTCCACTAAAATATGAACCAAGTAGAGAGCAAAGAAAACAATTATCCTTCAAGGGGCTCGCATAAGTAGAATTTGTGCATCCATGAACATGTGTATCATCAAGAAATAACAAGGGATGTTGATTCCAAGTAGTGGATGAAGTTCCTTCAATATCAATTGAACTAAGCAAGGAGCAAGGAAAATCATAAGTCTTCAAGTGACTCAAGTGAACATCATAAGTGCATCCATGTAGATGTGTTTCATCATAAGGTAACAAGGGATGTTGCTACAAATGTAAATAATAAATGGCTCTAATAATGTCATCATCTAAAGGAGATATAGGATTTTCATACTCCTCACATCACACCATCAAAAATAAACTTTTCACCCATACTTCATTAGGATGAATGTTGCAAAATATTGAAGTGTAGGAAGTAGGAGAATGAACCAACTCACCCAAATTATCAGAGAGTGCAGAAGTGTCCTCATCTGAATTCTCCATAAGGGTAGGATCATGCACCTCCCCCAAAAGTGCAAAAATTTCCTCATAGGTTGGTTTCAAGGTAGTGGAATCAACTTCTTCAAAAAATGTGTAACCATTTCCAAGAGGAAACTCAAGTTCCTCTTTCACCACATCAAGTGCTTCTATCTCATCAATCTCATCTTCAAACACATCAAGCACATGCAAATTTCTAGGTTTCTCATGATCTACCATGTCATGAGAATCCTCCATGCAATCTACCATATGACAATTTGAAACATAGGAGGAAGAACAAGTATATTGCAACCTTTCAAGAAGTTTATCATTTTGAATTCTAAGTTTATGAATATCCTCATTATTCTTCATGTATGAATCATGTAACAATTAATTAAACTCAACCAAATTATTTCTATCAAAAATCAAAGACATGAAATTACCTTTGATGTTGCACATTTCTCTTTGAATCTTCTCCAGGTCTTCAAGGAAGGATGGATCCTACAATGAAGAAACTTTCCAACAATAATTTGACACTAGTGCTTGAGTGTCATGGAGCATGTTAAGGGTCTCTTGGATCTTCTATTCATTCATCTTTAATGACCCTTCAAGAAAGAGAGGCTTTTTCAAATGAACCTCCTTATCTTCTTCCTTCTTACTTGGACCAACTTCATGAAGCTTAAGTGGTGATGGGGAAGTTGATCTTATTTCTTCTACAACTGCTACAAGGTCTTCATTTTCATGCTTAATGGAAGTTTGGCTTGCAGCAACACTTTCAAAACTGATCTCTATTTCACCAACATAGAGGTGTGAGCACCCATTAGTAGGTACTCCTTCATAGTTCAGGCATTTATTAGTAGATTCTCTTTGAGTCATGTCCAAGGTAGAATGTGTCTCGAAATGATCAATATTTTCGATAGAGTGTTATTTATGCTCATGTGATGTCTCTTCATATTTGGAATCTATTTTTGAAGAAAAACCAAAAACTGTAGTGCTCTGGTTTTTACAACGGAGCACTATGTAAAATTTCTCAGTTAATTTTCTACGTTTTAAACTTTATCAAGTGTATGGGAGTAAATTTCTAACAATTACTATGCGTCTAAATGATATTCAGTGTACTGTCGTGTTTTCATCAACCTTACATTCGTAATTTAAAATAAACAAACATATCATTATTTTCTTTTCAACAATCATGTTCCAGCATAAGAATATGTTTCACAACTTAGTAAATCAGTAAATAGCAAGTTATGCATGTTTACAGTAAGATTTAGCATAATAATCAAAAAACGTAAATAACAAGGAAATTACGTGATGCTGATGCTAACCGCAGGTTGTAGCAGGTTGTATAACCCCTTAGACAGCCAAACTGAAGTGTCCACCCTACCGACCAACTATTATCTTGCTGGCCCTTGGAAATCAAAGGATTTCCAAGCCCCCGAGCCCACAATCTGATAATCCCGAGAGCAATCCTCTCTTCCGTTCTCCCAACTTTCTGTTCTCCAAACTCTCTGTTCTCCCAAACTTCTTTTCTTCCCCCCCAAAAAAAACCTCCCTTTACTCCAATCTCTCCCCCTCTATATAATTTCCCTTCCTCGAGAATATCCTGGGCTTACTCCACCGCCCCAAAATCCCCCTCTCGAGCCCCTCAACATTTACTCCTATCACTAGTTCATTCATACACGGTTCTTTATAAAAATGTATAATTAATTACTCTCATGGAAAAATTAGTTGGTTTTGGATTGACGGTCGTAAGTATTTATTACGGTGGGAATTATCACCCAAAGGTTATCCATTCGGGACAAGCTTCATTAATTACAAGTCTATTCGCCATCCTTGGTATTTAATGTTATTAATGTAATTAATAAAATATTATATAATTAGTTGACCCTTTTCAACTTGGACATGATGTGTCTTAATGGCCTACCTTATCCGTCGAGATCACTTATCTTGAGGTTTAAATTCCAAGATTAACATTGAATAATTAAATAACCATTTTCCATCACATCACGTTCATTCCAAAATAGTTATCCTATTATGTCTAACTTAGAAATGTAAAATAATCACATTCTAATCATTCATTAATCAATATTTAAATTTCACCTATTTTGCAATTGTTACGACATGGGTAGTAGTATTATTAAAATAAATTTTAGGTAATAATATTAATTTAAATCCTCATAAGGTAATAATAATGGTGAATTTAATAAAGATGTCTTTTACATCATTTGTTTATCACATGAGTACCCTAACATCTACATAGTATCATAGTTCTTCTAAACAAAGCACCCTTAAGTGCTTAAACAACCTTACTAATTAACTAAACAGTACCCTTACCTTATTTACAACAATTCTCAGACGACAATGTTAACTGATGACACTTGTCTCAATTGTATATCACAATGTTTACCAACGGGTAATGCGTAGCTTAATTGACTTGTTTTACACATCTTAGATAACTTTATATTCATTATCTGAATTCGGTCAATGCATGATTAACCTAATTACTTATGACAACTTACACATTTATTCAATATGTTAAGTGTTTGTATCTCGATACTAGTGTACATGTGCAAGGTGTGCATGCGTGGCCAGCGTATGCACACATCATAAATGTACTATAGACAAACCCCATCCGGCCTATGCATATCTGCTAACTAATAGTAGTATTTACCCCCATGTAGAAGAAAAACATAATATATATAGTACAATTACTTCAACATTCTGAGTTATTTAACAGTTAATTCTTTACGATTTCACATCATTCTCTTTATCTTTACATTAGTTTAATCAATCATGTACAAGGAAGGGTGCCTACTTCCACTAACTTGGAATCAAGGAATACTAAACCCCCAACAGTACTAACTAACACATCCTCCCATCATAACCTACGTCCAGTATCCTCCCTATCCTTCCTCTGCTAGTACAACAGTGGATGTCGGACTCACCGATCTGACCACATAGAACTTGAGAGCGATAGCGTCGGCTGAACAGCGGACCTATCCTCCCCTAGCAGGCATCCGACCATCGTCATCACAACAACATGGGGAGCGTGTCTCATCACGGCCCTCCCACGACCTCGGGTCTCATGGAAACATAGGGTGGGAAACACATCCATCCCTCTCAACATACTGGGCCTACGCCATTATCAACTCATACTTGCTGCTATTGGGATTATCAGTTTGTGTTATCGTATCCTCATTTTGGCTGCTAAGGTTTGCTGTATGAACATGTTTTTCCTTTCCAATATATATCAGATCAAGTAACTGGCTATCCCATAGCCCTTGTGTCATGTAGGTTAGTGTTTTGCAAAATACAATTTATAGAAAGCATTTTCCATTGATCGCCAATTGATCCATGTTATCATTTTATTTCATGTAACGTTTTAGCTCATCATAGATGCGTATGACATATAACATTTCAATAATTCATATAAGAAGATGGTATCCACGTACCGAATCATATATTTCACATTTCATTAATGAAAACATATAAACATATACTGCAATCGTAAAATAAGGAAATCATATGATAATCATGACATCATAATCGCATAACATAGTAACATCATAATCATGGTGAAATCATAAAACAGAGTAACATCATATAACGAGGTCCAATATAGTTTACTCAGTCGAGCTGAGTTCAACAGAATATATAAGAAATAAAGTATGGTGTATCTAACTAATAAATATGCCGAATCAAAAATATGGGCATTACATACACCCACCCTTCGGGAAACTTCGTCCCGAAGTTATGGTCAAAATAGTGAGGGAAAATCTCGACGCATGGTCTCTGCATCCTCCCAGGTAGCAGACCCTGGGCTATATTTGTCCCATTGGACCTTAACTTGGTCCACATGGCGACTACGGAGCTGTCGAACCCTACGATCAAGTATACGTAATGGTTCGACCCTGAAGGTTCCCTCGTCCGAGACCTGCAATTCCTTCCAATGAATTTTGTGAGTCTTATCAGCTATGTAATGTCGTAATACAGAAACATGAAATACATTATGAGTTTTATGCAAGTGGGGTGGCAGCGCGAGACGATAAGTAACTGGTCCGATTTTCTCAAGAATCTCAAATGGACCTATAAAGCGAGGTGACAACTTGGTACCCTTCCCAAACCGAATGGTACTTTTATTTGGTCTGATGCGAATAAATACACGATCCCCTACTCCATAAGTTCTATCTGATCTGTGTGCATCAGCGTAACTCTTTTGCCTATCCTGTGCTTCCTTTAGCCACTGCCTAATCTGTATCACTTGCTCCTCCATTTCCTGAATCAATTCAGGCCCAATTAAAACTCGATCCTCTAACCTGTCCCAACTGAGTGGTGTCCTGCACGGCCTCCCATACAATGCCTGATATGGAGGCATACCGATGGAGCTGTGATGACTATTGTTGTATGCAAACTCCACTAAAGGAATATATTTCTCCCACTGTGTCTGTTGATCCATAACATACATCCTAAGCATGTCCTCCATCACTTGATTCACCCTCTCTGTCTGTCCATCTGTCTCGGGGTGATAAGCTGAGCTTAAGTTCAATTGTGTCCCCAATGCTGACTGCATGCTTGTCCAAAATCTGGAGGTGAACTTAGGGTCTCTGTCAGAGATTATCTTTTTAGGAACTCCATGAAGACGTACAATCTCATTTATGAATACCCTTGCCACATCTGTCACATCATAGGTGTCTCTGACTGGAATGAAGTGAGCACTTTTGGTCAGTTTGTCAACTACCACCAAAATAGCATTATGTCTCAGAGATGTGAGTGGTAGTCCTACAACGAAGTCCATGGAAATGACTTCCCATTTAGTCAGAGGGATATCATGCGGTTGTAGGAGACCGGCTGGGTGATGGTGATCTGCCTTCACTTGTTGACACTCAAGGCACTTCGAAACAAAATCCACTATATCCATCTTCATACCTGGCCAAAAGAAGAGTTGCTTCATGTCAGCATACATCTTCTTCACCCCTGGGTGCGCACAGTAATGTGATCTATGGGCCTCTCTAAGGATTGTTTTCCTGATATCACCTTCCTTAGGAACATACATCCTTCCCTGATACCGCAACAATCCATCTTCCTCAAGATGGTACCCATCATACTTCAATTCCTGTTCCTTTCCATTCTGAATAGCTGAGGTTACTTTTAGATACCAACTATCGCCCAATAGTTGTCCTAGTACCCTTTCCCTCAAGTCAACCTTCAAGGGAATTAAGGAGAAAAGTCTCGGCCTTCGGCTTAGAGTGTCTGCCACCACATTCTCCTTTCCTTTGATGTAAGAGATACCAAAGTCATATTCACTCATGAACTCACTCCATCTCCTTTGCCTAGCATTCAAATCCCTTTGGGTAAAGATGTACTGCAAGCTCTGATGGTCTGTTTTAAGGGTGAAGCTTCTACCAACTAGGTAGTGCCTCCATAATTTTAGTGCCAACATTACTGCTGCCAATTCTAGATCATGCGTGGCATACTGCTCCTCATGAGGTTTCAACTTTCGATATGCATAAGCTATTACCCCACCTTCCTGCATCAACACCGCTCCTAATCCTTGCTTCGAGGCATCGGTGCATACCATGAAATCTTTATCCATGTCTGGTACCCGCAAGATCGGTGCACTTGTCAACAATCTTTTTAACTCTGTAAAAGCGGCATCGCATTCATCAGTCCATTCATACCGGATTCCCTTGCGTTGCAAGGTGGTAATAGGTTTTGCAATTTTAGAAAATCCTTCCACAAACCTCCGGTAATAGCCTGCTAACCCCATGAAGCTGCGCACCTCATGAGCATTCCTTGGCATTGGCCAATCTTCAATGGCCTTTACCTTTTCTGGGTCTACAGAGATCCCTTCACCTGAGATGATGTGCCCCAAGTAGTGAATCTCTTTTTGGAAGAAGGAACACTTTGATAATTTACCATAAAGTTTATGTTCCCTTAAGCATGTCAAGACTAACCGCAAGTGTTCCTCATGCTCCTTCTCACTTTTAGAATAGATAAGAATATCATCTAAGAAGACCTGAACAAAGTGGTCCAAGTATTTTCGGAAGACACCATTCATGAGGCTCATGAATACAGCTGGAGCATTGGTCAAACCAAATGGTACCACTACAAACTCGTAATGCCCAAATCGAGTTCGAAAGGCAGTCTTAGGAATGTCGCCTTCCTTGATTCTCAACTGGTGATACCCTGATCGTAAATCAATCTTTGAGAAGACTGACGCACCTTTCATTTGATCAAAGAGGTCATCAATTCTTGGTATGGGATACCTGTTCTTCACTGTGGCTTTGTTCAAATCTCTGTAATCTATGCACAGTCGCAGGGATCCATCCTTCTTCTTAACGAAGATCACTGGTGCTCCCCACGGCGAGATACTAGGTCTAATCAGTCCCAAATCTAGCAACTCTTTTAACTGGATCTGTAACTCACGGAGCTCTGGAGTTGTCATTCTATACGGAGTTTTTGAGATAGGTTCTGCACCAGGTTTTAGTTCGATTGTGAAATCGAACTCTCTTTCTAGAGGTAGTCCTGGTAATTCCTTCGGAAAGACATCCTTGAACTCGGAAAGTACTGGGTAAGAATTCAAGGAAGGTCCTTTACTATCGCTCACGGCCTCCACTACGAACAACTGGCATCCTTGTCTTAGGCACCGCTTAGCTTTCACCATAGAGATGAAGCGGAGGGATACCTTCCTCTTCAAGCCTTGGATTTGAATTGTCCTTCCCTCGTCATCGAGGCACAACACCATCTTCGCATAGCAGTCTATGAAAGCTCTATGGTCTTCTAACCAATCCATGCCAATAATGAGGTCATAAGTCCCCAAATTGGTGACATAAGCATCCAACTTAGTGGTGCACACTCCTAAGTCAACCTCACAACTTCTCCCTTTAAGACCTACTGTTTGCTTAGCTCCTGAAGCCATTTCAACCAGTTTGAAATCCTCGTGCTCGTAGGCTGCCAACCCACATTTATCTAATGCAAATGGTGAAATAAAACTATCAGTTGCTCCTAGATCAAACAAAATTTTAAGTTTGACATTGTTTACATTACCAGTGGATTCTACTACGGTAGACTGATGTTCTGCCTGGTGGTTATGCACCACTACATGAATCCGATGACTGTTACCCGAACTATCCATGGGTGCTTTTCCTTCCCTGTGCCTGCTGCTTGACTGACCCTTGGGACAGTCTCGCTGGAAATGAGGACCTCCGCATCCCCAACAAGAGAGATTGGGAGGGGCTTGCATGTTGCTCGAAGGAATCCTCTGAGATGAGTTCCTTCCCCTGGTTCCTCTAAAACCCCTTGCTCCTCTATAGGAACTTCCCTGTGTACGTCCCTGGCTTTGGTGGGTTGCGGACGATGCCTGGGAGATTGAGTTAACTGAAGTATTACCCCTCAGTGTGAACCGGTTACCATAAGGAGGAGGTCTAGATTGTCCTCCCCTGAAGTAAGGACGTGACGCCTTCCCTGAAACATACTGATTGGTTCCTGTCAACTTACTGCCCCCTTTTCCATCTGACATATCAGCTGCATAACGAGCATACTCAACTGCCATGGCAACTGAAGTTGGCTTCCACATCCGCACCGCAGCTCTAATCTTGTAGTTAAGTCCATACACAAAACGCTCTACCTGACAATCATCTGCATCTAGGTAAGGAACATATTTTACCAGTTCCATAAACCGAGATTCATACTCCTCCACTGTCTTGTCTCCCTGTACTAAGGCATGGAGTGCACCTGCCTGTTCTTCCTTGTAATAATTTGGCAAATACTTCATGTGGAACCTCTCCTCGAACAGTTCCCAAGAATTTGTAAGAGGAGTAAGGTGCAACTGCTTCTCGAGGTTTGACCACCAATTCAAAGCATCACCTTTAAGCTGAAAGACGGCCATCCTAGCCTTGGAACTATATGTGTACTCATTCAATGCGAAGCATCTCTTCATGCCTTCCAGCCATGCCTCTGCATGCTTACCGGGTCGTCCTCCTGAAAACTCTGGAACTTTTATCTTTTCTAACTCCCTCGATATGTCCTGAAGCGGTTCCAGTCTTGGGCCATGTGCCCTTTCAGAGTTCTCTCGACTCACTTGAGTGGTTTCCACCTCGGCGGCCCTTTCCAACTGCCTGTTCATCGTGGTCATAATAGCCTCCAATGACCTCGTTATGATCTGCATTTCTGGTGTTGAGGTTGGTTGTGGCGGTGTTGGCGGTGGCGGTGTTGGCGGTGACGGTGGTCGACCTTGACCCCGACTTCGACCTCTGCGTGTTGTCACCATGATAGTTCCTGAGTTATTAAAAATAAAATCATATCCTTAGTTGTTCAATCAAATATATGCGGAACTAAAATGTAGGTATTCAATAACTTGCATCATGAGATAACAAATTGTCAAGATTAGCGCAGTAAAATATATAGTCGTTTTTATTTAAACAATCTTGTCATGGTGTTCAGCTCGTCGTGCTGGTCTTAATGGTGTCTTGTTTTTGAGATTTCGGGTCTCTTTCATCCCTTCGACTAGGAGTTGAAATCTCGGCAAAATTTTTAATATCTCTATTTTAGTTAACTTTAAATGTTACCCTTTAATCTAAACAACTTAATTAACATTAATTGTTTAAACCTCAACCAATCATAGTTAAGTTTAATACTAAAAATTAAAATTCCTATAAAGCATATATTTTAACAACGTATGTTATAACAAAATTAAATTAATTAATTAATTTTTATAATACATATAATCTAACAAAATATAAATAATTTTAAATTTTATAAAACATACATTCTCTCAAAATATATAAAAATAAATTTAAATTTTAATACAACATATATTATATCCTCCTATATATATTTCACGAACATATATACATGCTTTTACAACTATATACAAATATATACGTAGATTGATAAACCGTAGATTTTTACCACGCGGCCTTTCACCGCCATGCAAAGAGCGAGTATGCATGAAGGACACGCGGTCTCTCCAAGCAACCCACCGCCCTCGGAAAGTGGGGGAAACCCTAAATAGGGTCAATCCCCAAGACGTGGCCATTTTTCCTTCTCTTCCTGAGTTTTTAGCTCTGCAACTCCGCCATGGAAAGTGGTTCAAGCTCCGTCTGATTTCAGGTATAATCTCTACTTCACAAACCCTGGGCTTCTGTAAAGTCGTGATATTCTTCCGAAGAAGCCCTCTGTAACAACCCTGGGCTTCGGTAGTCCCTAGAGGTAGTATAACCCCGGTAAATCTAGCCCCGTTATACCCTGCCTTTACTTGGGTTAAGCTCATCCCATGAAAAGCCATTTGCTTAAAAAAAAAAAAATAAGGATATGGATCAAAGACGCTCACTATTCGGAAGAAATTCTAGTACAAACGTTCGTCTACTCACCATTATTTTGTGTTCATAGCCCCTAAACTCTGACTGGATTTATTTTTCCCTATTCCCATTTCCTCATGGATGTCTTCGGAGTCTCGGGAGTTGGTATCAATGGTCTGCTATTCACACTATTTATCGCTGGAATATCCCTTTTTCTGCTATGTTTCTTCATCAAATACTTATGGACGCCATGGGCTCTCTATGGAGCTCTGAAAAAGCAGGGATTCAAAGGGCCTCCCCCACGTTTTATGCTCGGCAATCTACTGGATATTGCCAACATGATACAGCAGGAGATGCGCACAGACATGGCCTGTCAACTGTAGGGGGAATAATGATGAAATTGTAATTGGTTCACGGTTATCTAATTAACAAGGGGCCCAGGAGTCGGATTCTGCGAGATGTTCCTCTAGTTATACTGGAAGTGATATTTTTGAGAGCATCAGGCACCTCTCTAATTACCGTGAATATGATGGTGGAGATGGAGTGAGAAGGCTGTCTAATCACAACATGAATACTGACGTAGGAGATGCAAGCCGATTCTTAAATTTTTGTGGTAATACTAATGGAGACAGTGCAGGGCGTCTATCTAATTACCAGGGGGAATGGAGATGGGGCCTGTCGTCCTTTAGAGCACCGGCAGCTGTTGGACATGAGGCGTCTGTTAACAGAGATTCCAGTTCTTTTTAAATGAACTGGCGGCAGCAGCAACGACAACGGCGGCATCAGTAACGAGCAGTGAGTGCACGCGCGCGCAGACATAGTGGTCGTTCTGGCTTAGTGATTAAAGCGTGCGTTGTCTACTGTTTTATGGACGCCAGCGCTGAACCAGTTCGTCCTATCTTTCTATATATATATATTTTTTTTTTCATAAGCCTCCCTGCCAACAGAGATCATGGGTTTCAGTTTTTTTTTTTATAACAGAAATCTATGGTTTTAATTTGAGAACGCAGCCCTCTGGCAGGTGCGCGTCCTTGATGGCCTGCCTGTGCAGTGCCTAGACGCGTTGGGCTTGGCGTTTGGGGAAAGCTCTTATGTGAGCTCGTTGCTTGAATGTTGGAGAATGCGTGGTGGCCTCCGTTTGGACCTGGCAGCAGGTCGCTTGCGATTTGGGCAGGCTCTCGGCATTGAACTTGGGTTGTGCCCATTGGCAGCTTGTCCCTTGTGATTTGGGCAGACTCTCGGCGCTTGGAGAATAGGAACAAGACGAAGGTGGGTCTGCTGGGCCTTGTAATCTTTTGATTTCATTATTAATAAAATCATACTGGGTTTCCATACCCTATTTTGGATTTCGTATTTATTATGTGTTTATATTTTCATTTATGGGTTTAACACAGGGTTCTCTAGGTTAAGCATTTTATACGCATATTATGTATTCTTATTTCTTTATATTCAGAGCAGGGCCTCCGTTCCCCCTCTTATCGCTGCCTGCAATTTGTTTAACTTAGATTTCTTTTGAATTAATCGTGCTCTGTTTGAATTTTGGTTTATTTCTTTTTATTGCTCTACATTTTTTTTTGAAGCACAAAATGATCTGAACATTGCCCATCCACCTCTTAATGCACTCAAGCTGAGCGCTGAGTTTCATTTCTGTTTTTGTTTCAGTTTTTATTTTATTTTATTTTGAATACAACTTCAGGCTCTTCTCCCCTACTAGATTCGAATTATTTTTCTTAAACTCTAGAAGGATTTATATGGGTCTTTATTATTTCTATTGCCCATAGCTTCGGCACCAACCCTAAATTTTTTTTTTTTTTTTTTTAGTCTTTAAATTTGGATGATTGCAATTTTATTATAATAATTTATTTATTTTTTTTATTATACCATCTCGAGGTTGCATAAAGGTAATAAACAACAGTAAATGTCGATGTAAAGAAACTAGCAGACTATATTTAAGGTCGAAAGACCAAGAAGTACAAGAAAGATATCTGCAGCTAAACTATAAAAGGAAAGAACAGATATTTATACTAACAGAAGCATAAAGATCAAGAGATCTAAACAAGATGACCAAGAAACTCAAGATTTTTATTTCATAGATAAAGATCCTTCAAATTACAATCTTAGGTAAAGATGCTAGTAGCTTCTGCGAGGTGTTGATGACCGAGGCTTCATTTAAAATCCCATAATTTTATTAACTGTCAGAAATAAATGACAATGATTTCCTCATTTCCTCCAACAAATTTGCATTTGTTTTTCCAATATAAACCTTTGATTCTTTTAAATTGAGCGAATTTGCTCAAAATAGCTCAATATTTTGTCGGCAACAACTATTAATTTCTATATAAAGCTCTTTTGCTTTTGTTGTAATTTCAATTTAATTTTCTTCTCTTATTTTTGTTCATGGATTCCCATCACTCGCCAAGATTTTGGCAACAGTAGTAGGAAATAGAACGGAAGGGGATAAATTGCTGGAAGCCCTAAATAATTTGCATTTGTTTAGTGGTAGATTAACTATATAAAGAATGAAAATGTAAATATATATATATATATATATATTTTTAATGTAATTGTTGTTATCGTTGTGCAGGTACCTTGAAAGATGACTATGGCTGGAGGTCAAGTAGGTAAATTATCAAGTAAATTTTCTAGGTGAAGCATGAATAGGCCTGTAGGTTCAAGAGTCTGAACAAAGGCTCTGATACCATCTGTAGTGCTCTGGTTTTTACAGCGGAGCACTATGTAAAATTTCTCAGTTAATTTTCTACGTTTTAAACTTTATCAAGTGTATGGGAGTAAATTTCTAACAATTACTATGCGTCTAAATGATATTCAGTGTACTGTCGTGTTTTCATCAACCTTACATTCGTAATTTAAAATAAACAAACATATCATTATTTTCTTTTCAACAATCATGTTCCAGCATAAGAATATGTTTCACAACTTAGTAAATTAGTAAATAGCAAGTTATGCATGTTTACAGTAAGATTTAGCATAATAATCAAATAACGTAAATAACAAGGAAATTACCTGATGCTGATGCTAACCGTAGGTTGTAGCAGGTTGTATAACCCCTTAGACAGCCAAACTGAAGTGTCCACCCTACCGACCAGCTATTATCTTGCTGGCCCTTGGAAATCAAAGGATTTCCAAGCCCCCGAGCCCACAATCTGATAATCCCGAGAGCAATCCTCTCTTCCGTTCTCCCAACTTTCTGTTCTCCAAACTCTCTGTTCTCCCAAACTTCTTTTCTTCCCCCCAAAAAAAAAACCTCCCTTTACTCCAAGCTCTCCCCCTCTATATAATTTCCCTTCCTCGAGAATATCTTGGGCTTACTCCACCGCCCCAAAATCCCCCTCTCGAGCCCCTCAACATTTACTCCTATCACCAGTTCATTCATACACGGTTCTTTATAAAAATGTATAATTAATTACTCTCATGGAAAAATTAGTTGGTTTTGGATTGACGGTCGTAAGTATTTATTACGGTGGGAATTATCACCCAAAGGTTATCCATTCGGGACAAGCTTCATTAATTACAAGTCTATTCGCCATCCTTGGTATTTAATGTTATTAATGTAATTAATAAAATATTATATAATTAGTTGACCCTTTTCAACTTGGACATGATGTGTCTTAATGGCCTACCTTATCCGTCGAGATCACTTATCTTGAGGTTTAAATTCCAAGATTAACATTGAATAATTAAATAACCATTTTCCATCACATCACGTTCATTCCAAAATAGTTATCCTATTATGTCTAACTTAGAAATGTAAAATAATCACATTCTAATCATTCATTAATCAATATTTAAATTTCACCTATTTTGCAATTGTTACGACATGGGTAGTAGTATTATTAAAATAAATTTTAGGTAATAATATTAATTTAAATCCTCATAAGGTAATAATAATGGTGAATTTAATAAAGATGTCTTTTACATCATTTGTTTATCACATGAGTACCCTAACATCTACATAGTATCATCGTTCTTCTAAACAAAGCACCCTTAAGTGCTTAAACAACCTTACTAATTAACTAAACAGTACCCTTACCTTATTTACAACAATTCTCAGACGACAATGTTAACTGATGACACTTGTCTCAATTGTATATCACAATGTTTATGAACGGGTAATGCGTAGCTTAATTGACTTGTTTTACACATCTTAGATAACTTTATATTCATTATCTAAATTCGGTCAATGCATGATTAACCTAATTACTTATGACAACTTACACATTTATTCAATATGTTAAGTGTTTGTATCTCGATACTAGTGTACATGTGCAAGGTGTGCATGTGTGGCCAGCGTATGCACACATCATAAATGTACTATAGACAAACCCCATCCGGCCTATGCATATCTGCTAACTAATAGTAGTATTTACCCCCATGTAGAAGAAAAACATAATATATATAGTACAATTACTTCAACATTCTCAGTTATTTAACAGTTAATTCTTTACGATTTCACATCATTCTCTTTATCTTTACATTAGTTTAATCAATCATGTACAAGGAAGGGTGCCTACTTCCACTAACTTGGAATCAAGGAATACTAAACCCCCAACAGTACTAACTAACACATCCTCCCATCATAACCTACGTCCAGCATCCTCCCTACCCTTCCTCTGCTAGTACAACAATGGATGTCGGACTCACCGATCTGACCACATAGAACTTGAGAGCGATAGCGTCGGCTGAACAGCGGACCTATCCTCCCCTAGCAGGCATCGGACCATCGTCATCACAACAACATGGGGAGCGTGTCTCAGCACGGCCCTCCCACGACCTCAGGTCTCATGGAAACATAGGGTGGGAAACACATCCATCCCTCTCAACATACTGGGCCTACGCCCTTATCAACTCATACTTGCTGCTATCGGGATTATCAGTTTGTGTTATCGTATCCTCATTTTGGCTGCTAAGGTTTGCTGTATGAACATGTTTTTCCTTTCCAATATATATCAGATCAAGTAACTGGCTATCCCATAGCCCTTGTGTCCTGTAGGTTAGTGTTTTGCAAAATACAATTTATAGAAAGCATTTTCCATTGATCGCCAATTGATCCATGTTATCATTTTATTTCATGTAACCTTTTAGCTCATCATAGATGCGTATGACATATAACATTTCAATAATTCATATAAGAAGATGGTATCCACGTATCGAATCATATATTTCACATTTCATTAATGAAAACATATAAACATATACTGCAATCGTAAAATAAGGAAATCATATGATAATCATGACATCATAATTGCATAACATAGTAACATCATAATCATGGTGAAATCATAAAACAGAGTAACATCATATAACGAGGTCCAATATAGTTTACTCAGTCGAGCTGAGTTCAACAGAATATATAAGAAATAAAGTATGGTGTATCTAACTAATAAATATGCCGAATCAAAAATATGGGCGTTACAAAAACTCTCTTCAAGTAGGAAATAAAAACATTCCCTGAAGCTTCGGATACTTCACTACTATTTTCAATCACACACATATGATTTTCTCTCCAAGGTCTTTTACAAGAATGGAATAAACCTTTCTTCACTAACTCCACATATTAATTTTTGGGCCTATTTTCAAGCACCCAATCAACAAAGTCTTCAAAAGGAATGGCCTTTTTTGTATCTCCCTTATACACATCAAGATATGCCTGATATTATTAGGGCAAAGTTTTACATGTTGCTCTCAATCTTTGTAATTCATTCATAGAATTATCCTCATATGAGTCATCATAATAGTAAGACATGGCTGCAATTTATTCTTCAATCGATGAAACTAATACATAGGTGTAAGGACCATGGTCTGATACCACTGTAATGTCCCCAATTTGAGATTTTTCCCAATTTAGTCAATTTTTGAAACTTAGACTAGTAAAGCCCTAAACTGTCCCAAATGATCCCAAATATTTTCGAATGCTGTATGGAGTGGATTGAAATTTATTTGGACACATTAAAGCATCTATTATATGCTTGGACACTTTACAAATACTTCAGCAACTTGCATTTACACTTACAGAATGAAAGGAAGAATTACTAGGAAAATCAATGTTGAAACCCCCAAGGGTAGATGGCTCCAAAAGAATCTTGCGGATTTCGAATTGGGTATGAAGGTATATGAATGGTATTAAGACATAAAAATGAACCTCATGGGTGCTTAGAAACTATCAGAATACTTCTGCAACATTCATTTAACTTCATGATAAGTTGGAAAATTTTACTAGTAAATTCGAGGTTCAAACCCCCAAGGGTAGGGGAAAAAGATGGCCTCCCAAATGTTGTAATACCTTCACAAATTTCAGAACAGAGACATTATACTAATAAAGTACTTCAATGGGATCCCCAATGCATCAACAACTAGTTTCTATAGGATTCTGCAACTCCCATAAATCAGATATTTGTATACATGTCTTCACATACAGGGAAATGATGGTAAACTTCACCACTTGTTATGAAATTTGAAATTTAGGTTCCAAGGAATTGTGCAATGTTAATGAAACTTATTCATAACATTAATGACACTCCATACATCAACAAAATCATAGATATTGACTGATACAATTCAAAAAAAAGCCTCTTCAAGCTCCAACAACAAGATATAGAGAAAATGGCACCATTTATGCATTGTTTGGTATTTTTACATAGTTTCACTTGATATTTCGACTTGAGAGTATTCTGAGTATCAAATACAGAGTATATATATCATAATAAAAATAAATGGATATTCTTTCACTCTCACAAAGAGATCAACATCTCACCAAAGGTGCAATTCCTCCATGAGCCAAAATATGCAAGGAGATGTGTGATAGAGATGAGAACAAGTTGTAGAAGAAATAACCACGAGCTTCCCTGTAGCTTCAAATTGCAACTAGTAACTCCATTGTAGCTCCAAATGAAAGCTCTGAATGGCCTCTCCATATTCCAATTAGGATGGGAATCTTTCACCCTCGAAATTGGTACTAAGGAAAGTAGAGTAAATAGTCCACTAGCATGGACAAGCTAGAAGCTCTCCAAATTGCAAAGATGCAATAAAAAATGATCAAAAGGTATTCTCCCTATTTTTTCTTGTCTTTTATAAACTTCTCAAGTCCTCCATGGGTCGAATACCTTCAAAAAATGTTCATTCCAACTCAAGTTGGGAAGAGATTCCAATGTATTCAATTTGTCCACATTCCTAATCTCCATCTTCCCTCATTTCGAATGGGTTTCTCTTTGGCTGCCCTAAATCCCTTGTGCTCCTTCTTGGAGGCTATTTTTAGCCCTGACATGTCATATATGTCAAATGTTAGTATTCAGGTCTGATTTGTGTCATAGGTGTCAGATCATCTTCATCATTGTTGTGATAGAGCTAGGGAATCTAGCCCAAGTGTCACAATTCTTCTAAGATGCCTCTTCCTATTCCATGGGAGTTATTCTTCCACTCCAATTCGACCTTACATGACTAATGCCATGAATAATACCTCTTAAACTCCCCCAAGTATTGTACCTTTCATCTTGAACTCGAATTGGTGAGAGAATCATGCCAAGTGTAGTGGGGAATCTTGCCACAAGTTGGTCCCACAACCTCTTATGTGCCCTCATGGTCCAATGCCACCTTATTTTCGTTGTATTATTATTTAATTGACCCATTTAATGTGAATTTGAAGTCTAAGGTCATTTTGGGTCTTGTAGCTCCTTTACTCAAACTTTTAATGCTTCCACCCGCAACCTTGGAAACTAGTAATTTTCCTCCATGATAGTTCATTTGGATGGGAATATTACAAACTTTGAATTGAGAATTTTCTCTTAATGTGATCCAACTTGTCTACTTGGATCTAATTTTACACTATTACTAACTTAGACATCATGCTTGGTAATTATTTGACCCTTATCATCAATTTGATAGATTATCATGAATATGGACAAGTGGTTTAGGCCATTGTGACCCAATGCAAATTTTTGGGACATGACAAGGTGAATAGGATTTGTGAAAATGGATGAGGGTGAAGTATTGGAATGCACAAATAATATGAGTTATGGAGGATGTAGATGAGGAAAATGGAACATGGGAAGATAATCCATGGGTGCAAATCGCCTCAGAACATAGTTGAGCCAAGCCAATAGCAGTCACAACTTCGTCACAAACAATCTTTGCACACCATGTGTGTAACGAACTTGTAACATGTACACCATGAACACATTGAAACAACAAAGTATGATTTTTTCAGTGCCGCAAAATATTTCATCAAATTCAAAGTTTCCTAAATAGTGGAAACTCCAAGATTCGTCTCCTTAAAGAATGTGAATGTGAATGTAGAAGTTGAAATTATTTAATTTTTTAAAGTAAAATCTTTCAAAGTTCACTTGAAAATTAATGTTTTTACTTAATTATACAATTGTTTATTTGTGGATACAATTATTATTTAGTTAATAAAAAAAGATTTAAAATAATTATGAGGCTTATACACTTTTACGCAGTTAAATAAAAATTGAATATTATTCAAACCACCCATCCTTCAATTTGTGGATGCAATTATTATTTATTTGATAAAAAGATTATGGGGGGATTTATACACTTTTACGAAGTTAAATATGATATGATTTGAAGATTATTCAAACCATCCATCCTTGTCAATAGTGTGAGCACAAAACTCAAAAGTTGAAAGCAATAAAGATTCTCATCGAAATAGATATAATCCCTATAAAAATATGTGGCAAGAACAATGTGGACATTAATGCAGAGACATCAAATATTTTAAATAAATCATTATTTAAATTTTTTTTTAGTGATTTGAAATTAAAAGGATCAAATTTTAATATAAGTAAAAAAATTAAAAATTTATAATAAAAAGTAAAGAATTAGTGTTTGTTTTTTTGGGAGCTTTATGTTTTTCTTTTGGCTCGAGGAGGATTGACCATGCCTAGTCATGTTAGACAACTATCTAATCGATCTTGGTTGTTTGTCATAGAATCTTGACAATTGTCATTGGCTTATTGGATTTGATTATGCTTTGATAATATTAGACGAGACAAATGAAAGATCATTGCTGAAGGACATAGAGTAGAAGTAAGAGGTTGGGTATTTTAAGGATTCTAATAGTATACCTAAGTATAGTATTTTAGGTGATTATTTTGGATTGAAAAATCATATATTTAAATAGGTAGGTGAATATTAAATATGAAACATATAAAACCTATAAATTTTGGTGAATATTATAATAAAAAAATGTATTTTATGTAAATATAGGATAGCCAATTTATTTTTGAAAAAAAAGCTCCAATTGGAAAAATTTAGCCCATAAAAATTACCCTAGTAAGGGGTGAACACACAACCTTTCACCCATTTCTTCTTAGAAATTTGCAAGCTCAGCATGATGTTCCTCCTCTCCCATATTTGTACTCTTCTGCATAACGCACATAGAAAGTGAGAAGAAGTTGAGTGGAAGGAGGTTGAAGGAAATTGCATTATAGACGGACAACTTATAATCAATTGCTCAAGGGAGAATCCAATTAGGTGGGACAACACAATGCAAGAGAATCTCGTCTTGGGAACTAAGAAATAAAAGAATTCCTTGATTGATAATCATTTTCATTGGTTGATCCATTGTCATGTGTCCAAAATGAACTCTATCTCTAGTTTCTCAATTTGATACCAAAGCAATAAGTTCAGATTAATAGTATTTAGTAATCTTGAATGGATTATACAATGTATCAAGTAATGTTTAATAGAGAAAAATTCAATCAAATAAATATAGAATTGAGTTGACAAGAAGTAAATGTGCAAATTATTTCACTAAACAAAGGGTAAACCATATATATAGATATATGTTTGCTAAAATTACATATTAAAATTCCAAAAAATATCCAATAAAAACTATTACAATTTTAACATTCACATATCAATAAAAGATATCGAATAAAAAATATTACAATTTTAACACATCAATATGTAAAAGAAAGAAATATATTTTAAAAAAACATTTGTTAAAATAAAAAGATATCCCATAAAGAATGTTACAATTTTAACACTCACATATCAATGTGTAAAATAAATGTGTAAAATAAAGAAACCCTTAAGTTATATTGCCTAAACATTTGTCATATAAAACGCGCAACATATATTAGCGGTCTTCCATGAATCTCCGATTAGGAGCACAATTTCAAATCCACAATGAATTATCAAGGAACCTTAGTTCAAAACCGTGAGTGACCTCATTTCATAACTTCACGTGAATAAAACAGAGTAACAAAATTTTATAGGTCGAAATTTTATGGAAAGTGTTAAAAATAATAGTCATGAAAGTCAGAATCTGGTTCTCAGAAATAAATCAAATGTTATGTATTAAGATTTATGTTTAAAACTTTAAATTTAATTTTTTATTATTATTAACTAATTGTTATTGTATAATTTGTAAAATCTAGTTCAAGTGGTAAGTGGTAAAGATGAGAAGTTGTAATAAGTTATAAATGGAAGATAACATATTCGAAAATTACCAAACATTAAAACAAAAATTAATATCTAGTCATAAAATAAAAAATTAAAACCAATAAAATTTTAAAACCAAATAAAAAGTTATTAAAACAATTCATATCTACTAGTAATTAGATCCTTTTTCTTACTAGATAAATCTAAATTTAAAATTAATCTATTCTGATATTTAATTCACTTCTAACAACAATATATTTTTAAATTCATATACATAAACAAAAACAATTATACATTTCAGTTTTTTTCATTTTTCACTACACATGTGATTAGATTACATAAATTTACACAAAAATCTTTACTATTTGATTCCCTAAATTTACACAAAAATTTATAAAATTATAAATATTTAACTTTCCAATAATATGTGTCCCATTTACACATATTGACTCATTTGAACACATTAATATTATTAATCTTACTAGTTTAATATGAATCCACCTAAGAGCTATGCTAAAAATTATTTATAGCTACGGGTCGATCTTGAATCCTCTGTGATAACAGAGCACATAGAGCAGCCGCTGCCTGAAACATCTGCATGCAGACAATCGAGTTCAGTGGGATGACATTCAATCCATGGACCTGTCTGGTGAGAAAGATAGGTCGTGCCGCCAGGCTTCGCACACGGAGAAAGGCAGGGCGCCCCTTCGCTCAAATTTTGATGAATTAATTCAGAGGCGAGATTCCTTTCGGTGCAGCCTACCACCTTCGCACAAATTTCGATGGCGCAATCTAAATTAACGTAATTCAGATGGCACACTGTGTATGTAATTTAACGTGCAGCCAAGCACACTGTGTATAAATTTACGATTTTCGATATAGTTGTGATTAAATTTACGATTTTCGAAATAGTTGTCATTACATTGAAAACTTTAGTTAAGTTAAAGTACAGAAGAATTCAAAGATAAGACAGGATGAAAGGCGACTATACCAGGCAATGCTGTCAGAACCTTGGCTGCGCTACAGCACAAAGGATCATCAGATAATTTGTGCTCAGATAATTTTCTTAACCATTTAAAATAAAACATGCAGATGTACATAACTAAACATGAATAAAACAAGGCAAACAATAAATGCATCGTATTCTGTCCATTGCTGTGTTTTACTTGCACAGACCTGAGTTGGACGTATTATCAATAAAGTTCGTAGAATATCAAATATCTACAAGTCCTCATTCATCCACTGTTTGCGCTGGTCTCTGGCCATGCAATCCAAGGATTCAGACATGAAATTGGTGGGGAAAAGAACTTTTTTATTATCAATAGTCCCAGCGAATCTCAAACAACAGGGTGTTTTGCTTTGTTTTTCAAAACTTTCATGTCCTGCTTTTCAAATCCAACTATTTAAACCTCTACGGAGCAAAGTCGTCCAATTTTCTCTGATTTTTAAAACCTCTGTGTGGCCGACCTTGCAAGTTGATGGGGACTGGCTGGAAGATTCCCCGCGGTCATAACCCGTGAACCATGATATATTTATAGTGCTCACCTATGGCGTCCTTATTCATTGCAGCAGTACAAGAGAGAGCTTTTCATACCTTGAGCTCCGCTTTACATGCTTATCATTTATTCAATTTTGGAGACAATGGAGCTGCCGCGCAGGAAATATTATTTAGTGGGCATACTAGCAGCGATGGCCATTCTTCCGATAGTGTCTCATGCTCGCTGTGATTACCCGGCCATATTTAATTTTGGGGACTCAACCTCCGATACGGGAGCCATTCACTTTGCATTTCCCTACAGTGAGCTCGCAGAGAAGCATCCCTATGGAGAAACCTTCTTCGGCCAACCCGTAGCCAGATACGGCGACGGAAGGCTCTCCATAGATTTCTTTGGTACGTTGATTTCAGTTACTTGGTGCTGCTTTAGCTGTATGACTAAATATATGATGTAGGTACTGAAACTTGATCATGGCGTTCAAGTAATTTAATTAATTGTTGAACATGATCGATGTTACAGCCAAGGCGCTGGGATTCCCATTTCTGAGTCCATATTTGCAGTCCGTAGGTTCAAATTTCGGACATGGAGCCAACTTTGCTGCGGCAGGTGCCACTGCTCGTGACAAGGATTCCTTCATTGTTCCCATCTCTCTCACTGTTCAGATCAATCAGTTCAAGGTTTTCAAGCAACAGGTTCTGGCCAGCATCAACGCAAACGGTGGGTTAATCATTATGTACCAATTACACGTCCAAATAGTAAATATAATTGGGTACTGAAATGAATTGAATGGAGAATTTGACAGGTAATCTAAGCTCTATCCCAACCGCTGAAGCGTTCAAGAGCGGGATATACACGATAGATATCGGGGGAAACGACTTCAGCTACGCATACATGAAACTTAACCTCACTGCCGCCCAGGTGAAGGAGACCTTTGTTTCAAAGATTGCGAGTTCTATTGCAGGTGCTGTGCAGGCTGTGTACACTGAGGGCGCGAGGACCATTTTGGTGAGCGACGTGGCTCCTCAAGGTTGCGGGCCCTTCTGGCTCACTTATTTCACCCATTCCTCCAACGATTTCGATCAGCACGGCTGCTCCATCTCCTACAACGACGCAGTTCTCCATTACAACACAGTCCTCAGAGCTCACCTCTCCTCCCTCCGCCAACAACTCAAAGACGCCAACATCATCTACGTCAATACGTATGACATCATCTACGATTTCTTCGCCAATCCCTCTAAATATGGTATTCTTTTTATATCCTCCTTATAGTTATCCAGATTGGAATAGGTATTGGTGTGTATATTCCAAGCAGTAGAGGAATGACCGATTATCTTTATGTAAATGCAGGTTTCAAGGCCACCACTAAAGCATGCTGTGGAATTGGAGGCCATTACAATTATCGGTACAGCATACAGTGTGGAAGAAATGGAACCATCAATGGCCGCACTGTGAAGGCCGTGTCCTGCTCCGATCCAGCGTCCTACATTAGCTGGGATGGAGTCCACTGGACTGACGAGGCCAATAGACTCATCACCCAACACATTTTGACTGGAAAATACTTTGAACCATCCTTTTCCCTATCTACCTTCTGCAATCTTCAAGCCATTTGACAGCAGGAGAGGAACTGACGAGGAGAGTTCTTTAGTTGTTATTACATTGATAGGTGTATTACATTGATGAGTGTAGGTGTTGATATTTTAGAATTTAGGATGGAATAGTATTTATGTTTTTACTAAATTAGGTGATGTATGGACAACTGGTTCCAGATAAGTAACAAACAATAAATAATTTATTTATGGCACTTAACTTAGTTGTTATTATATTGATAGGTGTTGATATTTTATAATTTAGAGTGGAATAATATCTATGTTTTTCTTAAATTAAGTAATATATAGATAACTGGTTTCTTGATAAATAACAAATAATAAATAACTTATTTATAACACTTAACTTGTGATCTATCCATATTCATCACTAACCACAAGTTAAGTGACTGTATACTTGTTTAATCTCTATTTATAATACATATCATCCATCATCCATCAAATCAAGAGTCCAATCAAGAGTCCACCTTAGCACTAATTTGGGCTAAGGATCAGTAATGAAGAATACAATATATTGCATAACCTTCCTTCGACTCGTCTTTTTGGTAGAGTATTTCTTATTCGATCTATCTGTTTGATATATAATAAACAACATAGCAGAGTTGTGCTGGATTCAGAAATAAATATATATACCGCTCAATCAATCTGGATTGAGATTTTCTCATCGATTTCAGTTTTTGGCAGAGCTAACTTAGAGCGAAAATTAATCTGCAAGTGTATAATTGCAATGGTGTACTGTTTCCATACTTGTTTAGATGTAAAATCATATCGCACACACGTCAGTCTGTGCAAAGGAAAGCATTTGAATACTCTCAGCTCTCGATCAAGTTGGACACTCCCGATCTATATGCTATATGCGATGGGATGGTGAAGATTATTCATCTGTGAAGAAGTGATAAGTTGATAAGGTTTAGGTTGGGAAACTTGCAAGTAGTGATAATTAGTTGATAAGGTTTAGGTTGGGAAACTTGCAAGTAGACAAACAATATGCATGTCGAGTTTGAATGGGCAGCATATTTAAAAAATTCATTGTTACAATATTTAACATTGTTAAAACTTGATTCTATTGTTGGTGGTGACATGCGTGTAATTCTAAAAGAGGGAGGAGATAATTAAAATAGAGAATTTTAAATTTATTTGAGGGGATGGTGCAAGGTAATGATACCCAATTATGACTCGTTAGTTGCAATGACTTTTTCGAAAAACAGAAATATTATCATTAAAATGAATTATTAGGGGTACCTACAAAACTTTTTCGGATTAGGTGTAAAAAGATGAAACGTAGAAAAACGTTCCGTAATATATAACTTTTATTTATGGAAATGTTGTATAACCACCCCAAAATGTCATTATTCGAAGATTGGTATGTTATTTTTTTCTAAAACATAATCCATGTGTTTTTGTTGAGCCCCCTGTTTGCTATGTAAATTTTCAATTTATAAGAAAAAAAATATGTAGAGGCATAGGCAACAGAAAAATCTTGTGCGGGGCTATTTTTCCAAAATTTTAAAAGTCAATTTTATATTTTTTTAAATTACCGAAGTCAGTGAAGCCCTAAAACGATATGGTCAAGTGTTGATCCACCATATCATGGTCTAAAAATAATCAATATGCATTTTTTTTGTTTTAGGTTGTAGGCATTTTCGTGCTCTTGTGCGGGTTCTTTTCCGTTTTTGAAATAAGTAAGCCAATCAAAAGTTATAGGCCAAATAAACGACCTATGTTTTTTACAAATTTGACATGAGTGCAGTTTAAAATGAATTAAAAATAGAGAACAACAACAGATCTATTAAAAAATTATATATTTAGAATCTGCACACAGAGCTCGACAAGTGTGTGCAATTTCATCTGCAGTGCACTCGTGGAGCTTATGCAGAACTAGATGTGAAAAACATGAAGCGACAGCGTTTGATGTGTTCTTCCATAAATCACAGATAAATCAGACCAAGCCTAAAGGTGCAATCCAAAGCTAATTCCAAGCCTGCAAGGGCACCAAAAACAATTTGAACTCGTACACGTGTTAGTGCAAAGAGGCGCGCACGCGTAAGTACGTGCACACATCCATGGAAGCGCCCACGCGTAGTTAATAGCGCGCATGCGTAGGTGCGCGTACGCGTTCATTTAATTTCCTTTGTCAAGAGGATACATAAAATTGATGAAGATGTGATGATAAAGGAGATGACGATGATGGAGATGTTGATGAGGAAGGGAGAGATGACAATGATGATTAAGTTGTTGATGAGGAAGGGGGAGATGACAATGATGATGAAGATGTTGATGATGATGATAATGATGATGGGATGATGGTGAAAATGGTGATGAAGATGATGATGATGATGATGATGATGAGATGATGGTGACAATGGTGATAAAGATGATGATGAAGATGATGGTGGTGATGATGGTGATGAGGATGATGATCATGATGGTGATGAAGATGATGATGATGATGATGATGATGATGATTATTATCTTCATCATCATCATCACCATCATCATCGACATCTTCATCATCATTGTCATCTCTCCCTTCCTCATCAACATCTCCATCATCGTCATCTTCTTCATCATCACCATCTTCTTCATCAACATCATCATCATCTTCATCACCATCGTCATCATCATAGACATATTCATCTCCATCATCATCATGTTCTTCATCCTCATGACCATCACCATCATCATCATCATCATCATCATCATCACCATCATCATCATCATCACCACCCTCTTCTTCCTCATCATCTTCAACATCTAGGTCATCATTTTGATCGTCAACGTTAGATCAACATCATCATTATCATCCTCATCATCACCATTGATGTTGATGATGATGATGTTGATGATGAGTACAATGACTATCAACATCATCATCATCTTCATCATTGTACTCATATTCATCATCATCCACCACCACCACCATCATCATCATCATCATCATCTTTGTCATCACCCTCTTCCTCATCATCATCATCATCATCATCATCGTCATCATGACAATAGGAATATGATGACGAAGATGATGACGAAGGTGGCGATGATGAGTATGATGAGGATGGTGAAGATGACGATTATGATGACGAAGACAATGATGATCGTGACCATGATCATTTGATGATGATGATGATGGTGAGGATGACGAAGATGGTGATGATGATGACTAATGAAGATGATGATGACAAATATGATGATTTTGATGGTCATGATGATGATGATCATCATCATTTTCGTTGTACTTGTATTCATCATCATCGTACTCGTATTCATCATCATCCACCACCATCATCATCATGATAATCATCATCATCATCATATCATCATTATCTTCATCATCCTCATCATTATCCGCGTCCTCACAATGACAATGATGATGATCATGATGAGGAAGTTGATGATGATGATGATCATGTTGATGATGATGATGATGTGCTGCATATTCCTCATCATCTCCAAATAAGTCATCATCGTCATCGTACTCATATTCATCATCGTCCACCACCATCATCATCATCATCTTCATCGACGACGATGATACGAAGATGTCAATGATGATGATGATTATGATACGAAGATGTCAATGATGATGATGATGATATGAAGATGATGACGAATATGCCAATGATGATGATGATTATGAGGAAGATGGCGATGATGAGTATGATGACGAAGATGAATATGACTAAATTATGATGACAAAGACATTGATGATCGTGACCAAGATCATATGACGACGACGATGATGATGAGGAAGATGGTGATAATGATGACTAATGAAGATGATGATGATGATGGTGATAATTATGACTAATGAATATGATGATTTTGATGATGATCATATTTGTCATCATCATCATCATCTCCATCATCGTACTCATATTCATCATTATCCACCATCGTCATCATCATCACCATCACCATCATCATCGTCATCATCATCATCATCATCATCATCATCCTCCTTGTCCTCACAATGAAAATGATGATGGTAATGATGAAGTTAATGATCATGATCATGGTGTTGATGATGGTGAAGTTGATCATGATGATGAGGAAGATGTGCTTCATATTCGTCATCATATTCATCATCAACATCATCATCATCTCCATTAGTCATCATCACCATCTTCATCGTCATTGTAATCATCATCATCATCATCATCATCCCTGTCCCCACAATGATGATGATGATGAAGATGGTGATGATGATGACTAATGAAGATGAGTATGACGACGAATATGATGTTTTTGTTGATGATGATGATGGTCATATTCGTCATCAACATCATCATTTTCATCATCGTACTCATATTCATCATCATCCATCGTCATCATCATCATCATCATCATCATCATCATCATCATATCATCATCATCATCATCATCCGCATCCTCACAATGATGATGATGATGATGACGAGGAAGTTGATGATGATGATGACGAGGAAGTTGATGATGACGATCATGGTGTTGATGATGACGATCATGGTGTTGATGATGAGGAAGATGATGATGATGTGCTGCATATTCCTCATCATCTTCACCATCATGATCATGATCATCATCACCATCATCATCTCCAAATTAGTCATCATCATCATCATTGTACTCATATTCATCATCATCATCATCATCATCATCATCTTCGTCGATGATGATGATACAAAGATGTCAATGATGATGATGATTATGATACGAAGATGTCAATGATGATGATGATACGAAGATGATGACGAAGATGTCAATGAT
Organism: Larix kaempferi; assembly: GCA_027924585.1. Taxonomy (NCBI): domain Eukaryota; kingdom Viridiplantae; phylum Streptophyta; class Pinopsida; order Pinales; family Pinaceae; genus Larix; species Larix kaempferi. Next base: position 14,920,160 of record BSBM01000249.1, read on the forward strand.
GATGATGGTTAGGAGGAATATGGCGATGACGAGTATCATGACAAAGATGAAGATGACTAAAGACAGTGATGATCATGACCATGATCATATGATGACGATGGTGATGATGGTGATGATGGTGATGATGATGACGAGTATGATGATCATATTTTTGATGATGATGATCATGTTGTTGATGATGATGAAGATGATGATGATGTGTTGCATATTCCTCCTCCTCCTCCTCCTCATCATCTCGAAATTAGTCATCATCATCATTGTACTCATATTCATCATCATCCACCACCACCATCATCATCATCATCATCTTCATTGACGATGATGATACGAAGATGTCAATGATGATGATGATTATGATACGAAGTTGTTAATGATGATGATGATGATATGAAGATGTCAATGATGATGATGATGATGATATGAAGATGATGACGAATATGTCAATGATGATGATTAGGGGGGAGATGGCGATGACGAAGATGAAGATGACTAAAGACATTGATGATCGTGACCATGATCATATGATGATGATGGTGATGATGATGACTAGTGAAGATGATGATGACAAATATGATGATTTTGATGATGATCATATTTGTCATCATCATCATCATCTTCTTCATCATCGTATTCATATTCATCATCATCCACCATCATCGTCATCATCACCATCATCGTCATCATCATCACCATCATCCTCATCATCATCCACGTCCTCACAATGATGATGATGATGATGATGAGGAAGTTGATGATGAGGAAGTTGATGATGACGATCATGGTGTTGATGATGATAAAGATGATCATGATGATGAAGATGATGTGCTACATATTCATCATCATCATCATCATCAACATCATCATCATCTCCATTAGTCATCATAACCATCTTCATCGTCATTGTCATCATCATCATCATCATAATACTCGTCCCCACAATGATGATGATGATGAAGATGGTGATGATGATGACTAATGAAGATGAGCATGACGACGAATATGATGTTTTTGCTGCTGCTGATGATGATCATATTAGTCATCAACATCATCATCTTCATAATCGTACTCGTATTCAACATCATCCATCGTCATCATCATCTTCATCATCATCTTCACTATCCTCATCATCATCCCCGTCTTCACAATGATGATGATGATGATGATGATGATGAGGAAGTTGATGATGACGATCATGGTGTTGATGATGAGGAAGATGATGATGATGTGCTGCATATTCCTCATCATCTTCACCATCATCATCATCATCATCATCATCATCTCCAAATTAGTCATCATCATCATCGTACTCATATTCATCATCATCATCATCTTCGTCGATGATGGTGATACGCAGATGTCAATGATGATGATGATGATGATACGAATATGATGACGAATATGTCAATGATGATGATTATTAGGAGGAATATGGTGATGACGAGTATGATGACGAAGATGAAGATGACTAAAGACAGTGATGATCGTGGCCATGATCATATGATGACGATGGTGATGATGGTGATGATGATGACTAGTGGAGATGATGATGATGAGTATGATGATCTTGATGATGATCATATTGTTGATGATGATGATGATCATGTTGTTGATGATTCATCATCGTACTTGTCTTCATCATCATCCATCATCATTATCATCATCATCATCATATCATCATGCATCAAAATATTTTCATAATGATGATGACGAGTATGATGATTTTGATGATGATCATATTGTTGATGATGATAATGATCATGTTGTTGATGATGATGATCATGTTGTTGATGATGATGATGTGCTACATATTCCCCATCATCATCATCATCATCATCATCATCATCAACATCATCATCTAGAAATTAGTCATCATCATCATCGTACTCATATTCATCATCATCCACCATCATCATCATCATCATCTTCGTCGACGAAGATGATACGAAGATGTCAATGATGATGATGATTATGATACAAAGATGTCAATGATGATGATGATGATACGAAGATGATGATTAGGGGGAAGATGGGGATGACGAAGATGAAGATGACTAAAGACAGTGATGATGAAGACAGTGATGACGAAGACAGTGATGATCGTGACCATGATCATATGATGATGATGGTGATGATGGTGATGATGATGACTAGTGAAGATGATGATGACGGATATAATGATTTTGATGATGATCATTTTCGTCATCATCATCATCATCTTCTTCATCGTCGTACTCATATTCATCATCATCCACCTTCGTCGTCATCATCACCACCATCATCATCATCATCCTCGTCCTCACAATGATGATGATGATGATGACTATGAAGATGGTGATGATGACCATGTTGTGGATGATGATGAAGATGATGATGATGATGAGGATGATGTGCTGCATATTCATCATGATCATCATCATCGACATCATGATCATCATCATCATCATCTCCATTAGTGATCATCACCATCTTCATCATCATCATCATCATCCACCTAGAAGCATTAATCTTGATGTAATACATATGTTTATAATTCAAAATTAAATTAATCTTTTGAAATTAAAATACATATTTGTAAATAAACCCCTAAACCCCTAAACACCTAGAAGCACTTAAATGCACATAGGGATTATGGGTTAGAAGAGGTCCTAAAGGCTTTTATGGGAGATGGGCTCTAGGAATAACTCGACACATTTATATCTCTTGGGGTATAAAGGCATTGAACGTTTCCCACCAAATAATACAACGTTCAGAAGGGATGCGCATGCGCTAGATGCGCGTGCATGTCCCTGTTGAAGATAAAATTTAGAAAATCACTCGCATTCTTTCTCCCTCAATTTTTTCCTCATTTTCACGTTCTCTTCGCTGGTTTCATGCACAGTCCGACAAGAATTTAAATGGTAGATTGAATTCATACACCATTTGGTGCTTCCTTGACCATTTGGATAGAATACACAACATTTTGGGCTCTATTTGGCTCCTTGGATTGAATACACACCTCTTGGGCTCTATTTTGATCAATCGAGTGAATACATAACAGTTGGACTCTATTTGGCACCTTGGATTGAATTCTCATGCTACTTGGACACACATGAAGTCTTCTTACATATAGTGGACGCATCAAAAGAGCATTTGACATTTGAGGCAAAGAGCAATCATAATCCTTGGGGTATGGTGATAATTTTATCTTGTTAAATGTAGTTTAGTCTTCATTCACTTGTTTGAATGGCATCTATTTTGGTTTTTCCTCATGAATTGTATGATAGATCTATTTTAGTTTTCTTAATCTTCAACATAGACAATAAAAACATCTTACCCAAAAAAAACTACAAAATGCACCAAGCAATGCTTTCAACCTTTCATGAGGATAATAAAAAAAAATTACTTGCATCACCACCAATTACATTTCATAATCACATTCTTCTATCTAGTAGACAAACATTTGTTGAATTCCTCATGGTTTCACTACAACAACTCACACAAACACCTAGAGAATTGAAAACTCTTAGTCTTTTGGGGCTATTTTCCCTCATAGGGAAGTAGCTCCTACTAACATCCCATACCACCATTCAATACCATCCTACCGATTTCCTAGAGGTGTCATTGCAGTTGTTGTACATAATCAATTGCTACATCGAGCTTTAATAATCATCTGCACATCGAGTTTTAATCTATTATTTGTTGTTCATTCTTGCAGGGGTGATATTTTTGTTTTTTTTTAAATGCATTGAATATGGGCAACAGACGTAATAATAAAAGAATGTCTAGAAGGACAGGGCTGCCCCCTGGAAAGGGCCATGAGATAAGAGAAAATGCCAGGTTTTACATGGAAAACCGTAGAAATCGAAATGTTAGTGCCTTAGATCCATCAACAAGCAATGACAAAGTGGTTGAAGCCAATCAAATCTTGCCTAATGTCAAGTATGAAGGGATGGATGTTGAACAAGTTCTTAATTAGCAACCTCCCCAAGAAGAGCACACACATGCAGAACACACTCCCTTGCAGGATCAAGTTGTGAACGAAGGGCCACAACAAGCCGTTGACGGGACTCATACTTCCTTGCCGACTCCCTTGCCTCAACTATCAAGCGGACGACGAAGAAGAACTCCCAGACGTATTCATGTGGATGAAATTTCATTTTCAGGACTTGAAGGTAAGATGCCCAAACACACTATTGATTTCCATTGTAGCAAGATAACAAAATAACTTTTTGAATCCAAAACCGATGCAGCAAAATGTCAATTGTTTCTTGCTTTGTTAAGATCACATTGCCTAGTGGATGTTAGGAGAATTTTGGGCATAAAGGTAGTTAGAAGTTCAGATGTACACAATCAGATTGTTAGAAATCTACAATCTGCATTTAATTTGATTGGAAAAACTTCTCATACAAAAGATTTTAATGCGGCCCGTCGTGTATTGTCGGAATCGATTGTAAACAAATCCACAAGGCAACGTTGCCTACTATCACACACATGTAAAATCTTCAAACTAGAAAGAAAGACTCTTCAAAAGTATTTTTCCATTAGAGAAAAACTTGAGACCCCAGGCTAGAAAGATTGTTGGGCCTTTGTTGGTAAGTTACCTTGTTCAAACATGAAGCTCATTGATGTTGTTAAAGAACTAGTGCAGAAGTTTTGGCATGATAACACTAGACCGTCATCGAATCAAAGAGATGTTTTAAAGTTGAGAAAAGGTGTTAGGGGGGGTGAACCCCATGTCAAGCACTTCCTTGACATGACACAAACAAAACTCTACGAGAGGTTCAAGAATGAGCACACACAATTGAACATGGGCCAAAGGTCCTTTGAAAAATGCAAACCCTGGCATGTTAAAATTTGCAATGGTCACAATACATGTTGTTGTATATACCATGTAGAATTTGAGTACTTTTATCATACATATAGACATATATTTTTTGATTTGCATACTAACAATCCACCAACAACCCTACAGTGAATCATATACTATGCATATCTTTTTGAATGTATTGTGGAAAAACATTTCAATCATTCCTAGCAATTATTGAACATTTGCAAGTGCAAAAGAAAAAAGGGTTGAGTGTTTCTTAATTATAAAGCTAAACATCCAACATTATTGCACCTCAATGAGGATAGTTGATAGAGACAATTCAGGCATGGATAAGTACTACTATAAAAATTGGTCTTCCACAACCGAGTTTAGCATGCTTTTGATGGATTCAAAGAATCATAAACATTTTACTAGATGACGAATGTGTCAAAAACAAGTTAAGGAATCATGTACAATCTGAGCAAGTTCTCTAAGAAAATAGTTGAACATAGTCACATGTCATTCATTGAAATTTTAAGCCTAAAACAAGGATTTTTAAAACAAATGTCAAATATACATGATATAGGGGTACCTAAAAAATGTCATGTTCATTAGAGAGATTTTGAGGTCAAAAAAGGGCCTCCTAAGAGATGTACTACAAAAATATGAGATATATTAAAATATTATGAATTGGGGGTTTTATGGGGTAGGTATATATGACAAGTCACCTCCCACACTATTTTCTATGCACAATATAAATAACCATGGTTGAGTTACTTTTCAAAATTCACTAGAAATAAAATTAATAAAATAAGTCTACATTGATGTGACTAAGATTCATTGTAAATTCCCAAAAATGTATTGTCCTTTAACATTTATTTGTCTTGAACTTGCAAATGAAATTAAATAATAAAAAACATTTTTAAGAGTTTTTTTTAAAATTTTATGTTGACTTTTTATATTTGGTACTTTTCTCATGAATTTAATAATGTAATTTAATTGAGAATTTATTTACATGTAAAATGTCAATAATATTATTATAATCCACATTGCATTATTATTATTATTATTATTATTTATTAAATCTATTATTATTCTTTATTAGTTTGACATTATGTTATTAAATAGAATGGAGTGAATATATAATTTAAAATAAAAAACATAAAAATGATAATATATTATTTTATAAAAAAATGTGAAAGGACTTTCTTTATGAATTAAGAGTACTTCACTTGAAAATGACAATAATATTATTTTATGTGAAAGTGTGAAAAGACATTCATTATGAGTACTTTACTTGAAAATGACAATAATATTATTTTATGAAAAGACTATCATTATGAGTACTTTACTTTATGACTTAAAAATACTTACACCACTACCTTGGTTAACTATGTGTTTTCATCCACCATAGAAAATTTGACAAATAAGCATTCTTAACTCATGCAATGCCACCTCACCAAGGGGGATGATGTCATCTACTAGAATGTGATTGGTTGTATTTTATAGTACATTTTCTTTGTTTTGAGGCCCTTTTTTGACCTCAAAATTTCTCTAATGATTTAATGCACTGCAACACTTACGCTTTGGATGCAAAGGAGTAATCAAAGACATGATCATGATTTCATAACACAATTATAATTGTAATGTATTGAATTAGCAAACAATGTACTATTTTTACAGGCGCGTGTATGCCAAAAATATTAATATTTTCCACTCTCCTATATGACAATCATTTATTTGATATTGACCGCTTGACATTAAAAAAAAAAAACCAAAAATATATATATTCGACTAAAACATACGATAAGTTTGTCAACAACAACACTCTAGTATATCCATTGACATTGATTCCTTATATGGACTGAAAAATATTGTATTTGTCATGTTTTCACACACATGCCTATGCACTAGGTTTCGTTTATGTGTATTTTGCAATAGTGTATGATTTATTTTTGTTTACAAGTATTGGATTCAATCCTATCTAAAAAGATGCCTATTTTGTCCGATTGTCTCATTAGTGAGGAATTTTGGACATCCACGTCCATTTTCTACTATTTTCAATTGCATAGATATCCAATACACACATAGACACACACACACACACACACACACTATGATATCCAACTTCTCTTCTAAGATCTAGGTAACACCAAAATTTAGACAACATCACATCCTGATACACACAACGTGAGACAACGAGATTAGACAATGAGATACATAAATCACATAACTGAAAGTCCATGTACATCGAGGCTGCAAAACTCATCCAAACATATACAATTTCTGGCAAATAGTGGAACATGGTTCCCAATGTATGTACAGTGGCAACTCGTGCCCTAGACAAAATGCAACAACTCATGTTGTAGATCCAAAATACATGGTAACTTGTGTTGTAGATACAAAGTACATCAAAACTGGTGCAAAAAAGTGTCACATCGTGGCTAATGTAGATAACACATGGTGTGTCAAGCATTATGAGCACCCCCGTCACTCCCAGGCGCATCTCCAAAGTTGATCTTCCTACTCTTCGAGCTACCGGTGCCTCGGGTCTTGCTCCATCTAGGAGTAGATTGTCTCTTCAAGCTCTGGAACAAATGATATAAGATATCGTCATTTTCAAGCATTTGCAACATTTACCACATTTATAAAACAAATGTAGAATTCAAATCTTAAATAAATCACCTCTGATGTGACAAAGAAACGTTGCACAGTTGTCCTAGATCTGCGGATCCTCTCCGCAATTCCAGTCTACAAAATTTACAACAATCATTTCATTGAAAAGTAATAATTGCTTAAATTAATTTGTGTTAATGCATCAAAATATTTTCATAAATTAGTTTGATTCTCACCATGTACACCTCCGACAATGGACATGGCTAGGCTTCTGGGATAGCAGGTGGTGCAGATGGATGGACAACCACCTCCGATGCAGTGATGGGGGGGTGCAAATGTAGTGGCAGCTACTACAGGTGCAACCACTAGAGATATAGATGAGGATACTGGAAGGGTAGATGCCACAATAGTGGCGGGAAGTGGTGATGATATGGTGGGAGAAGAAATGGTGGTATGGGGTGGAGGAGGATGGTGTGGATGATGAACCCCTGTCGGTTGTACAATAGAGGGTATCGAACCAAAAGGGCTAGGGGCGATGTTGAGGGATGGTGCATGGGAGGGAAGTCCTGCATAGAGGGAGGAGGATGGACGGAAGGGAGGTTGTGGACGAAGAGGGGAAGCTAGAAGGAAGGGGGGGCATGGATGAAAGGGGGAGGATGGATAAATAGGGGGGCGTGGATAAATTGGGGAGGATGTATGGATGGGGAGGCGTGGTTAATTGGGGGGGGATGGATGGAAGGGGGAGTATGGCTAGAGAGGGGAGGATGGATGGAAGGGAGGGGGTGGGCGTAGGGAGGAGGCTGGATGGAAGGGAGGGGGTGGGCGTAGGGAGGAGGCTAGATGGAAGTGAGGGGGGGGAATCATGGGAGAGGGTGGATACATAGGACTAAAATGGGGTGCCGCAGCTGTTGGTGGCATCTACATATACATTTGTAATATCACAATTTAGTAAACAAACAATAAATTAAACCATAGTAAGTCACAACAATTCAAATTAAAAGTGTGCTTATAACTACACATTGTACCTGTGTATGTGGTGATCTGCCAATCCCTGGTGGGGGTGGTTGATCACCGTAGTCAGGGAGCACTTGTGGACACCAAAATGCATGCATGTTATCAACATGTTAAACAAGTCATTATTTAGGCAATCAAGATATTCAAAAACATTGTATGAACTATCAACGTGTATGCCATAAATATAAATACTTGAGTAATATAAATGACATAAGTAATAACAGTATTGTGCCAGCTACTAAAAATACCTCCATGTGGGGTGCCGCAATTTTAGTTCCAGCTGCCATTACTGCATCCAGGTTGGGAGATCCTACGTTCTCCCATGTTGGTGTCTCAGCTCTGAATAACTGTACATTGAAATAATAGTTTAATTCAAACAAAAATACTTTAAAAATAATTTAAAAGTTATAAAGTGATGATTGAAACCACATTAAAAAAATTGCTGACCTGATCCATATAACAACCCTCAATCGGGCTAGGGCAAGTGTTCCCGCAATGGGGAAAAAGATGTGGCATTGTCCCCGTCAAACTGGAATGCCCAACATGGCTACCATCGGTCATGGGTCTATCCTGGACCTGTCATGAAGGCCCTACACCTGGATCTCTATCAAGGTCATCCGACCTCTCCACTGTAGTCGCTGCTACAAAGGAGGTGTGTTTGAGGAGACCATGTGCAACATTCCTCATTGCCACCTCGATCTGATCAAGCTTATGGGGCAACAGAGGTGGCTAGGGAGAGGGGTTGGGGTTGCGCCTCAGAGCTGGTGGCCCTCTCACTAGGTTCCTCCTGGAAGCAGGTCGATCTTGGGTAGAGCCACGCCCAACACCCTGGAACTCAGTTATGTCAAAATAGTTGACATGTAAACTGAGGCAAAACTCAGCCCACAGTTGGCAAAGGAAGTACTGTGGAACCTCCCTATTATTGCAGGGAGGTTTATCGTACACCATGAATAACCTCTGCATCCAATTGTCCCTCCACAGTTGGTAATGACACCAATCCATGCAGACATGTGGCTTTGTAATGTTCGCTGGTTGGCTTGTTTTCAGCTCGGTGAACATACTATATAATTGGGCTTTTGTAATGTTCAAATCTTTTATTGCGTCCTTGGAGATGCTTGTGGAGTAGTACTCCCGCATCCTAGCTCTAAATTGAGTCATGTCTGTCAATTGCTGGTGTGCATGTATGAGGGAGTCGATTGAGTTCTCAATTGATGTGGCAAGAGACAATCGAGATGGTTCACCCAAGTTTCTAAGTTTGCAAGTGTGCACTCGCATTTCATTTACATAGTGGTTAAGGTCCTCTTGTTCAAAATTTGGTTGTGGGTTTTGGTTTTGTTTGGCATTGGGTCCAAGGTTTGTGTTTTCTTGTGTTCCATCGGACTAGGGGTTAACATCTTGTTCACTCATTGTCTCAGTTGCAATCTACAGTTGAAAATTGGTTCATTGTTTTCAAAATTTGGAAATTATTTACAATTACATAAACAAAAAAAATACAAAACTTGACACAAATAATGAATAAAATTGAAAAACAACATGATATTTACGTATTAATCGAAGTGGTGATGAGTTTTTGGGTGTTGTTGGGTGGTTTTGGAGTGGATTTGGCATCCATTGGTAGTTGAATGGACGCGTACGTGGAGAAGGACGATGCGCTTGGTTGGCCAAATGAAAAATGGAGAAATTGTGCACTATTTTTTTTTAATATTTTTAACAGGGGCGCGTGCACATCTCCTTTACACGTATGCGTCAGCAACGCACACGTGCCATCAACGTGCATGCGCCTCGGTTCTGTACCAAACCTAGAGGCGAGTGTGCGTCTCCTCAGGTGCGGTCACTTTATTTTTTTTCTCCGCTAGTGCGGCCCTATTGCAACGAATTTGGGGAGCATCTTCATGCGCCTGCCCTGAGTTTTTAAATTTATTTGACACTCCAATTTCTTAACTATTATTTCAAAAAAGAAATATAATAAATATTAGACTAGAAACAACCACATTAATAATATTAATGTGTTAACCATAGGAGGAAATTGGACACACACTTTTCATATTATTGTTTATGCCTATAACATGTGTTCAATTTACTTTGCTATGAACTTAAAGATTGTTTTGTATAATTATATTTACAAATTACAATAAGAAATTACAAATTATTATTCACATTACAAGTTGTGCACAATCTCATTTTCCATTTACAATTTACAATAACATTTAGAGTTACAATTTACAATTACAATTTATAATAATATACAATTACAATTTACATTTCACAATTACAAATTACAAAATTATACAATTACAATATAAGAAAGTACTAATTAGAAGTACAAATTACAATATAAAATAACAAATAACAAATAACAAATTATCATTCACATTACAAGTTGCGCACAATCTCATAATATCAGTTACAATTTATGATCGCATTGAAAATTTACAATTAGAATTAGAGTTATAATTTATAATTGCACAATTACAATTTACTCTTCAAATCAAACTAGGGATGTTATCAAGAGCATGTTCTCTTTTTGGGGTTTTGTCTAAGTGTTATCAATTGTTTTGTTGGAATTCCATATACCTATTTATATTCCTAGAAAATATTAGAACTAAGAGAAAACAAAAACATCATCGTCTATGTTCCCTTCAGTATGTCATATGTTCCCTTCAGTATGTCATTTTGAAGGAGATTTCATTGAAAATACTATTGATGAAAATAGTAGTTTCATCCTATTTTCTAACTTTCATAATTTTATATTTATTCCGAGTGATAGTTTTTTGGTATTCCAAAGATTAAAACCACTTTGACCATTTCCATCATTGGCACTTTTTGACAACCACTATTATTAGAGTACATGAAACTTATCTTACCTGTGGTCAAGACCAAACCTTTAGTGGTGTGTTTAGCCAAATTGAAAACCAGTGCATGAAGAATATGTCTCCCTACAAACTTCTAAGCTCAAGAGATATCCTAGATAATTTCAATTGCATTAAAAGCCAGTCTTTTTTATGCTCTAATAAAAAATAAGTCAAATCTACTTATAATACTATTTCAAGTTGAGGATCTAACAATGTTCTAGTTTGACAAAAGAAAGTTTGGAAGATTCATTGAAGCACATGTCATTCATGGCCCATGCATTGAAAATTGTGAAGGTGGTGATACATGTATGTGGAATAACCTCAAAGCTATGTAAAATTTAGATTTAAGATATATAATAGGGTCATTGATACCATTGACACAAATGATACCATGCTATACTAATACAAAATCGGGTAGCATGAAAATCATACAATTCATTGCAAAACTAGTTAGTGTGCTAAGTAGGTTGATCTCAAAAGTGGCACATATGTAGTTTATTCTTCTGGTCAATGTGTTATAAGAATGCAAGTCTTCATAATATGGTCATGGTCAACTTTTGTCATCTTCCATCTCTTTGGTTCACCACTTTTCACCTTGATTTCCATGATATGTATCTAAGATTTGTTGGAAATCTTACCAATACTAAGAGGGAGGGTGAATCAGTATTATGCGTAGTTACGAATAATTTTCACTTTCCCCAAATATAAACAACACTTATATTATGCATTCATCATAAAAAATGTCATTCTACAACACATGCACAATACACATGTTGAGCCCAGAATTGGCCCTTTTTGACCATCATTTATCATCTTCCCTTCCCTTGTCTCACACCAATTACTTTGGCAATTCGACTTATTGTCCTTATCTTATTCCCCAATTTACCAAGGTATGGCCGATTATTGTTTTATTGTATTAATACTTATGATTGTGATGACTAAAGCTGTGCATCTCTTAATTTGTGCTAACATGATGCGATTTATGAAGGGAGTAAGACAAATAGACTGCAGGAAGATCGGAGCTGAACAAGTCATGGAGGAAGGGACGTCCATTGCTTGTAGAAGGTTCCTTGGGGCTCAAATCGTCAATCAAGGCACAGTCGTGGCAGGGCAGCTGTAACATAAAGTGCTATCTTAAGTATGTCGCTGCTCGAATCCAGCTGTGAGCTGGAAGGACCGCCACTCTTGGGACAGTTAATAACTCCCCTCATATTTGGATATTTCAGTTCTGCCACGCATTGTAACAGCTAGATTATTTAGGGCGCCTGAAGATCAGAGATCTTCATGGCTGCCCAATTATAGGTTTAGATGTTGCAAATTGTATGTATAAATATGTGGGATTGCCTCGACCGAGGGGTTGGACAGCAAACAATTAATTTATCTTGTATTAGCAACCGAGCCGAAACTGTGTACTCATTCTTCTGTTAATATAAGGAGTTACTTCTGAGTTAAAGAGAGTGTTGTTCAACCAGCGTCTCTGTGTGAAGACTGGGCCCGTCTTCCACAGAGATTGCTGTGTTAATTTAGGATTTCATCTTTCTTGTTGTGTGATATTTTGTTTTTTCTTTTGTACGCAGCAGCAATATTTATTGTGTGGATTTCTTAGTAACGATTATATTTCCGTGAGATTGGTGAATGGTATCAAATAACAGTCGACTGAGTCAGGTTTGTTTTACACACTTCAATTTCTGTTCACACTGCCGTGTTCATCCTACAGCTGAAACGTAATCCCAGGAGCTCTTACAATTTAGCTTTCCTGTTATGTGTTGATTGATTTATATTCTGCAATTCAGTTTCTTAGAACAATTGTTTCAATCTCCTTCATTAAAATTCTAGAGTAATGTGCAGGTCATGCTTTATGATTCCCAGCTTGATTAGATTAGACAGTTGATTATTTTAGAATGCGGATGAGATTTCCTTCTTGCAATTGTTGATTAGATCTGATACCATTTCTTTTTGATGCATAATAGAAAAGAATTGTAGTATAGCAGTTAGAAGGCAATTGGGATTGCAGAGATTCTTGGGATGAATATGGATGATAGAAGATAAAAGTATTCACTTCTAATGGTTTTGTGTTTAAGCATATATTGTGCACTTGTCCTTTGAAATAAAAAGACTTTCTCGGGTTGACAATAAATTTCATACGCTCTGTGTGTTTGATATTTAATTATCTGCAATTAGAGTGCTTGACATTTTGGCGCCGTTGCCGGGGAAGGATGAAAATTAAACACTAGTCATTAGTTGATCTGATAATTGCTTTTAGTCAGTCTTTTGGTTGATTTTGAAATGATCTGCTTCGCATGAATACGAGGGGGGTAAAACGCGATCACCTCCCGACCCCCAAAACCCCACAAATTACTAACAGTACAGGTGGTTCGGGTCGTGGTCGAGGTCCACCGCTGGGCAGAAGAACATTCATTGACGACCTTGTTGACAAAACTGATTCAGCTGTCAGATCTCGTCAACAGGAGACTCCTATCAAAAGAGGCCCTACTGATCCTGAAGCGTTAGCATCAGGATCTACAGTGAAAGATACAGGAGCAGCTGTGATTCCTGCATATACTCTTGCTAAAGAAGTAACAGCTGATTCAGCTATTGCAACCGAAGAATACGCAGCTGTTACAACCGAAGAATACGCAGCTGTTACAACCGAAGAATACGCAACTGTTACAACTGAGGTAAAGAAAAAAGGAACAAACGAAGGAGAAGATACAGAAGAAAAGATGAGTAATAGACATGAGAACGAAGAGGGAGAAGCAGTGGTACAATACCATCATGAAGATAATTCCCCGCCAGAGACTATGGCTACATTGCAATTCCCAATACAGCAGCTAGAGGGGACAGCTCCTATGAAAAATATCTCACCGTCGGTGTTACCCCGCTTCCATGGCAGGGCGGCAGAAGATCCAGACGAATTCCTGTTTGAATTCGATATCCTCTGTCGCAGCTATGATTATGTCACAGATGCTCAAAAGTTGAAGCTTTTTCCTGCCACCCTGAAGGACAATGCATTACGTTGGTTCATGAGCCTTGGGGGAGGAACTGTTGCTAATTGGAACAAGATGAAGCAAGTGTTCCTGGAAAAATATCAAGAATATTGCAACACCAGGGACAAAAGGGAGGAGTTATTCAAGATGGTACAGAAGGAGGATGAAAGCTTGGAGGATTTTGTAGAGAGGTTGCTGTACAATGTGCAGAGAGCTGGACATACGAACATGGGACTAGATGTGCTTAAGATAATCTTGCTTCGAGGGATCAGGGACGATTGTTTAGACATGCTAAATTTATTAGGGAAGGGAGATATCTCTAAAGAACCCTTTGAGACAATTGTGGAATTATGTAAGAGATACTCCAGGGGATCTTCTAGGCATAATAAGCAGAATAAACGAGATAAGCTGGAACGTGATGTCTTTGACAGAACTCAGAAGTCATCCAATGGGGGAGCTACATGGGCAGAGATAGGCAATCTTCTTGAAAATTTTAAAACAGAAATGATGAGCTCTATCTCTTCAGAGATTGACGTCTTGAAGGCCAAGCAAAGACAGGCAGTGGAGGATCTCACACTAGGTGTGTTTTGTCCCCGATGTAGAAAGACTCATCCACTGAAAGAATGCCCTCTTGACAAAGTACAAGTGTGTCAGCTGTGCGAGCTGAACCATGATATGAAAGAATGCCCCACGTTGCCCCAAGTGAAGGCTGTTCTGCAGGCATCAACTCCAGAGGTGGATTCAGCCTACTTCATTGCACAGAAGAAACCCTGGCAGCCCCAGAATCAAGGTATGTCTCCCGACTCATTTCCATTTTTGAATAATTTGAATAATTGGAATACTAATATGCAAAATGTGAATACACAATTCCCTTCAAATTATGCTCAGTGGAATTCCCCTCAACCTGCGATGCAAGGTTATAATTCATGGAGTCCTTGGACACAGCCTCCACACCAACCTACGTCATGGTCTCCTGGATGGAGGAACTTCCATCCTGGGAACCAGTTTCCTCAACCACCTCCACCTCAACAGTTACCATATCCTCCATATCCTCAATTTCATCAATATCCTCAATACCCACCTCAGCAGTCGCAGCTGCAGCTGCAAAATAATCCTGTGCCTAACATACCAATACGGCCTCAGCTGCCTGCCCAACCTAGCCCTAACCCAAATAATAAAACAGTCCAGCAATTGGAAGCTCTCAATATGCCGGCCTACTCTCTCTCCCCTGTACCTTGTAATGATATTCGCTTACGGTCTGAAAAGATAGTAGAACGTGTAACTGTAGAAAATATTCCACCAACCGTGTATGACAAAGGAGAGAGTTCCCAGCATCCATTTGATCCGGTTCCTATCACTGAAGATGCTGAGCATCCCTCAGATGGGAGGGCTGAAACATTAAACGATGAAGTGGATAACACGCAGCCTACCCAGTTGGTAAGGCAACCACTTTACCCTGAGAGATTGATGCTGCCACAAAGAGGGGGGCAACCTCAGTTCAATCTCCTAGGAGAATTGAAGAACCTTTATGTTAAGATTCCCCTTTTACAAGCTCTTCAAGATGTACCTATCTATGCTAGAACTGTTCAGGATCTGTGCACTAAAAGACCGGGAAGGAAACCCAGAGATCCTCCTACTGTTCATGTTATAGGGAATTTATCCGCTTTAATGACTGGAAAAACCCCTATAACCAAGTATGAGGATCCCGGCAATCCTACTGTCACTGTACACATAGGACAAACGCAGATACCCAACGTACTAGTAGATTTAGGAGCTGCGATCAATGTTATAACGATGGAGACTGTAAAGAAGCTCGGATTCACCAATATTAGACTGACCCCTACTATCTTAGAATTGGCAGACAAATCCACCATCAGACCCGAAGGGATTTTGGACGACCTTGTTATTTCAGTAGACTCATGGGAATACCCTGCCGACTTTCTGGTATTACAACCAAAATCACAGCTGGGGGGACATCCATTGATTCTGGGGAGGCCCTGGTTGGCTACAGCTGATGCTTGCATCAGCTGTCGATCAGGATCTATGACTATATCTGATGGCATGGAAACCAAAAACCTCACCCTGTACCCTCCAGCACGGTCGAGTCTAGAAACTGAAACCTCCCTTTGGATAGAACAGGAAGATGTTCAGCCATTACTAACAATAGGGAAGGCACTAACCTTCAAAAACGAAACAGAAGACGATGCCATTAATAATTTCATTAGCGAACCTGCTTTAGTAGACAAGGAAGTTTATCAACTCCTGAACAGTAGCCTCGGTAAAGAAGAACAGGAACAGCTTACGGAGGAAGCACTAGCCAATGACACAAACATAATCCCAGTATTGAAAAACTCGAGAAGCATTCCTATTGAGGTAGAGCCTGGAAGAACTTTGAACATCAATCCTGGTCTCTCCTCAGAAGAACAAAAGCGCCTAACCAATCTCTTGAAGGAACGTAAGGGGGCATTCGCCTGGGAGTATACCGAAATGAAGGGTATTCCTTCTAGTCTGTGCACTCATCATATTTATATTAAAAATGACTCTCGGCCTGTATGTCAACCTCAACGACGCATGAACCCCAATCTGAGGGATATAGTGAAGGAAGAAATCCAGAAACTCTTGGAAGCAGGATTCATCTATCCTATCTCAGACAGTGAGTGGGTTTCCCCACTTGTAATTGTACCCAAGAAAAATGGTAAATGGAGAGTCTGTGTCGATTATAGGGAGCTGAACAAAGCTACACAAAAGGATCATTTTCCTCTGCCCTTTATTGACCAGGTACTTGATACCCTATCTGGGAAGAAGTTTTTCTCCTTCCTGGATGGGTTCAGCGGGTACAATCAAATTCAGATTGCTCCAGAGGATCAGGATAAGACCACCTTCACTTGCCCTTGGGGAACGTTCACCTACATGGTGCTTCCCTTTGGATTGTGCAATGCACCTGCAACGTTCCAAAGAGCTGTGATTGGCATATTTTCTGAATTGGTTAATGATAGCATGGAAGTTTTTATGGATGATTTTACTCCTTATGGCAGGGATTTTGAGGAAGCACTGGAAAATTTGAAGAAAGTTTTAATTCGCTGTGAACAAGCTCGCCTCTCACTAAGCGCTGAAAAATGCCACATGATGATGAGTGAGGGAGTGGTATTAGGACATTTCATCTCTACTGATGGTATTCAAGTGGATCCTTCAAAAATTAAGGTGATAAAGAATATACCAACTCCTTCAACTCAGAAAGAGGTGCGAATTTTTCTGGGACATGCTGGGTATTACAGGAGATTCATAGAAAACTTCTCCAAACTTGCTTCTCCTTTGTTTTCATTGTTAATGAAGGACGCACAGTTTGTATGGAGTACAGCATGCCAGACAGCATTTGATAAGCTTAAAGAGAAACTGTCCACAGCCCCTATTTTGAGGGGACCTAATTGGACCATACCTTTCCACATTTCTTCAGATGCTTCTGATACCGCCATTGGAGCAGTACTAGGACAGCAGGATGGTCAAGTACCTTATGCTATTTATTATGTTAGTAAAAACTTAGCCCCTGCTGAACTAAATTATACTGTTACTAAAAAAGAATTCCTTGCTATTGTTTATTCTATTAATAAGTTTCGGCATTACATTACTGGGTATCCTACATTCGTGCATACTGACCACTCTGCCATTAAATATTTAATGAATAAACCTGTCACTAATGCCAGAGTAACCAGATGGCTTTTATTATTACAGGAATTTGATATTACTATTATAGATAAACCTGGAAAAGAAAATGTTGTTGCTGATTTTTTATCACGATTTACTAACAGTGATGACAGTGCACCTGTTGAGGATGCTTTCCCGGATGAACATTTATTCGCACTCTCAGCTCATTCACCCTGGTATGCAGACGTTGCTAATTATTTGGTTGCAGGGAAGCTTTCGCCACATATGTCTAAACGAGAGAAAAGAAAAATTATTCAGCAAAGTGCCAGGTATTGTTGGCTCAAAGGCCATCTCTTTTACACCGGACCTGATCTTGAAATTAGAAGATGTGTAAGGGAAGATGAGATCTTTCATATAGTGAAGGCCTGTCACGATGAACCTTGCGGAGGACACTTTGCAGACAAAAGAACAGGGCATAAGGCGTTGCGGATGGGCTATTATTGGCCGACACTGTTCAGAGATGCTAAAAGATATGTTCAGTCCTGTGACAGCTGCCAAAGGATGGGGCAACCTAATAAGACAGATCAGATGCCTTTACAGCCCCAAGTGGTACTAGAACCATTTGATAGATGGGCATTGGACTTTGTTGGTCCTATCAACCCTCCTTCCAAACAGAAGGTTTACATCCTGGTGTGTACAGATTACATGACTAAGTGGGTAGAAGCTGTAGCTTTGGCCAAGGCAAATGACCAGGCGGTGATTGATTTCCTGTACAGTGAAGTTTTTACCCGTTTTGGAGTACCAAAGGAAGTAGTTACCGATGGGGGACCACAATTTATTTCACACCAATTTGAATCCTTGCTCCGGAAGTATCATGTGCAGCACAAGATAGCTTCACCTTATCATCTCCAGGCCAATGGTCAGGTGGAAAGCACTAATAAAGTTATCGAAGCAATCCTTACTAAAACAGTTAAAAGCCATCGAAGGGATTGGGCTGACAGACTTCCAGAAGCACTGTGGGCATATCGCATGACTTGGCGCAACACCACGGGCTTTTCTCCCTATGATCTGGTGTATGGAAAGAGTGCCATCTTTCCAATTGAATTTGAGATCAAGACCCTGAAAACAGCCATTGAAATGAACCTGGATGTAACAGAAGCCCAGAAAAGAAGATTGAATCAATTAAATGAATTGGATGAGAAACGGTTAGCCGCGGTAGACCAGACTGTGCTGCTTCAGCAACAGAGATCTAATTGGCATGACCGATTCATCAAAAAGAAAATCTTTCGTGAAGGAGACTGGGCACTATTATACGACTCCAGATTCAAGAAGGATTTCAAAGGGAAATTACGCACAAGATGGCTGGGTCCATATTTGGTTGACAGGGTATTTGACAACGGCACTGTTCTCCTGGTCACCATTGATGAAAACCGTATACCATTACTTGCTAATGGCCACAGACTGCGACTGTATCGGAAGCCCATTTCGAAAGATGCATTCATTTCACAGATTGCTGCTGATCCAAACTACCAATTGGCACCAGAGCAGGAACATTTCTCAACCTTTGCCAAATCTTAAACTGAAAATTATATTTGCTGTACATAAATAATTTCTTGCTGTAGCATATAGTTGTCGTTTTCTTTCTCTTTGCATTTGATCTCTTTTTTTGCTGTTGTCTTTTAAAAAAATTTCAGGGAAGCGCCGGGAGAACGATCAGTTTGGGCCCGTAATGAAAATCTCCCTGTGCTGTTCTTAAGTTAAAAAAAAAAAAAAAAAAAAATTTCGACAGCTGCAACATATTTTTCGGCAGCTGCAACATATTTTCCGGCAGCTGCAACATATTTTCCAGCAGCTGTATATCCTTTTCCGGCAACCATATTCTCCTTTTCCCGGTAGCCATAATGGCCTTTTCCGTCAGCCGTCAATCTTTTCCGACAGCTGCAACATCGGTGGCTGCAACATTAGCGGCTGCAACATCGGTGGCTGCAACATTAGCGGCTGCAACATCGGTGGCTGCAACATTAGCGGCTGCAACATTGGTGGCTGCAACATCGGCGGCTGCAAATCCAGTTTCCGCGGCTGCCACCTCATCGTCCCCATGGTTTCCACCTCATTCACCAGCTATTGCCACCTCATCTCCCACGGCTGCCATCTCATTTTCCGCAGCTGCCACTCCATTTACCAGCCACGGCCATTTCACTTCCCGGTAGCCGTAATGTCCTTTTTCCGTCCGCCGTCAAATCTTTTCCGACAGCTGCAATTTCGGCGGCTGCAATTTCGGCGGCTGTAACTTCGGCGGCTGCAACATCTTTTTTCCGCAGCCGCCACATCATTTCCCGACGGCTGCTACCTTATTTTTTTATTTTTTTTTTCTTTTCTTTCCCGGCTGCCACCTTATTTCTCAGCGGCTGCCACCTCATTGACCAAGTCACTTCCACATCATTTCCACGTAGCTGCCATTTCTTTCCAGCGGCTGCAACATATTTCCCATAATCGTAAAATCTTTTCCCGCCAGCTGTAAGTTTTTTTCCCGCCGCCGTAAAACTTTCCCGTGACAGCCGTAATTTTCCCTGATATCGTAAATCTTTTTCCGGCTGCCGTGAATTCTTTTCCGGTGGCTGTAACTTCTTTCCTGCCAGCTGCAACAAGCTTTTTCATCATCCGTGTGATCATTTCTTTGGCAACTTGCAGTGGTAACTCCCGTGTTAATAGAAGGATTGTTCAACCTGCTAATTATGATGCTGATTCATCCCAGTCCTGCCGGCGAACTCATTATTTTAACCCGGAGGATGCGACGCCTTGTGTTTTACCGGCGAAGGAAATCAGTGCCTTATCCGAGTCATCATGATCCCACGTCTGACTGTGCACGCGTCCGGCTCCGTGACGTCACCAACTGCATGCTCCACCAGTTTCCGCAGCCTTTCGACGCACAGTTTTATGAGGTATGGCTTTCATTTATCACGTGATTAAGTATTGATATCATTTAAACGAGATTGGCCGTACCTTCACTCGTACCACCATTTATACCTGATTAAACCTTTCCCTCGTACGACGTAATACTAATAACTGCCACCCTCCCCAATTCGGCATGAAAATTTTAAACTCTTCTCTGCGCTTAACTTTCTGAATTAGTTCATTCGCTCAACGTCTCCGCTCAACGATTCGTGCATTCTCTGTGCTGCAACTTCCATTCTGGGATCCTGTACTCTGTCGAACAGCAGTTTCATCTTGCAGCCAGGACCATGGGCATTCCAGTTCGCCATGAACCTTTCAATACCAGGGAACTTAGACGGAATCTGCAAGTTCTGGCCATTTTTCAAGCTGTTGGCTGGGTCGAGTTCTTTGAACGATTGGATGGATTTGATCGGGACGCAGCCCTGCAATTTGCCTTGAATCTTACTAAAACACACTCCACGGTGTGGGGGCTGTGTATAGATGTTTCTGAGGTCATTATATCCGAGGTTACAGCTATCCCGATGGTGGGAATACCTTGGTTTAACCGTCGAGTCCCTGCAACGGTTGCACGGGAAGAATTTTTACTTCCAGGGGAGCAAGTTGAAGCATCCAGGAGAGGGATTGCACTGAAGTCATTTCCGCAGCCATGGGACCAGGTTGCTGTCTTCCTCAAGAAGTACATTACCTGCGAAGGTAGATACCAAACTGTGTACAACTCTGAACTTCCTTTGCTTTCTCATCTCCGTCATGGCATTTTGTTGAATATTCCATTTTATCTATTGCACGACTTGCGCCATATGGCAACATTTGTTCAATCTGCAAAGCACCCATTATCCTCCCTCACCCACCATGGCCTTATTAAGTTAATTATTGTAAGAACCCTGGCCCAACATAATATAACATGGCAGCAATTCATTACCCGACCACAGCAACCTGTTCCCTTGAGGGTCATTCCATTACAACAAATACCGGTTCCGCCACAACAGGAGGACCGGAGTTCCTCTAGTGAAGTTGGGGGGAGGGATGAAACGGAAGAAGAACAACAGGGGGCACAGGCAGGACCATCCGGGAGGGATGAAACGGAAGAAGAACAACAGGGGGCACAGGCAGGACCATCCGGGGTGGATAAAACCACAGAGGAAGAACAAACAGGGGCACAGGCAGAGCCATTTGAAGTATATGAATCCCCAGCACAAGCAGAACCAGTGGGGGATGACACTGCATTTGAAGGAGAGCGAGGGGAAGCACAAACAGAGCCGTCAGGCGACAATGTAGATGAAACCCTCGCGGAAAACCTAGATAACAGGGCAGCTCCGACAGCAGAAGGTGAAATTGGAGCAGCATCAAATGCTGCGACAATGGAACCTGAAGATGACGGAGCCAGAGCAATGGAAGAAGATATTGAGCTGGTCACAATCTAGTCTTCACCGGAGTGGGCAGGAGGAGCAGCTGTGATTGAAGAAGAACAGCATGAGGGGCAGGGAAATATTCCTTTAACTTCAGTTTTGCCCCCCTATATTCCAGCTCCACAAGAAGAAACATCACAAAAAGGAAAGTCACAAAAGAAAACGCCACAGAAAAGGAAGAGGGCCACCAATGAGTTTGATTTAGTGGCACCAATCAGAAGGAAACGAACTCGATCAATCACAGCAGCAAAGGCAGCTAGAACAAAATGGGCAACCTTAGAAACACAGGTTGAACCACCAGTCCTTACACCAAAACCGAGGGATGCTCCACAAAGGCCAGTGGAGGAAGAACCTGAAATTGAGGGACTCTTGTATGAGAATGCAATGCTGAAAGAGGACCTCCAAGCACTTAGAAAGGAGCTGGAAACATGGAAGGAAATCTGTAGAAAGCAGGGTGGAAGAAAGATGTATACATTAATAGAGGCTGCAGACCAAGTGGAGGAATCAGCTTCTGCTGGAGCTGGAGAAAAGGATGAGCGAATACTCTGCCCCACCTGTGGGGAGATCTTTGAGGAAGCAGGCCATAAAATTTTACTTAGCACCTATTCAGCACAACAGCCTGTAGCCACAGAAGGGAAAGCAGTGGAGAAAGAAGGTGCTGTTACAGAAGAACTAGCACCTTTAAACATCCTTGCTGCAGCTGCCACTTCCCATGATGCAAAAGTCATAGAACAGATGGGAGAAGAACAGGGAGTGGAGGATGCCCTGGAAATTTATGACGAATGTATGGCAATCCCAAAATGCTCCCACAACATAGAAATCATAGAACAGATGGGAGAAGAACGGGAAATGAAGGATGCTCTGGAGCTTATAAAAGAATATGGTGAGACTCCAGAATGTTCCCTTGATACAGAGATCATGGAGCCGAAGGATACTCTGGAGGATAGTGAAAAATTTTGTGCTGTAACCCCAGAACGTTTCCAGGATAAAATAATTTTAGAAGAAGAAACGGAAAGGCAGGACAGTGATAAGTTGGAACAGGATGCTGCAACACAAGAACCAGCAATCCTGAATAGGACTGTCCAACCGGCTGAGCAGACAGTAGGAGAAGCTGAGACAGAGGATACTTTGGCATTCAATGATGAACTCTGGGTTGTAACCCCAGAGAGCTCCCATGATACGGAACTCATAGAAGAGGAGCTGCAGCAGAAAAAGGATGAAGAGGTAAGCCAGGATGTTGTTACACAAGAACCAACATCCTTGGAGGCTACAACAAAAACTCCTGAATTACAGCTGGGAGATAACCTGGGAGTGGATATCATCCCTGATACACAGTGGAGTGACAATGAACAGGTACAGACACCATGCTCAGGTGACACTGAAATCTTGGAAGAGGAGGCTGCAACAAAAACTCCTGAATTACAGCTGGGAGATAACCTGGGAGTGGATATCATCCCTGACACACAGTGGAGTGACAATGAACAGGTACAGACACCATGCTCAGGTGACACTGAAATCTTGGAGGAGGAGCTGCAAATTGAAAAGGATATTCAGTCTCGGCAGCAGAATGACAAAGAAGATACTGTTACACAAGAACCAGTGTCTCCAAAAGCAATGAAGGTAGCTGCTGAAGATGGGTTAAGGGATGTTGCTGTTACACAAGAACCAGCAACTCTCCTGTTAACATTAGATGCGCTGGAAGACACTGTCCCACAAGAACCAGTGCTTCCACCTCCTGCAGGTGTCATTGAGTTGGATTCAGATTGAGGGTGTCTTTTCAACTTCCCCAGGCATAGCATAAGAGAACTGCAGAAAGATTCCCACCACACCAAGTGCATTCTCAGATATCAGCAAGAAGCAGTGGAAGGGAAACAGTGAAGTTGGAAGATGTCGGGTTGCTCACAAAAGCTTTTTCAAAAAGGTAGATGAGGTGCCTGATTTACCTACATTCCTTCCTCTCTCCTAGACAGAGCTCAGTTCAAGATTTAGATGCAGGTTGTTGCATGAGGACATGCAACAGGGTAGTTGGGGGGAGATGTTGAGCCCAGAATTGGCCCTTTTTGACCATCATTTATCATCTTCCCTTCCCTTGTCTCACACCAATTACCTTGGCAATTCGACTTATTGTCCTTATCTTATTCCCCAATTTACCAAGGTATGGCCGATTATTGTTTTATTGTATTAATACTTATGATTGTGATGATTAAAGCTGTGCATCTCTTAATTTGTGCTAACATGATGCGATTTATGAAGGGAGTAAGACAAATAGACTGCAGGAAGATCGGAGCTGAACAAGTCATGGAGGAAGGGACATCCATTGCTTGTAGAAGGTTCCTTGGGGCTCAAATCGTCAATCAAGGCACAGTCGTGGCAGGGCAGCTGTAACATAAAGTGCTATCTTAAGTATGTCGCTGCTCGAATCCAGCTGTGAGCTGGAAGGACCGCCACTCTTGGGACAGTTAATAACTCCCCTCATATTTGGATATTTCAGTTCTGCCACACATTGTAACAGCTAGATTATTTAGGGTGCCTGAAGATCAGAGATCTTCATGGCTGCCCAATTATAGGTTTAGATGTTGCAAATTGTATGTATAAATATGTGGGATTGCCTCGACCGAGGGGTTGGACAGCAAACAATTAATTTATCTTGTATTAGCAACCGAGCCGAAACTGTGTACTCATTCTTCTGTTAATATAAGGAGTTACTTCTGAGTTAAAGAGAGTGTTGTTCGACCAACGTCTCTGTGTGAAGACTGGGCCCGTCTTCCACAGAGATTGCTGTGTTAATTTAGGATTTCATCTTTCTTGTTGTGTGATATTTTGTTTTTTCTTTTGTACGCAGCAGCAATATTTATTGTGTGGATTTCTTAGTAACGATTATATTTCCGTGAGATTGGTGAATGGTATCAAATAACAATCGACTGAGTCAGGTTTGTTTTACACACTTCAATTTCTGTTCACACTGCCGTGTTCATCCTACAGCTGAAACGTAATCCCAGGAGCTCTTACAATTTAGCTTTCCTGTTATGTGTTGATTGATTTATATTCTGCAATTCAGTTTCTTAAAACAATTGTTTCAATCTCCTTCATTAAAATTCTAGAGTAATGTGCAGGTCATGCTTTATGATTCCCAGCTTGATTAGATTAGACAGTTGATTATTTTAGAATGCGGATGAGATTTCCTTCTTGCAATTGTTGATTAGATCTGATACCATTTCTTTTTGATGCATAATAGAAAAGAATTGTAGTATAGCAGTTAGAAGGCAATTGGGATTGCAGAGATTCTTGGGATGAATATGGATGATAGAAGATAAAAGTATTCACTTCTAATGGTTTTGTGTTTAAGCATATATTGTGCACTTGTCCTTTGAAATAAAAAGACTTTCTCGGGTTGACAATAAATTTCATACGCTCTGTGTGTTTGATATTTAATTATCTGCAATTAGAGTGCTTGACAACACATAACACAAAATTTTAACGTGGAAACCCAAACGGGAGAAAAGCACAAAATGATTTCTTATATAATAAAGATTACATTCATGGGAAGAAACAGCTTCCAATATTCTCCAACACCAACTCGAAGGAGGCTCTAATCCCCTGATTTACAAGCTCCAACCTGAAAGAAGCAACAACTACTTGATTTACCAGCACCAACTAGAAGGAGGTACCAACCCCCTGTATTTACAGGCTCCGACCTGAAGGAAGAACCAACTCCATGTTCCTTTCCCCATCCTACCACCCTAGTATGAATGTAGAAGATTCTTATTTGATTTCTACTCATCTACGCACTCTTTAGATTTACTACAATACATTCCTGTGTGCGAACCTGCTATATACTATGTCCTTGCAAATGTTGTATTGTGTCATCATATCAATTCCAACTTCACATCACTGCATCGATATCACACAATTGTTCTCATATTTCATAAACTTCTACAATCTCTTCAGTATCACACATTGGTTATTGTATTTCATAACCTTCTGTAATCTGCGCACTATTTCAACATACTGTTCTAGTTCTGCGCATATGCATAATCAACTGATACTGTGCATATTCGATTGTTCTGCAGTTTTGTTCTTGTGCATCTATATCAGATAAACCACATCATCTTGTGCATTGTATTCCGTGTTGTTGTTCTATTTTTGTCCATTTGTCCTAGATAAACTAAGGCCTTCTGCATACCATATGCAATACTAACTTTATGTTCTCATGAACTTGGCCCATATACTACATCATCCTGCACATCATTAGCTATGCTGCATTTCTGTCTTTGTGCATCTGACTCTCTACTAGATTATGTTGTTCTGGTTCAACGAGCCATTGATACCCCAATAATTCAAAGCTTTCCAAATAAGAATACTATACTACCATTTGTACATATTCAATCTTACTTTTCACTCTCCAACTTGGATTTTTATTTATACTTGACTTGTGTAGATCATATTTCCACAAATTGGTCGTAGCATCCCTTCTTCCTTTCTTCATGTGGTTAAACTGACTTATGCATCTGCCACTTGTTTTGATTTGCGTAACTGAGGTATCATGCCTTGTGGGTCTTGTGCACACTCGATCCTTAGCATATTAGGACTTCTGCACTTGGGAACCACTACCCGTTGGGTCTTTCACCCTTGAATTACCATCGCTTGGTGGGTCTTATGCACTTGACTTGTCTAACCACCTCTTGTTTCCAAGACTCTTGCAGACTTCTGAGACTTGTATACTTCTTTCGATTGGTGGGTATTGCGCACTTTAGAGACTTGTATACCCATCTCTTTGACATCACCATTGAAGTACCACAACTAGATGGATTAGGGACTTGTGCATGTACCTTATGTAATTCTTCAAATGAGATTTCATATGCTTCTTCAAACTGGCACAAGGATACTAAGTCCTTTTGACATTTTGACATCAATGACAACCAAATTTAAACAATATTCCACCACAAAATGACTGTACTGGCAATATATATACTCATGCATAAAATATTTGTAAATAATAAAATCGTCTAGTTTTTTCACTTTAAAAATAATGGCTCATCATAACTAGGTCACCAATTTGGTACATGAATTCTCTATCCCGATAGGGTCACACCAACTTGTTATTAATTTGTGTGCATTGCATTAAGTAATATGCCATGTTCTCTTCATTGCATGGGGTTGCAGTGGCAACAAATACAACACCTACCACAAAAATTACATATGTAAATCAAATGTATGTACATCTATATAAGTTTGGAAGCTTGAACGTTGAATTGAAGATTCCAAATAAAAACATGTGATATATATAATGAGTAAACTCCCATTAATGAAGTGATGTATCTTTCCTAACTATGTAAGAAACTCGATCATGATCTAATGATACCACAACATCCATGTCGAAATTGGATGTAGACCCTTTGGGTTAAGAGGGACATATTTTCATAGTTTCAGATGTCCAAAAATTTTACATTCATCAAGCTCGCATCCATCTGCATTGATGCAAAATTTGAAAAGGCACTCAAAGTTCCTCATTTCTATGGAAAATATTTGCCCATGTATTTACTCCAAACATAATGTAATTCCCTTGTTCCAAGTATAGTCTCATAATACCAAGGTGTGGATCTATTCACATCATCAAGGTTAACATTCCAAAAGAACTTGCATCGATATAAATATCAAGTATATACTTTTTCAACTGAGCTAATGTTTCAATGTATATTAAAAATTCTAGCTTCAACTCCACATTGTAGTCTCTTACCTATGCACCGAACTTGCTTTTTCATGACGATCATGTCCCAAATGCAGCATGCACCAATCAACTATTTTTGTAGATGATTTGATTCAGGTTGCACCATGACTTATATGGTACCTCCTAAGTTCTTGTTTCACACAATCACCGACACCATCATGCTCACCCTTTCCGTGCCCCATTTAAAACAAGATCTAAGTATGTCGAACTCTTGTCTTTTTATGAAGGCGACTCAACTAATAAAAAGAGTGTGTCGATTTGAACTTCCCTACACACACATCGAACCAAATCTAATGTTTTGTTAATGATACCCCATTCTTTCTGCATGACTCATACAATCAACCCAAAGCAATGTTGAATGAACAATGTTTCATGCTCCCAATCATCATTGACATACAAATGGTACTCCTTAATCACATTGTGTGACTACAAAGTGTTATCCCTACCATCAATTCTCACCAAAGCATGTCTATACAATACATGTACGAATATAAAAACATGGTCACCAAAGTGTTATCCCTATCTTACTCTCGGGAGCTAATGTGTAGTTCTTGACAAAATATACCACTAATAATATTGTGCTCGACTGGAATACCTCTCAAGAACACTTCAATTTAGAAGATTTCCACCTGGACCTATGAGAGTGTTTGATGTATTTATAAATCTGATTTTTAAACTTCTCCATGAATTCTAGCATAGGAATATTGTCCTCAAGCAAGTTGATCCTATTAGATGGTGTTGTTGAAGAAGACGATGCATTCATGGTAACATACTCATATATCTTCCATGTATCTATGATATTTGAAAATCTAGAGTGTACTAGATTGATGGGGAAATTCCTATGGAACAATGCCAAATTACCACATCCAAGCATCTTCTTTGATTCCTTTTACATAATATCATAGAAACAAAATCTCACACGTGGGAGGAGCTAGTTCACCTTTCCAGTGTCATTTGCAAAAATATATAAATATGTCATAAAAGAGTTGGAATTCAACATGGTATCAAAAACAACAAGTGTCACGAACTGTGTTCAACATAATATACCATTTTTTCAATTTATCAAACATGCTAATTGATATATTGACATCGGGATTGGTCTCTTGAAATTATTCAAACAATGCAACTCTTGTCATCTCCATAATAGGATTACAATGCTCAAAATAAATACCTCTTCATAAACGTTGTCGCAGAACATGCTTTCGATCTGGTATAGAACAAGAATGGTTTCCCCAAAAACTCTACCACCTTCTTTGTAATTCCTTCTAAAAGCATGCCTTGATAGGGTTTCCTATAGATAATATCCCAACAAGCAGCTTCATTGTTTTCATCTATCCAGACCCTGAATTTAGTATATTTTTGCAAGGTTCTTCTTGAAACATGGAGCAATTTTGACATCGTTGCCACCATTCTCCTTCTTGAGGTTCTCTGTGCCACAACACCAATTGTAATTTCCCTACAACAAACTCATATATCATTTTTTCTTGATTTTCCAAATGAAGATAACACCTTCATCACATTTTTTGTCATAGTGCCATGTTCCTTTTTACTTTTAGCATCTTGAAAATCCAATAGCTTTGTGGCATGTTTCATTTTTTTTTTATGTTTTATCAATCCATGTAGGATTTGAGCTTGTGTAATCACTAAGCGTTGTTCAAAATATGACTTAATTATGTCACTATCATGCTCTCTAATTATCTAAATAGGGTGGAGGTTCCCAAACTCTTCTCATGTGATAGCATCCAAACCTTCTAAACAATTTACACTCCTTGCAAACCCGCTACAACTCCCAATTACTCTTGAAATGTGAGAGGGAGCATGGTCATGTGATGGATGATCAGTATATATCCCTTCATAGTCCAATTGAAACTTGTTTTTCTGCTATTGAGGATCTAGTGGCAGAAATTTTAGAAATTGTAAATATTAGAACGTCTAGCATTAATGAACTAACCGTGTATTAACAAAATGACATCTTGAAATAGTTACCTATGTGTGCGATGTTGCTGCCGAAGATATGAAAACACCTGGCACATCAAAACCCCCTGTAGATACTAGAGCATTGGTCTCTTCACCAAGGGGGCATCACTAGTGCCAAATCCTTGCCCCTATGTAGAGGCATCTAGCATCTACAAGTTTAAAAAATATAAATAATAGTAATCTATATATTTGTATAGTAAGGAAAAAATAGTTTGAACAATATTACTAATAACCATATGCTTACCTCAATCATAAACCGAATAAGGGTAACATATGGAAGATCAGTAGAAGTAATGTTTTTTCTCCTATTGAAAAATTGACATGTTGAAATAGTTACCTCGTTGTGCACTATTTCCACTGAATATATGACAAAACCTAGCACATCAAAACCACCTGTAGATGTTGGAACATATGTCTCTCCACCACATGGAGCATCACTAGTGCCAGAGCCTTTCCCCTAGCTAGATGCATATAACATCTGCAAGTTTAAAAATTATAAGTATTAGCAATCTATACATGTGTAGAGTAAGGAAAAAAATGCTTGAATAAGATTATTATTAACCATATACTTACCTCACTCAAAAACCTAGTAAGGGTCACATCTCCGGGATTACTAGAAGCATTTTTTCCCCTACTGAGGATCTAATGCCTACAAGTTTAAAAATTTTAATATTAGAATGTCTAGTATTAATGAACTAACATGTATTAACAAATTGACATGTTGAAATAGTTACCTTTGTGTGTGATGTTGTCACCAAATATATGAAAATACTTGGCACATCAAAACCCTTTTTAGATATTAGAACATTGATCTCTCCACCAAGGGGGGGCATCACTTGTGCTACGTATATAGGCATCTAACATCTTCAAGTTTAAAAATCATAAAGATTAGTAATCTATATATGTGTATAGTAAGGAAAAAATAGTTTGAACAAGATTATTGTTAACTATATACTTACCTAATTAAATATCCTAGTAAAGGTAACATCTATTGGCACATGACCATAGCAGGCAGGAGCACATGTTGTGCACTTGTCAACCTCAATGCTGGTCTCTTGATGTGTCAATCTACCTCCACTATTAGATGGTCCTACACCACAGGGAGGTGATGGTTGTACCCCACCAAAGAGATATGTCCATCTTGCCTAGTCCATATGCTAAATAATAGTGCTATGGTGGACAATTGTCTATGCTAGACTAAAAAATTCCTCTTGTATGGAATCATATGATTTCCACAAGGGGTATTTGGTTCAGGTAACTACCTATGAGGTGGATGGATCGGGCAGTTGGCATCTCGATTCCTGGAATTGGGATGGTTTTGAGGCATCCCCAAACAAATGCCCTAGAACTCCAAGATATCAAAATAGTTTACGTGTTTTCCCAACACGAGCTTGGCATACATCTTTTAAAGGAAATATAAAGGAATTTCCTTATTGTTGAATGGCACATCAAAAACTATGTACCATCAGTCCAGCCAATTATATTAGAATGGTGGATATGTGCACCACTCAATAGAAATGTGGTCTATATTTTTGCTTGGGATTTCAACCATTCGGGGTATCTAAAAAGAGAAAGAATCTGCTCATTTCTGGTATTTAGATTTTTTAGAGCATTGTAATCCAATCCACTAGCATATTGGTGCATCTACAATTGGATTGGATAATGGTATCTACAATTGCATCAAGAGTATGCACAAGTGAGCGGTGGAGCTGGTCTCCACTCCTCCATGTGACCTCATTCTCTCTAAGTATCTCTGCATTTGTATCCATGCTTGCCACTACAACAAAAAATTCAAAAAATAAATCATTAGAAACATATACATGATATAATGGAACCTCTTAAAAATGAAAAAAAGTAAAACTAGTGTAACGAATAATGACATTAGTATTTAAAATTTAAAATAAAAAAATTACACTAGAGAATCAACATAAAATGTTGGCATGTTAAAGTTATGTCAGATGTGTATTAATTTTTTTTTCCATTTTAGACCAATGGTGACATAACATCTTCCATTTTCTTACCTTATATGTGGCTTTATTTTGGAATATATATCTATTGACTTAATTCATAAAATTAGATCTGTTTTTGTCCTTGTTTATGGGTATTATACTTGATAGGTGATAATGAAAGATCGATCCAGTTCATAGTTATACATACAGAAATATGATAATTTACATAGAGTTGGGAAAATTATTAACAAGTACGAAAAAGGGATTCAAAGGGGTTGGATTCAAGAGGACTGATGAGTTTTTCACTTGTGAACAAGGTACAATTCCCATGAAGGTGTCAGATGGGTCCTTGAGGTTTCCATGGGTGTAACTAGAGGTAGTGATTAAAAATATATGAAGCTTGCTTTCATTTCCCCTTGCACACATAAGTGGATCAAAGGCCACCCTTGTCTCATCCTTAATATTGGATACTAAATGTTATGGCTATGACCAAAATTTTGTTGGTTGAGTTGTGCTTAAGCATTAAATTGGTGTGAGTTTTCTATCACTCTCCCAAGTTAGATTCTCACAATAAGGGATCCTTTGGCATCTAAAATTAGGAATCCTTAGAGTGACATGTCCTAGGTGTGATGGTATACTAACTCCAAATTTCAAATCCTCATCTTGGTCGATATGAATAGGTTTTAATAATGGGATAGGTGCTTTTCAGAGGGACTATGTCCTTGACTCTAGAAAAAAAAAGTTGTGTTTCTATTCAAATAAAGTAGGAAAAGTTATTAGTGCCATTTTCATAAGGAAATTATGAAAATTAATGATGAACATAGGTTTAAAGCATATTGTAGCAGTGTTGAGATGCTTCTAATAATTAAATTCCATAATCATATAATTGACACAATTGTGTTACACTACTCATAGTTTGGAATCAAATACACAACATAGGGTTGAAGCCATGCACACATGCTTAGTGTCCAACCTTAGTTAAGCATAACATATGCATCATTGGCCACAATAAATTTTGAAGATGAGTTTCATGTCAAATTAATAATTTCAATATATATTTCTTGTAACGCCCATATTTTTGATTCGGCATATTTATTAGTTAGATACACCATACTTTATTTCTTATATATTCTGTTAAACTCAGCTCGACTGAGTAAACTATATTGGACCTCGTTATATGATGTTACTCTATTTTATGATTTCACCATGATTATGATGTTACTATGTTATGCGATTATGATGTCATGATTATCATATGATTTCCTTATTTTACGATTGCAGTATATGTTTATATGTTTTCATTAATGAAATGTGAAATATATGATTCGGTACGTGGATACCATCTTCTTATATGAATTATTGAAATGTTATATGTCATACGCATCTATGAGGAGCTAAAAGGTTACATAAAATAAAATGATAACATGGATCAATTGGCGATCAATGGAAAATGCTTTCTATAAATTGTATTTTGCAAAACACTAACCTACAGGACACAAGGGCTATGGGATAGCCAGTTACTTGATCTGATATATATCGGAAAGGAAAAACATGTTCATACCGCAAACCTTAGCAGCCAAAATGAGGATACGATAACACAATCTGATAATCCTGATAGCAGCAAGTATGAGTTGATAAGGGCGCAGGCCCAGTATGTTGAGAGGGATGGATGTGTTTCCCACCCTATGTTTCCATGAGACCCGAGGTCATGGGAGGGCCGTGCTGAGACACGCTCCCCATGTTGTTGTGATGACGATGGTCGGATGCCTGCTAGGGGAGGATAGGTCCGATGTTCAGCCGACGCTATCGCTCTCAAGTTCTATGTGGTCAGATCGGTGAGTCCGACATCCACTGTTGTACTAGCAGAGGAAGGATAGGGAGGATGTTGGACGTAGGTTATGATGGGAGGATGTGTTAGTTAGTACTGTTGGGGGTTTAGTATTCCTTGATTCCGAGTTAGTGGAAGTAGGCACCCTTCCTTGTACATGATTGATTAAACTAATGTAAAAATAAAGAGAATGATGTGAAATCGTAAAGAATTAACTGTTAAATAACTGAGAATGTTGAAGTAATTGTACTATATATATTATGTTTTCTTCTACATGGGGGTAAATACTACTATTAGTTAGCAGATATGCATAGGCTGGATGGGGTTTGTCTATAGTACATTTATGATCTGTGCATACGCTGGCCACGCATGCACACCTTGCACATGTACACTAGTATCGACATACAAACACTTAACATATTGAATACATGTATAAGTTGTCATAAGTAATTAGGTTAATCATGCATTGACCGAATTCAGATAATGAATATAAAGTTATTTTAAGATGTGTAAAACAAGTCGATTAATCTATGTATTACTCGTTGGTAACATCGTGATATACAATTAAGACAAGTGTCATCAGTTAACATTGTCGTCTGAGAATTGTTGTAAATAATGTAATAGTACTGTCTAATTAATTAGTAAGATTGTTTAAGCACTTAAGGGTGCTTTGTTTAGAAGAACGACTATACTATATAGATGTTAGGGTACTCATGTGATAAACGAATGATGTAAAAGACATCTTTATTAAAAATCATCATTATTGTTACCTTACGGGGATTTAATTAATATTATTACTTAAAATTTATTTTAAATATTACTACCCATGTCAAAACAATTGCAAAATAGATAAAATGTAAATATTGATTAATGAATGATTAGAATGTGATTATTTTACATTTCTAAAATTAGACATAATAGGATAACAATTTTTGGAATGAACGTGATGTGATGGAAAATGGGTTATTAATATTTAATTATTCAATGTGAATCGTAGAAATTAAATCTCAAGACAAGTGATCTCGATGGAAGGTAGACCCTTAAGACACGCCATGTCCAAATTGAAAGGGGTCAAATATTTATATAATATTTTATTAAATATCTTAATAACAAGAAATACAAGGTTTGGTGAAAAGACTTGCAATTAATAAACCTTGTCCCGAATGGATAACCTTTGGGTGATAATTCCCACCGTAATAAATACTTACGACCGTCAATCCAAAACCAACTAATTTTTCCATGAGAGTAATTAATTATACATTTTTATAAAGAACCGTGTATGAATGAACTGGTGATAGGAGTAAATGTTGAGGGGCTCGAGAGGGGGATTTTGGGGCGGTGGAGTAAGCCCAAGATATTCTCGAGGAAGGGAGATTATATAGAGGGGGAGAGCTTGGAGTAAAGGGAAAGTTTTTTTTTGGGAAGAAAAGAAGTTTGGGAGAATAGGGAGTTTGAGAACAAAAAGTTTGGAGAACAGAAAGTGGGGAGAACCGAAGAGAGGATTGCTCTCGGGATTATCAGATTGTGGGCTCGGGGGCTTGGAAATCCTTTGATTTTCAAGGGCCAACAAGATAATAGCTGGTCGGTAGGGTGGACACTTCAGTTTGGCTGTCTAAGAGGTTATACAACCTACTACAAACTACGGTTAGCATCAGCATCAGGTAATTTCCTTGTTATTTACGTTATTTGATTATTATGCTAAAATCTTACTGTAAACATGCATAACTTGCTATTTACTGATTTACTAAGTTGTGAAACATATTCTTATGCTGGAACATGATTGTTGAAAAGAAAATAACGATATGTTTGTTATTTTAAATTACGAATGTAAGGTTAGTGAAAACACGACAGTACACTAAATATTATTTAGGCACATAGTAATTCTTAGAAATTTACTTCCATAAACTGATAAAGTTTAAAACGTAGAAAATTAACCCTGAAATTTTACATAGTGCTCTGCTGTAAAAACCAGAGCACTACATTTCTCTATATATGCATTGGGCTTAGAGGCCTTCTTTATGAATCAAAATCCATTTCATATGTACAAAATTCAACTAATTCAAGTGTGTGAATCAAATTGTATATAACAAGGATGTAACATGTGTGAGAAGAATTTGAATTTTGCAACACAACTATTTGCACAAAATCAATTATTTAGCCTCTTAGGCACTTTGCACAATCCTTTTTTGATTTGAATTGAATAATTTTAGTACCAAAAAGTTTATTTCTATGTTTTTGGGGCATATAAACTCAATTCAATTAGTGAAATTTTATTTGGAGATCCAAACTTGGGAAAATGTCTTTAAGAGGTAGAGTACTACTTATTTTCCCCAATTTCTCCCTTCATTGTAACTAG
Organism: Larix kaempferi; assembly: GCA_027924585.1. Taxonomy (NCBI): domain Eukaryota; kingdom Viridiplantae; phylum Streptophyta; class Pinopsida; order Pinales; family Pinaceae; genus Larix; species Larix kaempferi. The sequence goes on from BSBM01000249.1 coordinate 14,956,256, forward strand.
ATTTTTTCAATAAATCTAAAACAAGGTTATAAGTGATTAATTGGTTATTTATTAATATTTTTAGAAACAAATTGATAGAGGAGGTTGGTAGAATCAACTCAAGTGCAATCCAATATGTTTGTTTACACCCTTGGAATCCCTAATCGCACACGCATTCTCCTTTTGTTGTTGTTTGGAGCATGAAAACGCATCATTGTGGGAGAAATGGGTGGCGAGAGGCCTGTTTTTTGGGTTTATACCATGTTCTCCAAAACACACACATGTTTTTGTTCTCCATATCGTGCACACATTTTTTCTCTATATATTCTGGACACATTTATGAATCGCATGTGCATTTGTTTATTCCTAGCCTACGTGTTATCGGGATCCCTCCAATCCTAATGCTAAGGAACGCATAGGCATTTTAGTTTTTCAAATTGGAAGCATGTTTTGGAAAACTTCAATTGCATCTAAAAGGTCACCCATCTTTGTGCAGGGCACTATCGTTCTAATGATCAATTTGACAATACACATAAATTTCTCATCACCTACAATACTGTTGACTTCCTTTCACCCACCAAAATAAAATATATTATTATTTTCTTCTAATTTACAAACTTTATTTTTCTCATGCCCAATCTCACAATACAAAAAAATTGTTCCAATGCCCATGATAATGAGATCATTATCTTGGCCAATCTCACAATACAAAAAAAATGTTCCAATGCCCATTATAATGAGATCATTATCTTCAACATAAGAAAAAGCTGAAATAATTTTTTAACATCAAGATAAGGTCATAATGGTATAACCAACAAAATTGGAAAAGGTATATAAGAAGAAAATATATAGTACTTTACTAAAAAATTATGAAAAGAAAATAGTTGAATGCACTCATATATGTCAAAAATGCTAACACAACAAAGCAACAATTAAGCATTACCAAGGATTACTTACGTGCCTACTTGTACTTATAGCAATATTGACAAGTATACATATAAATGTGCCACAACACTACCCAAGAGATAGAAAAGTTTGTTAAATCAAATTAGTAGAAACATGACACTTTCATAATGTGGTCAATTCATCCATTGCAATTTGAACCAGTACATTTTACCTCATTTCAACTTCAAATTGGATCACCATATGTTTCTTTATGATTATCATATTTTATTGATAAAAAATTAATATAATATATTATTATATTGATGTTGTACCTCATTTCAACTTCAAATTGGATCACCATGTGTTTCTTTATGATTATCATTTTTTATTGATAAAAAAAATATAATATATTAATATATTGATGTTGTAGCAAATATATATAACCACTAAATCAATATAAATTAACTATATCAAAACATTTTAAAAACCTAAGATAAAGAAAAAAGTAAAATCTATCCTTTTCAAAAGGAAGAAAAAAAGTAAAATCCATCCTTGTCAAAAGGAAGAAAAATGTAAAATCCATCCTTGTTAAAAGGATTAAAACTTTTTATATATTTAATGAAACTCAAGGACCCTAGGACTAGATGTGTAGGAAATACGAGTATGTTTTCATTCTTTCCAATGAAATGTAAGAGGTGACCGTGTTGACTGAAATTACAACAAACAACCAATGGATTACAATAATAGATGTCTAGGAAACACAAGTATGTAGGAAACATAAGTATGTTTTCATTCAAAAAAAGTAAAATCCATCCTTGTCAAAAGGATTAAAACTTTTTATATATTTAATGAAACTGAATGACCCTAGGACTAGATGTGTAGGAAATACAAGTATGTTTTCATTCTTTTCAATGAAATGTAAGAGGTCACCATGTTGACTCAAATTACAGCAAACAACCAATGGATTACAATAATAGATTTCTAGGAAACACATTAAATCCCCAATTTTGGGCTAATTCAGTGACCATGGGTAAAAGGGGACATTATTTTCCTAGGAAGATAAATGATAATTTAATCCTGTAACTATATAATAAATTTTAGCTTAAGTTTTTTTGGAGGAATTAATTTAAATTAATTCCATTACTTAATATTCCTAAAATAATTGGGCAAGTGGGCCAAGAGAGTGCCCTCATGGAGATAAGGTTTCCAAATTGGATCTAGAGACAAGAAAATAGAAATATGGCTAAATCAATTGTGTATTTAGGAAAAGAACAAAAGAAGGAAAGGTGTAAGAGTTTCTAAAAGCAAGAAAATGGAAACAACCAAAAAAAGCAAAAGGAGGGCATAGTTTCCAAAAAGGAGTCCAGTTTACAATTCAAGCAACTTTTACAAAGCAGGAAACATATGGAGACAAAGGGGGGCACAGTTTCTAAAGGAGAAACGCTTGTAAGGAAAAATAAAGGAAAGTATGTCAACTCATGGGTGACCTATTATCACAGGTCACCAAGCTCTTCAACTTGCTCAGCAGGTCATCAAAAGTTTATAAAAGAAGCCAACCAACTCCATTTCACAACTTTTGTCATTATGAGTGAAGCATTTTAGCTTCTCAAGGTTTGGTGATGTGCCCAAGCTAATCAATGGGTGATGTGCCCCATTCTTATATTCTACTTCTCTTCTCTAATATTCTATCAGGATTTTCAGCCATGAATATCTGATATGCAGGTCCATATACTCCAATACTAAGAAGAACCCAAGCTTACAAGGATTTATCATCATACAGGGTACATTCGGAGGAGACAACATTGAGGGGCCGAAATGGAGGTTTTGGGTTCAGCACTTCTGATCATTTATGGGTTGTGAGACCTATTCCATTATGTCCAAAGGGCCATTTCCAGTAGGAAACACTTTTTGTTTCATTGAAAAAGGTGTCCAGATGACCGAGATACAACCATTTTCACCGGAGCCAAGATCTCATGTGTTAAGGAGCGCACTTGTGTAGTTCAAGTTAAGTGAATCCGCCCATTGCAGCTTAGGAAGCTCATTGACCACTACAAACCATGTTTCATACCTGTTGAAGACATCAGTACACTTTCAGATCAAAGATGTAATCATTCTATCTCTCTTACAGCTCTTCTATGGCTCCTTGTAATGATTTTCTAGTCTATATGACATTGTACTGTTGAGAAGCATTAAAATGAGTACCAACTTGATCCAATGAATTATATTTCAACTTTATACTGTTGAATATAATATATCAGAGTCATATAACATTTCATAATAGAGTATTACATTTAATGAAGCCATTTATTAATTCTGATTGGAAGACTAGCTAGTTAGGTGCTTATTCTAGACTAGTTTCACCACTTTTACTTCCAAATCTATTCTAAGTAAGATTTTTACATTCTGTAAGTTGGAGCTGGTACTTAAATCAGTATAGTACCCATATCAGTCCAAAAAATTAGAGTTTGAAAGCCTTTAGACCATTCTTGGAAATTTAAGAAAAATATTAGCTCAGCAATCTCGAGAGAGCCCAAAAACCCCAATTCTTCCCAAACTCTCCCAAGTCTGCTAAATTACCTTTCTAAGCATAACCAGCAACCCATTGATTGTTATAAACCCTGTTATCCTTCCTAATCTAAGTTGTATATGCGGATGTACCTAGGAAGCTTTGCGGTAGGCTTCAGCAGTAGCTGATGTCCGAAACATAAATGGTCTCCATGCTTTGTACAAATGATCCAATTTCCCACTGTCTAAGTTGCTACTGCACATTGTACCATATAAATTCCAGAACTGAAAGTTCATCTTACCAAACTCAGTTTCAAGTCTCCTTACCCGTCACTGACTTCTTGCTCTGTTTGGTGAATTGATTAAAAAATGGACAAGTAAATTTAATTTAAATTTTGAACTTGAGTTAATATCTTGGATGAATATTCCCAAGGATATTACAGTGGTATTAGATAAATTTATTTGGCTCAGCCTGTGGAAAGTAATTCTCATTGAAAAATTATCTCAACACTATCTTCAAGATTGCAAATGTGGAATTAGTTCCAGTTATGGAAGATTTAGACTTTGAGTTGTATGAGCAAGAAGATTATTCTTATGAGGAGTATGATGAAGATTATGATGAGAAGTATGAAGAATATTGTAGAAAGTATGAGGAAGAGAATTTCCAAGAATTACATTCCATGAGCATCTCCCATGAGATCATGATTGACAGACCAAACTATGGTTATTCTGATAGCCATATTCAGGAAAAAGTTGCATGTTCTACAGTCAAAATCCAACCTTCTATGGAAGAGATAATAAAAGATATCAAAGTTGCATTGGATGCATGTGACTTTACAAGAATTTTTGGATCCTCTTCAAGAAGAGCCTCCAAGATTATTTATCCTAAGATAACCAAGGAGAAGCAAGACCCAAAGACCAATCATGAGATTGTTGACCGAATGGGAGAAGAATCCACTACAAGATTCTATGTTGAGGATTTCAAGATCACCTCAGAGGAGATTGGTAAGCTTAATGATGGTGAGACATATGTTGGATCAGATCCAAAAGAAGAACCTCAATCAGATCCAAAGTCACTACATGAGCTACATAGTGAAGCAAAAGATGACCACACATCAGTTGGATGTGAACCTAGAGAATGGGTGGCAGAACAAGGCACCATAGCTCCATTGTTTGAAGGGAGAAGTATGATGAAAAGGTATGGACCTCAATCAGATTTTTGTACCCATGTTCCTTTTGGAAATCATCAGAATAAAATAGAATACATTGTCAATAATGTGTGCCATGATGTGGAGAAACTAGTTCCCCGTGATGAAGCATTTAATTCTCAATGCTTAGCTCCTTAGAAACCAATGACTGTGGGAACATTAGGAGACCCTCAAAGCGTGGAAGAAAGAGGGAATACCATGGTTAGCTATCAGCATATTTGCAGCAGCCATGAGGATGATGAGTCACCAAATCCTTTATCAGAAGGAGAGGAAAAATATCCATGCACAACTAAAGATCCAACAGTCAAACATCCGATTGTTGGCAATGTGGAAGGTGAAATCACTCCCAATTTATTCGTGTGTGATTTCAAGATAAGTGCAGAAGATATGGGGAATATTGATGATGGTATGACATATTTTGGATCAGATACAAAAGAAGAACATCAATCAGATCTGAAATCATCATTGGAACTTCAGGTTGAGGTGGAAGACAAGCCCAAATCAGCTGGGTGTGAACCAAGGAATTTGGGAAAGAAGCATGTTGCCATAAAAACACCATATGAGGAGGAAATTTGGGCACAAAGGTATGGCTGCAATTCTGATTTTTACATGCCTTTGTTGCATCCCAAGATGGCAGCCACTTCTAGTGATAATGATGGATTAGAAGATCCTTCTAGTGTCGAAATTTAGAATTGGGAGAAGGTTGAATTGCAAGAAGTAGAAGAGGAGGTTCACCCGCTTGAACTTCTTGCCCTGATTGGACCATTGAAAATGAGTGAGGAAAAAATCAAGGAGGCATTGAAAAACCTCCATGAACTTAATGATTTGATCTCTCACTGCTATTGGAGAAATACATCAATGGAGGAGCAACCCTCTGTTGAAAATTTTATGCACATGTGGGAAGCAGTAGGAAGCCTAAGAGAAAATTTCTCTCAGTTTCTTTCAGATAGGGATCACTTGTTGGAGCTTGTGAATATGTACTATAATGCTGCAATAAGGAATGATGAGGGGATCAACAAGCTCACTCATATGTTGGAAACTACCTAGGATTCTCTGATTGGTACTCATTGTGCTTGTCAAGAATCTGAGAATCATATTGAGCACCTTAATGAGAAATTGCTAGAATCACTTTTTACCTCTCATATTTCACAAAGTCACAATAACATGCTGAATTATTTCATGTTCCAAGGGATGAACCTCATTAGTTGGTGGATCATGAGGAACAGTCTGTTTGGTATGTGCTTGAGGAATGTGTAGACAGAGTTGAAGAAAAACAAGCACATGACCTTTTCCAGAATGAACTTAAGAGGTTCATTGAAGAAAGTCACTCTTCCAAGGAAGAGCCAGATGAGTACACCATAGATGGATCAGCCATGGAGAGAATACATCCACAACTTCAGTGGATGAAATGTTCAGAAGCATGGCTCACCATTTTTCATTCCCCACTTTAAATTCCGCCACAAATTTTGGGAATGAAAATTGGGTAAAAGGATTCTTCCTCTTGGTGTCACATGATGAGCAGGAGGATCCTAAAAGTGAGGCCTATGACATGTTTGTTAACCCATAATAGTTGAGGCAGCCCATGCATATATGTGCAGCCACATTTGACAAGAAGGCATCATATCTACACTTACCTTCAATGTGTGGGTCAATTGATGGAGTTTTGCACCCTTGGATCAATGGTAGAGAGTTGAGCCATTGGATGAAGAGGGGAAGACCTGTTGAGTTCCATAGATACCATGATACCTTATTATTTGAGGGAAACATGAACATGCTGGATTTTGATACAACCTACTCTCTTTTGGAGCATTCTTTCGTGAGAGACATGGAGGAGTGTTTATAACAGTTTGATGAAAACCAACCAGTTGATCTTTTCCTGAGGGAACCTGAGTTGTTGCTAGAAGAGAGTCACTATTCCATGGAGAAGAGGGATGACATGACCCCATTTGGACCAACCAATAATGAAGAAGTTGAGGCCATAAGTTTGGTTACTAAAATTTGCAGACATACAAAGAAGGTTCACAGTTCTTTCCCACATGATCTAGATTCAACCACATCAATGAGGAATGAACATTGGGTGAAGAATTTTTTTTGGTTGATGCCACATGTACAACAGGAGGATCATGTTATATCCATATGGGAGATAGATCCTATTGTAGAAGAGATGGCTGATTATAACTCATATAAATCAGCAAGAAATATTTCTTATTCATTCACTGAAGGGATGGATAGAGGCATCACTGAAAAGAAGAATCTGGAAGGTAAAAGTTTCTTGTCTTTCTGCAAGGAAATTGTTTTTAATTTAGCTGTTTTTTCTATCATTTGCAAGCAACAACAGAGACACATTTTGCAGCCATTAGATACCTCTAGTACACATTCACACAAGGCTCGAGTGTACAAATTCATAATAAAAAATTTCTATGAGCAGGAGAAATGGAGAGATTCCAACTTGGTATTGGGATCCTGGCATCCTTCTGAATGCCACACTGTTTGGAAGAATGTTGCACAATTTATGGGATCTTGGCATTCCTTGGGCTGAAAGTTTGTTCTTGTTGACATTTGAGCTTTGGAAAAAGCACCACAAGCAGTGGAATCTAGACCTTCTTTTTCATGGTGGATTTTGTTGGATGGTATTTAGATCCATGGGAGTTTCATAAAAGCAATGGGATCCTGGCATTGTTTGTCTTTGGAGAGATGATTATGATCATAGTAGTGCAGAAAAAGCATGATGGACTCTTGGGATATTTTGCTTGAGGACAAGCAATTTTGGGAAGGGATGACTGTCACGTCCCCAATTTTGGGCTAATTCAGTGACCATGGGTAAAAGGGGACACTATTTTCCTAGGAAGATAAATCATAATTTAATCCTGTAACTATATAATAAATTTTAGCCTAAGTTTTGTTGGAGGAATTAATTTTATTAATTTAAATTAATGCCTTTACTTAATATTCCTAAAATAATTGGGTAAGTGGGCCAAGAGAGTGCCCTCATGGAGATAAGGTTTCCAAATTGGATCTAGAGACAAGAAAATAGAAATATGGCTAAATCAATTTGTGGATTTAGGAAAAGAACAAAAGAAGGAAAGGTGTAAGAGTTTCTAAAAGCAAGAAAATGGAAACAACCAAAAAAAACAAAAGGAGGGCACAGTTTCCAAAAATGAGTCCAGTTTACAAATCAAGCAACTTTTACAAAGCAGGAAACATATGGAGACAAAGGGGGGCACAGTTTCTAAAGGAGAAAATCTTGTAAGAAAAAATAAAGGAAAGTATGTCAACTCATGGGTGACCTATTCTCACAGGTCAACAAGCTCTTCAACTTGCTCAGAAAATCATCATGAAGTTTATGAAAGAAGCCAACCAACTCCATTTCACAATTTTTGTCATTATGAGTTTATGAGTGAAGCATTTTAGCTTCTCAAGGTTTAGTGATGTGCCCAAGCTAATCAATGGGTGATGTGCCCCATTCTTCTATTCTACTTCCCTTCTCTAATATTCTATCAGGATTTGCAGCCATAGATATATGATATGCAGGTCCATATACTCCAATACTCAGAAGAATCCAAGCTTACAAGGATTTATCATCATATAGGGTACATTCAGAGGAGACAACATTGAGGGGCCGAAATGGAGGTTTCGGGTTCAACACTTCTGATCATTTTTGGGTTGTGATACCTATTCCATTGCGTCCGAAGGGCCGTTTCCAGTAGGAAACACTTTTCTTTTCATTGAAAAAGGTGTCCGGATGACCGAGATACAACCATTTTCACTGGAGCCAAGATCTCATGCGTTAAGGAGCGCACCTATATAGTTCAAGTTAAGTGAATCCACCCATTGCAGCTTAGGAAGCTCAGTGACAACTACAAACCATGTTTCATACCTGTTGAAGACATCAATAAACTTTCAAATCAGAGATGTAATCATTCTATCTCTCTTACAGCTCTTCTGTGGCTCCTTGTAATGATTTTCTAGTCTATATGACATTGTACTCTTGAGAAGCAATAAAATGAGTACCAGCTTGATCCAATGAATTATATTTCATCTTTCTACTGTTGAATGTAGTATATCAGAGTCATATAACATTTCATAACATAGTATTACATTTAATGAAGCCATTTATTAATTTTGATTGGAAGACTAGCTAGTTAGGTGCTTATTCTAGACTAGTTTCACCACTTTTACTACCAAATCCATTATAAGTAATATTTTTACATTATGTAAGTTGGACCTGGTACTTAACTTAGTATAGTACCCATATCAGTACAAAAAATCAGAGTTTGAAAGCCTTTAGACCATTCTTGGAAAGTTAAGAAAAATACTAGCTCAACAATGCTGGGAGAGCCCAAAAACCCCAATTCTTCCCAAGGATATTACAGGTCACCTTGTTGACTCAAATTACAGCAAACAACCAATGGATTACAATAATATATGTCTAGGAAACACAAGTATGTACGAAACATAAGTATGTTTTCATTCTTGCCAAAGAAATGGTGGGAGGTGAAGGTGACTCAAATTAGAACCAACAACAAACCAATTGCAATATTAATGCAAGCATGTTTTCATTGTTTCCAAATAAATGACCAACCAATTGCAATATTATATGTCTAGTAGGAAATGCAAGTATATTTTCAATGTTGCCAATATTAATGCAAGCATTTTTTCATTGTTGCCAAATAAATGACCAACCGATTGCAATATTATATGTCTAGTAGGAAATGCAAGTATGTTTTCAGTGTTTCCAAAGAAATGTAGAAGGTAAGGGTGTTGACTCAAATTACAATTACAACCAACCAATTGCAAAGTATTGCAATTAGATAAAAGTTGTAGGTTATTATGTCTGTGACATATTGTAACCGTTTTGGGCATATTAGTCATTTCGTGCTATTTAAATTTTTTTCAATAGAAAAATTTTGATAAGATTTTCCAATGTTCAAGTTTTAAAATTGCCTTGGAGTTTGGTGTGGGGGTTTTGTTCGTCGTGTGTCCCCCGCACCTATCCGTATTCGTAGGCCTTATTAAGTTTGGGTTGGTTGGCACATGTATTCATACGCCTTATTAAGTTCGGGCTGGTTGCAATGACAGGGATTGTATAATGCACATAGTCTCAAAAACTATCATTGCCCAAACTATCTTTGTTCCATTCAAATTAGGATGCCCCATGAGATCTGCCCCAATACAAATGGATACAATCCATGGCCAAACCAATAACAATGGCCACCATTATAATAACCACTCTAGTTTCAGAGGGTGGCATGGATTGCATATAATTCCATTTGAAAATACCTCCTTCAATTGTAATGAGCACAACCCAACTAATAGAACAAATCAAGTTCATACAAGCGCCTATAATCGATAAGGTTCTGAGACTTGGAAAACCTCTAAAAGTGAGCACTTGGAAAACATTGATGTCCTCAGACTCGACCTTCGTTTTGTCAGACCGAACTTGTGACGACTTGACCCGAGCGCTGGTTACAAATGCATTGATAGCGAACTCATTTCCTCTACTGTCGACAAGGTAATCCCTTATTGCTCTTCTTGCCACTAAAGAAGTGGAGAAAACATCCATTCTGAACCTTCAGTCGTTTCCTATGCAAATTCTAGAACTCGCATTGTCAGCTCTTCGTGGTTAAGAGTTCGAATCTTAGCCAAAAAAATATTTCCCCTTCAAATTTGAATTAGTCTGTATCAGATTCGTAGTTGTCCCGGAAAGGTGGTGCTCAGGATTTGGCCTTTTCACTATTTGGTAGCAGTTTTCTTGAGAGTGTGAGCAACAACGGCAAGCTCGGGAAAGTATGCATATGCAGTTTTATTGGTTGTTGTCATGATAATTATGGGAGCAGCAGAAGCAACAGAGGTGAAGGAAGCAACATCTCCCAGTCTGTCAATGGAGGTAAGCTCAACTTCAATTCCCTTCCTCCACTCTCTATTTGGTGATTTCATCACCTCCTTCATCCCTTTCTTGGCCTATCTGTGCATCGTCGCTGGCCCAATTGTAACATCGGAGGCCCATCCAAAAACTTTAGTGCATGGTCGCTCACAAGTCTAGATTGCCACCATCTTTCTGAAGGATAATTTACTAGTTGCAGGTAAGTTTTTCGAGCTCTACTGTCAAAGTAACACTGGAGCAACCGATCAATATGGAAAAATCGCATTCATCCATTTCCATATCTTCAAGTTCCATTGATCAGGTGAGATTCAGAGAGATGATCTATTTTGTATGTTTTTAGAGGTATGAATAAATGTAATTTTCATTTTAAAAAATAAAAATTATAATTTAAAAAGCACATTACAGAATGTGAACATTTTATGTGCCTACATTCTCCATTTGCTAAAGATTTGGGGCGTACACAACACTTGAAATATTACACAATGACGATATTCGAGCATCAATTCCTCGAGAGAGTTTCTAATTTTGCAGCAACAACCTTCATGGATAAATAGAAATCGCAAACTCGTGCTTAGGCTAGCCGATATGGTTTTGAATCACACCCGTTTTCTTTTATGTCAAGAGGGTCATCACCAGGCACTCTTCTTGCCCTTGGACGTGTCTTCCCCAACCAAAATGACTCTGCCACATGTGAAGCAAATCGGTCTCTCAAATTCCGAGAGGGTCTCCTTGAATTTCTTCAAATGAAACTTTGGTGTGAAGGTTGGACGGAGAAAATAAACAAATACAATGGAGAATGAGCTACGGCTCTTCAGTCTTTATTCATAAACCAAGATCAACTGATGTAATACAAACAATAATGTAATGTGTATTTAAACACTTATGGAAAACCCTAAAACTATAACCTAGCTTTTGCATGCATGAAAATCATGCTGTTGCATTTATTAACTGAACTTCAAGAATAGGAACTAATGTTAACTGAAGTAATTACTATTTATAACACTCCCTCTTAATTACTACTGCTGACTACTATAGCTTTTACAATCCCTAAATTATTTCTATGAATTTCAAAAATATCTTTTGCCAATGGCTTTGTGAATATGTCAGCCAATTGGTCAATTGACTTACAATGCTCAACACGAACTTCACCATTGTTCACAAGTTCTCTTATGAAGTGATATCTGGTATCAATGTGCTTGCTTTTCTAGTGAAAAACATGGTTCTTGGATAGAGCGATTGCTGAATTGTTGTCACAATAGACTGTGGTTGGTCCTTCTTGTTTCTGTTGAAGACCTTCTAAAAATCTACATAACCAAACTGCTTGACATGCTGCTGATGTCGCTGCTACATACTCTGCTTATGCTAATGAAAGTGTCACAATGGACTGCTTCTTGGATGCCCATGAAATCACCCCTGATCGAAGATGAAAAACATGATCGGAAGTGCTCTTCCTGTCATCCAAACTTCCTGCAAAATCACTGTCAGTGAAACCTGTCAAAACATCATACTCAATGCTTGAGTATAAAATTCCATAGGTTGAAGTCCCTGCAACATATCGTCAGATCCTTTTTCCGACTTGCCAATGTGAGTCTTTGGGAGACTCCATGAACCTCGAAATCAAGCTGACAAAAAACATAATATCAGTTCTCGTAGCTGTGAGATACATGAGACTTCCTACAAGTCTCTTAAACATTGTTGGATCTATATTGGGACTGTTATCTTTTTTGCTCAACTTTGTACCTGTTGCCACTGGTGTAGGTGTCATTTTGCAATTAAGCATTCTGAATCACTAAAGAACTTCATTAGCATATTTATGTTGAGAGATAAATATACCTTTTTCTGACTATTCTACTTCTAAGCCAAGAAAGAACCTCATTAATCCAAGGTCTGTCATCTCGAACTCTTTCTTCATAGATGCTTTGAACTCATCTACTGAGAGATCACCTGTAAAATCATATCATCAACATACAAACAAACTATTAAAATCTATCCTTGTTGATTTACCTTTGTGTAAAGTGTTGGTTCGTTGTTGCTTCTGCTAAAACCATTTTTTATCAGATATGAATCAATTTTGATATACCAAGCTCTTGGAGGTTTCTTGAGCCCATATAGAGCTTTATTCAACTTGTAAACTTTCTCTTCATGTTATTTTATTTCATATCCATGTGGCTGCTCCACATAAATTTCTTCTTCAAGAATTCCATTCAAGAATGACGACTTGACATCCATCTGATACAATTTCCATTTTTTCTGGGCTATAATTGCTAGGACTGCTCTTACTATGTCCATTCTTGCCACTGGTGCAAAAGTTTCTCCGAAATCAATTCCTGGTTGTTGCGAGAAACCTTTTTCTACTAACCTTGACTTGTACCTATCAATCTCACTTTTTTCATTGAGTTTGGTCTTATAGACCCACTTCACACCAATGGGTTTCTTATTCTTTGGCAGGTCAACTAGATCCCATGTATCATTTATCTCAATGGAATCTATCTCTTCGTCCATAGCATTTACCCAATCCTCTTGTTTTACAGCCTCTTCATAAAACACAGGCTCACTAGCAATAAAAACATAATTGATATTTGCATCCAATTCATCATAAATATCTGCCAATCTTCTATTCTTTTTATTACTGTGATCAGATTCATTACCTGATTGCGGACTTGATGCTTCACCTTGAACTGAGTTTCTAGGTGTTCTTTCTGGAGTATTTGCTACTCATGAAGATGCTAATGGATCTCGTTTTCCAAACATCTCCTCTTCTTATCAATCTTTTGGTTGGGCTATTGCAGCTCCCACACCCTTGTCTATGGTTCCATTCCATGACTCTTCCTCTTTGAAAAAAACATATTTGTTGAGGATAACCTTTTTTGTAATAGGGTTATACAGCTTGTAGGCTTTAGTTGCTTCACCGTATCGAAGAAATATACATTTCTCACTCCTGTCGTCTAGATTTTTTCTTAGTTGTTTAGGAATATGAGCATAAGAAACACAACCAAATATTCTAAAATGAGAAACATTACAACTCATACCTGACCATGCTTCCTCTGGTACTCTGTTCTTCACAATTTTGGTGGGAGATATGTTCATCACATGAACAACACAAGCCACTGCGTCTCCCCAAAATTCATGGGACAACATTCTTCCTTTCAACATGCTCCTTTCCATATTCATGATGGTTCTATTTTTGCATTCTACAATACCATTATGCTGAGGTGTATATCTTGTAGTGAATTGCCTCTTGATTCCATGATGCTTGCAGTAATCATGAAATTCCTTTAATTCATACTCTCCCCCTCCATTAGATTTCAATACTTTGAGTTGATAACCACTCTGTTTTTCAACCAGAGCCCTAAATTCCTTGAACTTGCCAAAAGTTTCAGACTTCTGAAGAAGGAAATACACTCATGTTTTTCTACTGAAATCATCAATAAATGTAAGAAAATAATAACTTCCACCAATCGATTGAGTTTGCATTGGTACAACCAGATTAGTATGAATAAGTTATAAAGGTGCATGTGCCCTTCGAGACATACCTTTAGGAAAGCTATCCCTGTGCTGCTTTATAATGATGCAACACTCACAACTACTTTTTGGCTCCTTCATAGGGGGTAATCCTTTTATCATCTCTTTCTGCTACAAAAAATTGAGACCACCAAAGTGAAGATGTCCATATCTAAAATGCCATAAGCAATAATCATCCATGCAAGTGGCTTTTTGAGCAAAAGAGGTTACCTTGCTGCTGCAATTCATGACTAGTGGATACATCCTGTTCCTAGTCACTTGTATTTTGATGATCAACTATCAATTTGGGGGTTTGTCATAAATTTCATAGTCTGATCCATCAAAGATAAGTCTGTATTTCTTTTCAGTGAGTTGCCCAATGCTAAGAAGATTATGCTTCAATCCTGGAGCATAATAGACATCTGAGATTGTCTTTTGTTGGCCTTGTTTGGTCAAAATGTTCACCACTCCTTTGCTAAGATGGAACTACCTCACCCATGCCAACTTTGACCTCTGTCCTCACTTATTCATCTAGGTCTACAATTAGACCTCTGTCACCTATCATATGGTTACTACAACCACTATCTAAAAGTCAAAGTCCCTTTGGGCTTTCGTGTGCAGCATGACATTTAAGAAATAACATATCATCTTTATCCTCAGAGGTATTAGTCACATTAGCATTATGATTTGCTTGATCAGAATTTTTCTTTGTACATTCATGAGCATAATGCCCAAATTTATTGCAATAATAACACTTAATATTAGATTTATCTGACCTTTTTTTGTCGCAGTTTCTGCCTTCATGGTTATGATGGTGATCTTGATCTTCATTGCCATTACTTCGACCACTTCTGCCTCGTCCTCTTGATCCTCCTCTGCCTCTACCTCTTCCTCTTCCTCTTGAGAATGAGACATGTGCTTTGAAATCATTCTCCAGAGAGGATTCTTCATTCTCATTGATTCTGGATTCGTATGAAAGCAGAGATCTGGTCAATTCATCTATAGAGAGAGTACTCAGATCCTTTGCTTCTTCAATCGCTGAAACTTTCGAATCAAATATGTGGGGTAGGGATGTTATAACCCTTTCAACCACCCTTTGATATTCCATCTTTTCACCATATATATTCAGGTGATTAACAATACCCATGACTTTGGTCATTAAAGAATCTACTGAGTTTGATTCTTTCATCTTCATATCTTCAAAATCTCTTCTGATATTTTGGAGTGTCGCTATTTGTACCTTACCAACACCCTGATAACTGTTCGCCAAGGTATCCCATTCTGCTTTGCCATGAAATGATGCTGATATCTTTGGAAATACGCTGTTATCCAAAGCGTTCATTATGAGATGCAGTGCCTTTGCATCCTTCTTCCTGTGCGCTTACAGGACATCTTTTTATGCGTTTGAAAGGGCTTGAAAAGTTGCATCATCTATAGGTTCAGAATAGCCATACACGACATATTCCCATGCATCTTCAGACCTGAGATAAACCGCCATCCTCGTGGCATAGACATCATAGTCCTTTTCCCATGTAAGAGGAGAAATATGAGATTGATTGTTGCTGCTAGAAGCCATAGACATTGTGGAGTCTTTCACTGGCTTTTTCAAAACAATATAACTTCCTCCTTGTTTTTTTAAATAAATAATTCTCCCTCTTAAACAAGATTGAAAAATATCTTCTTTGTAAAAAGAAAAAATTCTTACTCAAGGAATCTCGTAAAAGAAAATAACTGTGTGAAAGAAAAAAAAAATTACTCTCGTAAAAGAAAAAATCTCCTTCCTTCTTGCTCTTGCCCTAATTGACACGGGTCTCAGTAAATTATCGCTTTTGGGCCTATATGATGGCCGCGATAATTTCCAATTTTTTTACACTTTATCTCCCCAAACTACTGCACTTTGGCCTATATGAAGGCCGCGATAGTTCTCTAAAGTATCACACTTTGGCCTATATGGAAGCCACGATAGTTCCAAAAAAACAAATTGTGTAAAAATTCTTCAAAAAATAATTACAAGTTCTTCAAAGCTACGGCTTTGGCTTCTCGAGAAATTTATGCTACTAATTTGATCTTCTCCTAAGCTCTTATACCAAACTGAAGGTTGGAGGTAGAAAATAAACAAAGATAATGCAGAATGAGCTACGGCTCTTCAATCTTTATTCATAAACCAAGATCAACTTATGTAATACAAACAATAATGTAATGTGTATTTAAACACTTATGGAAAACCCTAAAAGCTCTAACATAGCTTTTGCATGCATGCAAAGCATGCTGTTGTATTTATTAACTGAACTTCAAGAATAGGAACTAATGTTAACTAAAGTAATTACTATTTCTAACATGGAGTAGTATTTGCAAAAATGTGATGGTTTTTAGATTTCGACAGTTTTTATATTCCAATGTTGCTACAATTGGGTCAATTGTTAGTGTTTCAAGATTATTTCGATTCGATTTATGGAGCAACCTCCTATGAGAAATCTCAATACAAATAACTTCACGGTGCCTTCATAGGTCTCAACACACACTTATATACTAATTCTAGGCGCCAATACTATGGGTCGAAACCATGGGCCATTACAAACTATGGATCAACAATACTACGGGCGACTTACAAAGCATATGCGCCAACAACAATAACACAAACTATTGATCAACAAATACTATGGGACGACTTACAAAGCATATGCGTCCAACAACAACATACTAACAAAGTAAAGACATGGGTTCCTAACACAAACAAGCCCTTGGGGGATAGCTTGCATACATATGAGGGATTTTGGTTGGTCTTGTAAACATTCCTTGGGAATCATGAGGTTAAAGGGGCATTTCGAGGCCATGTGGCATCATCAACAATGATATGATCCTTTCTTATTGGAGATTCCCCCTCATTAAGGGGCCCTATGTATCTCATCATTGAACAAGTTGTTTTGATCACCTTATTTTATTGTATCAGTTGGTTGTAGTGGGGCTTTTGTATTACTTAACCCCACCCTAGACTAAATCTTAGTAAAATGCCTTCAATTTTTTGGAAGAAGTCGGCAGCATTTTGATTACAACAATAGAAACTTAGAACAAGATGATGTGAGCTCTCGGCCAATTTCACAAAGAAATGCCTACTTGAAACCTCGACTTCAAAGTTCAGGGGTTGGCACTGAAGAGCCCGAAGCTGTAATAAATGAAGCTGTGCAGAGAATAGAAAAAAGGTGGAACCCCAACGCGGATTCAGAGCGTGCAGATCCTTCCTACTGAAACAGAGATATCCACTTTCTGTTTTAGAAACAAAGATAAAGACCACATTGCTATAAGGTTCATGAAATTGGATCGAATGGTGGAAGGGCGTTTGAATAAGGGTATAATTCTTAACGTGGGTTATTGCAGCAATAGAAACCTAGAACAGGATGATGTGAGCTCTCGGCCAATTTCACAGAGAAATGCCTACTTGAAACCTCAACTTCAAAGTTCAGTGGTTGGCGCTGAAGAGCCCGAATTTGTAATAAAAGAAGCTATGCAGAGAATAGAAAAAAGGTGAAACCCCAGCACAGCTTTAGAGTGTGCAGAACCTTCCTACTGAGACAGACATATCCACTTTCTGTTTCGGAAACAAAGATAAAGAAAACATTGCTATGAAGTTCAGGGAATTGGACCGAATGGTGGAAGGGCGTTTGAATAAGGGTATAATTCTTAACGTGGGTGATTGAAAGTGGCTTGTAGAGAAGCTCAAGGTGGGACGAGCATGGATAGGGTTGTCAATCTCATAAATAGGAGGAGCACTAATAGGGTTGTTATGGAATTGAGCCAATTATTAGCTCGATATGGAGGAACTGACGGACTATGGCTGATAGTTGGGATTGCAACGTGTGAAACACAGCTGTGTTGTCAAGTATATCATCCTTCTATGGAGAATGATTGGGACCTGAAGGCTCTACCTATTGTTTGCAAACCAACTCCAGTAATGTTTCCTAGGTTATCCCTTGTGTGCTCCTTCTGCTTTCCAAGTTCTGCAGTTATTTTAGTGTTTAGAAGATCCATACTGAAATGCATCAAATGTGCTATTATTTTAGATTTGGGGATCATATTGGTTTCTATTTTTTGATTGATCTACATATTTCAGAAGCATAATAATGACCTAAACATTGCCTATCCATCTCTTGATGCACTTGAGCTGAGGGCTGGGTCATGTTTGCTAGTGTTTGTTGGCTATTAAAAAATATTGATGTTTCCTTTCAAAACAAATCTTTTGGCCGAACAGTTACAATAATTGTATTATGATATAATGCCATGGCTACCTTTCTGCTTTGCATAGAGTATTCTAGAGGCTTCTATCTATGCCAATAGCTATAGGATTTTATGGCTATCTTAAGATTTAATGCTCAACGAACTGATTGCTCAATTTGAAATTGCATTTGTCTTCTTATTTATAGCTTAGTGGTATTCACTTTCTAGCTTTTGCATTATCAAGCTAGAAAAATCTGATATTTTGCACCGGACAAGATTAATGGAAAATCTATATGAGACTTTATTCACAGAGCAACCTCAGGGTTTCTCTAAGGTTGGCTCCTTATAAATGCAATAAAACAATCCTAGACTTGCTTATGCATGAGCAGAGGACAACACTTGGTTCTTTTCCAACATTAGCATGTAGAATTTTCAACCACAATAATTCATTTGTTGCTTGTGTGCCTAAAAAACTGTTCAAGTGCTTGACACAACAATAATATTAGATGGAATAAACTTTTGAGATCATGTAATATTGCTCCAGTACAAAACATAAGATGGACTTGCTACTGTCAATGTTAGTTGTCCAACCAACATGATAGAGTCGTGAAGCTAGTATAAGTTTTGTCATTAAAGCTAATATAAAAGTCATTTGTTCCTTTCAAATAGTTGAAAATCTATAAGCTGCTTGACGATGCCAACAACATGGATCTGGCATATATTCACAGACTCGACTCACTACGAATGCAATATGTGTCCCGATGCAATTGTAGACCATGGCACACATTAGAATCCTTTTAGAATCCTTATGTCACGTTGGATAGATTAGATTTCAATTTCTTTAGTATCTCCTCAAATTTAAGTCACTGTAATCCACCTTATACTTTTAACTCCAATGTAATCCACCTTATACTTGAACACTTTTATGCCAATACAACAATGGATTTCATCACAATATACCTATTTAATTTAGCAATTCCCTGCATAATGTTTTTTTTGTTGCAGCAAATACATTGCAGCATGCAGCTCTTGTTCCAATGAGTATCCAATTTAAACTTTTGACATATCTCCATCAATCATTGTAGGTGTCCTGCTACTGTGAATGGGCTGCCCACTTGACCCAAGTATGGTTAGTTCATGTGCGATTGAGGTAAAAATATGGAAAAGTGACCGGTATAATATTTCATCTGATGGCTTTCATAGGCATATGGTTTCAAATCAATGTTTCATTAAAGATTGGTTCATATTCAAGTTTTCTTCACGGATACATTGATGAAGTGTTAGAAGCCTTATTTGTTTGAGGATGGTGCTTGCTTGCAGGTAAACATTATCAAACATAAGGATGATTTAGCAAGCCTTTGAGTTCTCTCTTAAGATTTTCATGACATTGAAATCAACCTATTCTCATGCTTACCCAATCGATTAAAATTACAAAGAGAAGATTCCAATCGATTAAAATTACAAAGAGAAGATTCAAATATGATAGGCCTGCTTATGATAGCCTGTCACTTAGCTTGGTTGATTTACTAAGCCTTTAGAGTTCTTGTATGTAAAGATTTTCATTAACATTTTAAAATACTTACTCGAACGATTCAGTTTGCAAAGAAAAATATAAAATATGATAGGCCTGCGTATGGCAGAGTGTCAGGCAGCACGGTTCTTGGTTCTTGTATGTGAAGATTTTCATGACATTGAAATTAACCTATTCACTTGCATACCTATTACCTAATCGAATCAAATTGAAAAGAAAAGATAAAATATGATAATCGTGCTTATGGCAGCCATTTTTTAGAAGGAATATTTCTTAGTTCTAGAAATCTCTGCCCATGCCCACACCCAGTATAGTAGCAGAATTATTTCGAATCGGGTTTCCCCATAAAAAAAATGGGGTTAGGAATTCAGTCGATCGATGGTTTGCCGGAATTCGGATACGACTTATACAAAAATTCGGCTAGGAACTCGCTAATCGCAATTTTTTTTTGTACGAATTTGAATTCGAATCTGTATGAATAAAAAATATCTGTGCAGTTTGGTCCACAGTTATGATTTTCAAAAACATATTGTGGCGTGTCCAAAACAAAAATAGTTTGTCGGAATTTGAATTCGATCTGTTTATTACTGGTTATGTAGAATTCCAATTCATGTATTTAGCTGGGGAGTAGTTTTGTAAAATACACATTAAAAACCTAGGCCGCTTTAGTATTTTAACGCCTAGGTCTTGAGCTTCTGATACATTTGTCGTACGTTTGAGAAATACTAACATGACATACTCTGAAGATAGAATTTGACTTATTCTACCCATACAAGATTGAAATTCCAAATTTCATACTTAAATTTGATCAATTCAATTTTCTATTAAGAAATATTGAATCTTTACATAACAGAGAACAGAATTTTAAGTATTCTGCCCAGAACATCGAAATTCCAAATCCTCCATCCCCATCCTCATCAGTTCCACCGCCGATTTCAGATGGCTTGGAGATCACAGAAGGTAGCGAGGAAGAACGACGGTTCAAAGTATTTTCCGGTCAAAATGTGTTGGGTGATGAGTCTGGTGGATTTTCCGGTATAGACGCCTGTTTGTTGTGCATATACTAGATCTGATGGGGCAGGATTTATGATATGATGGGTTTTCATGTGACCCACAATTTCTGAAATTGATGATGGTAAAGGTAAACTTCCGGTTTGAATGGTGTAGGGGGAGCTAAGTTAAGTGGGACAGTAGACGGAGAGGCAAAAAATGGTTATTGGATGACCATCTCGCGCCAGTTGGGACAAAATATCTGAATGTTTGCAATGAATGTATTCAAAGCATTGTCTGCTGTGACAGGAGGAGAAGGTAATGCTAATAGACTGCTTTCTTCTTCTACTGCAGTTGGGGAATGAGGAGGGGACTTGATAGTTAGGTCGATATCAGGTTCAACTGAAATTTTGGGTTTTCTAAAGATAAATTGGGGAGATGGATACTTATCTATTTCTAAGAATTTTCTGAATTGATCTTCGACTCGTAGTTTGTTCTTAGCTGCATCTTCAAGGATTTGGATAGCAGTGTCATATAGCTCGATATCATCTGCTACCGAAGGCTCTTGAAATGTTACTTGTCTTTTCCCTTTTCCCTTGGTCGATGTTACTCGGTTCTGTCGAGCTGTGACAATTTCAGCTAGTATATTATCGTCTGTGAGAAGATGTTCTGGATTGTTGGACTTTGTGCTGCTGTCCGAACGATCTCCGGCCTCATGTGTGCGGGGTCTGGTTCAGTGCTAACACCTTAGGGTTAGGTGCCGGCTCGGGTTGATAGCTCAAAGTGTTCATGTACAACCGACTTTTGTATCATTTTTCTTGTTCCATTTCAGAGAGAGACTCAACATATTTGAAGTTCGTTTTCCTTGCTTGTGCCGAGATAGTAAAAACTTCATTAGAATGGTGGCTTAGCTGTGTGAAAATTTTGCTTACTGAAGGATAATAGTTGAGCTGTTCTGCTGGACCTGCTTCTCCTTCCATGTAGTATACTGTTGTGTCATCCAAAGATAGTTGGATGTGCGCTGTTGGGGGCAGACTACGACGAATGTTCTATAGTACCCTCCATCTTGTCGCTATTGCTTTAAGGTCAATAAACCATGCTTCTAGCGAAAGTTTGACTATGATAGGTCCATATCGGCTTGCTCGAGGTGCAAAGCAATGGAAATTTTCCATAAGGACAAGTCAGTCTTCGGTAAAAGCCTTGTTTCCTTTCGGTCGAAGGTGGGTCATAACAATCCAAATGAGTACAGATGGGTAGCGGATGCTAGCTCCCTCCTCTTGGCATTTATGGCATGTATATTTGAGAATGTCGGCCAGGAAGTCTGCCTAGTTGTATACTTTTCCATTCATGGCCATATTCTTGACGGCTTCCAACATTTCGGTCTTCAAATCTGACCCCCTGCCTGTCCGTGAAAGTGCATGTGAGACAATTTTGGTGGCAATTTTGTAATTGCCAAAAACAATCTGGCTCACTACTATACCTCATGAATTCTTTCCAGCAGAAGAATCAATGAACTCGTCAATCAATTATGTACCTAAACTTGTTGGTACAACATCTCCTTTGTGTGAAAGGCCAGTTATTTTGTGGATTATTTCACCATTGATGTCGACCGGAACATCGAAATAAAGCTTTCCCTTGTGATATCTGCTAACGATGAATTGTGCAATGACTTCTTTCAATCCTCCAAAATTTTCCAACAAAGGTAACTTCAGGTAATGCAGAATTGTAGCTGTCTCCAAACACTGTGCTTCCTCTCTCCAGTGACCGTTTGACTCCTTCCCCCAATCTTCAACATTCTTCCAAGTGGGTTCTATCGCCTTTGCATTCCAAATCAATTGGAGTCTTGTTTCCAGTGGTGTTTGTTCTTTCTCCAGTTCTCTAACTTTCGTCGCAGCGGCTCTGCTAGCTGTCAAGGTTTTTATGGGAGCCATGGCGGATTCAGGGTTCAAGATTGTAAAATTGGCTTCAGCGGAGTGAGAGAATTCTATTTCTTGGAGTTCAAGTTCTCGGCAAAAGAGTAGCCAAGAATCCTCGAGCTCTGGATTTATGGTGGAGTTACTTGGCACAGGTGAACAAGACGTAGAGGCCCGTATTAATGGTCGATTTGATGGGGTTATTAATTTAGACTGACCGAATATCGGCACATCGTCAGATGCATTACTTCTGGCATCGCGGGTATCTTTAGCCTTTATTTCTTTGTCATCCTGGCGCTGTAACACCTCGTTCAATGTGTCATGTTGACGGGCTTCTCTAATTAGGTTTGGTTGGTCTGAGCTCCAATGCTTCTGCCATGCCGGATTTTCTTCTGCAAACCATCGATGTTCTTGTTGGTGCCTATAATATTGACGGTTGTGTGCCAGACTTCTTTCTCTACTTTTTCCATCCTTCTTCTGCCATTCTCTCATCATTTCTGCTTTGAAGTGTTCTACTGTATTTGCTTGATTGCTTATAGTACTCTCATTCGGTTATTTCTAACCATTTTCTCTTTTTCTTTTTCTTGTTTTTTTCGAATATTCATGATTTATACCTTTTAAGTCGGGCGCCATTTACCGCTTTCTTGAAAATATTTCCTTGTAACGTTTTCAGTCAGACTGATCCATTAGGATTTAATGTTTCGATGATATAGGGTACCATCCATTCTGTATGCATCTTTTTCAGTTTTCCTTTTACTCGGCTATTATAAAGGAATGCTAAATCTCCAACTAACATATTTTTATGCTTGATATTTCTATCATGCCATGCTTTCTATTGTCGTTTTTTCACTCGCTGATATTCTATCGCTAACTGTCAACTTTCATCCAGCTTCGACAGTTGGAGTAGCCGTTCTTGTCAAGTATCTTCGATGTCGATATGTAAAGCTGTTACAATGGTCGATACCTGCCGTTAAAAGTGTAATGGGACAACTGCTTCTTGTCCATAGACAAGTGAGAATGGTGTCTGACCCGTCGTTCTTTTGTATGTTGTTCTATATGCCCAGAGAATAGCAGGTATTTTGTCATCCCAATCATCTTTCTCTATGTTCCATATTTTTGTCAGTCGTTTTGTAAGTGTTTTAGTGAACGATTCTATGGCGCCATTCGACTGAGGATGGTATGTTGTGCTTATTCTATGATCGACTGCAAATTCCTTGGTCAGTTCTTCAATGGTTTTACATACAAAGTGCGTACCTTGGTCACTTATTAGTGTTTCGGGGCATCCAAAACGCGTTATGATGTTTTCATAAATAAACTTAGCGGCAATTTCGCTTGAACATGTTTCGACAAGTTTTGCTTCTGCCCACTTGGTAACATATTTGATAATAGTGATAATATACCAAGCACTTGTCCTTCTCCCCACTACTGGAAATGGTCCAATAAAATCGATAGCCCAAATTTCAAATGTTTGGCTGGGGTTAATTGGTACCAATGGCATTTCTGTTATTGGTAGTGGTTGGCCCATGCGCTGACATTTATCACACTTAGATACAAAATCTTGACATTCTTTATGAATTGTTGACCACCAAAGTCCAGCCTGCAGGATTTTTCTAGATGTTATGTCTGCGTGATAATGTCCTCCTGCTGGTCCAGCATGGGCTTCTGTAAGTATATCCTGTCGTTCATGCGCAAGTGCACATCAACGTAATATATCATCTAATCCAAGTTTGTAGAGGAATCCATTGATCAAAGTATAAGGAGTTGCTTTCATTGCTAAGATCTTCCTCTTTTTCTCAGTCATTCCTTCAGGAGCTTGCCCATCCTCAAGAAATTGTGCAATTTCTGCAAGTTCTAAAGGTACTGCTTCAATACAAAACAAGTGTGTGTCTGGTAAGTCATCTTCAATTCCTCTCGGTTCTTCTCGTGTGTCTACTCTCGACAGGTGGTGAGGTCCGACATTAGCTTTCCCAGGTCGAATCATTACTTCGAATTCAAATTCTCGAAACAGTAATAGCCATCGGCATAACCTCCCATGATGTATGGTTTATTGACTAAATATTTTAAAGCTTGGTGATCTGTGTAAAATACAAAAAGGTTAGCCAATAAATAATGACAGTATTTCTGAAGTGCAAATACCATACCTAATGCTTCCCTTTCAATCATGGAATAATTTCTTTCGCCTTTATTGAATTTCTGACTGTTGAATGCATTAGGGTAATCCATGCCATCTTCTTCAGGTTGTGTTAGAATGGCGCCCACTACTATTCCAGATGCGTCGATATGTACATGAAATTTCTTTGACCAATCTGGGAATCGGAGAATGGGTGCTTTGACCATTTTTATTTTCTATGTGTTGAATGAATTATCACATTCTTTCGTCTATCTATAATCTCGATCATCTTTTAGCAATTCTTCAAGAGGATAAGTCATATAGGAATAGTGTCTGATAAACTTCCTGTAATATCCGGTATGACCCAACAGGATTTGTACTTGTTTCGGATTAACTCGGGGGCTTTAGGTCGAGGATAATTTTGATCTTTGCATAATCAAACTTGAGTCCTTCTTTGCAAACTACATGGCCTAATAATATGCCGACACATGTCACGAAGATGCACTTTTTAATATTCAGCGACAGTTGTATATGTCGACATCGTTCCAACATCAGTCGAAGCAACTTGGAATGATCTTTCAACATTGTATAGATTGTCCAATCATCAAAGTATACAGCCATGGTTTTGTAGATATATTCTTGAAATGCTTTGACGACAATTCTTGAGAAGACCGGAGGTGCGTTCTTCAGACCGAAAGGCAAAACTTTGTACAAGAATGACCCAAATTTGCACACAAATGTTGTCTTTTTCTGATCTTCCTTCGCAATAGGTACTTGGTTGTACCCTCAGAATCCATCTGCGAAAGAATAGCACTAATGCCCTGCAACTTCATTGATAATTTCATCTACGAACTGGGTTGGAAACGGATTTGTGAGTGTTACCTTATTTAGCTCTTGGAAGTCGACACAGATTCTCAGTTGTGTCGGGTCTTGTTTCTTTAGCTGAATGACCATTGGGCTCGCCCACTCCGACTGGTCAATAGGATATATGATTCCTGCTGCGAGCATGCTATCGATCTCCTTTTTGACAATATCCTTATATTTGTGAGCAAGTTTATAGGGTCTTTTCTTTACAGGTCTAGCGTCTGGTTTAATATCAATTTTCATCTCGCCCATTTCCTGTACAATTCCTTTCAAGTCTCTATAATCTCGAGCAAAGACGTCTTGAAATTCTTTAAATATACTGGAAATCTCTGTTTGTTCCTCACTCCAGTAATCGCCAATCTTTTCCATTTTCAGTCGGTCATCATTTGAAATATCTACTTCCTTTGTTTTAATCTTCGCATCCATCCATTCTGGTGCACGACTGTTACTTAATTGTCTTTCACCTTCTTTGATTTGTGTGAAAGTTGGTGGAAAGTCTTTTTCTAACAATCTTTTGGGTTCCTCTTTTTCGGAAATATTTGTGCTAAAGATTGTTCTTACTGTCTTCGACACGCTGGGATGATCCTTTCTCCACTGAAAGATTTTCCCGACTGACCTCTCCGTTTCTAGGCTCAGTCTTGTCAAATGTTGGTTTTTTGTTGACTTTATATTGTAGCAGGTGTTAGGTGGGTGCATAATATTTTGCTTGTCTACAAGTGTTAATGTTTCTATTGGATGCAGAAATTATTCGATGCTTTTACTTGCTTCGACCATTCTCTCATCCTACGGAGAAAACTCAAAATCCTTAATAAAATTTTCTTTTAATTCTTTCCAAAAGAAAGTTTCTCCTCTTGCTTCTTCCATTTGGTACCATTTGTTAGGTAGATCATCAAGTGTTCTAGGGAAGAGGTGAGGCCATTTTCTTTCATCTTTATAGCCTAATTTTCTCCATTCTTTTTCGCAACAGTCGATGTGATCTTCAGGATTTTGTCCTTATGTAAACAAGGGAATGTCTACCTGAGTTGCCAATTTTCTTCCTCCAAACCTTTCTATGAAAGATGTTGATGCAGTATTCCAATTTTGGAGTTTCGACTAATGAGTGTCCCACCATCTCGCAGCTTGGCCAGTAAATGTCTCTACCAAACTTTGTAGTCGACCTTGCTCTCTGACATGTTTTGATACCTGTTCGACATGAACATCAGGTGAATCACGTTCTTTGTATCTTAATGTCGAGCTACTGTATTGTGCATTTGTGTCTGGAACAAGTGTTGGGTATGCTCTCATTTTTCGTTTGAATATCTTCGGTGTGTAAGATACTGAGAGACACTTCTTTATTTGCTTCTTTGAGATGGCGTCCATAGTCCAACATTCTTTCGCATGCAAATCGTAATTCTCTATTTTCCAGTCATAGATTTCTGCATCGGACTTGTATCTGAGCGAGATAGGATCTCCAAGATGAAGTTCTTTTTGTGTATTTGGCTCAATGCGATCTTCATTGTTGTCTATCCGGTAAAGCTGTCGAACATCATTATCAATTTCTGTAGGTTCCGACCAAGGTTCTCCCTGAGATGGGAAGATTGGAACGATAACCTTCTTCCCGTTTCCTTTTAGCTTAATACGACTTTTGTTTAGGGAAATTGAGGCCTTCATCTTTTGACCCCATGGTTGACTGACCAATGCGGGGAAATAACTCGCATCATCCTTTGGAGTGATGATTTTGAAATCTACTTTAGTCGTAATGTCTTTAATGGAAGTTTCAACTCCTTTCCATACTCCAATCGGCTCAATTAATCCTTGATATGCAAGCTTTAGATAGATGCCTGATTCTTGCAGTTGAGGTCGACCGAGTTGGTCCCAAGTATCATGAGTCATGATATTCACTTGGGATCCAAATTCCAATATGACTTGTCATACATGATATCCATTTATGTCGAGGTCGACTAATGGATCAACATCATTTTTCTCTTTTTGTTTTAGTCGGCAAATGTTTTTAGTTTGTCTTTGCTCAACATGTTTATATTTTAATTTATGCAATAGGTCAATCATTTTTCCTACAGCTTCCTCGTTTGAAATTAATCTGAGCAATTCATTTAGAACTTCCTGTCAGTTTTCTTCAACATCTTCGTGTCCTGCTAATTCATGAAATATGTCAGATGCATCTTTGTACACATATTTTTGTTTTATAGGATTTGGGTAATCCTCTTTATTCACAATTCTACTTATCTGTGGTTTATCTTGACCAATGTAAGTGCCTTGCCTAGTTACAATTTGCAAGTTTTTCGTACAAAGCACATCATTTTTTTAATACAAGATAAAACATGAACATTCTTTTATTATTTATTTTCTCAATAATGGTAGGGCAATCCTCTAAATAGTGATCGCCTACCCCACACTTTGCCAAAATTTAAGATCAATTCTTTCCTTATAAGGGCATTATGCATGCTGATGATTCTCACTGAAACATGTAAAACATTCACCAGGTTGACCAGATCGAATGCCTCGACCTACACTACCACGACCACGACTCTAGTATCCACCGCGTCTATTGTAGCCGTCATATCGCCGATCATACCAACGGTCATTATACCTTGGGTATCTGTCATTCCCTTTTTGATTGTACCGGTTATTTCTTCCATCATTTCTCTTGAATATGTCATTTGTTGTATTTCTATTATGATGTTGTTCGACAGAATTGTCTGGTACACTGCATGATAATTTTGTCAATTTTTCAGGTTCAGATGACAATCTTCAATTGTATGTGTATTCACTTCACAAATTTGACACCATATTGCCTTCTTATTCTTTAGATTGTATGGGAAATCATTTGTGGTATGTGAATCATATTCCTTGCACAGATCACAGAAACATCTGGATTCAATGAGTTTCACTTCTTGTCGTCAATCCTCAATTCGACAAGAATCTTTGGTATGTCCTGAAGTTCGACAATTTGTACACCATAATTCCGGTCCTTTTAGCTTCATATTTCAGATAGCCTACTCCATGCTCTCAAGGCATTCGTTGACATGTCTATCCATGGATACTAAGGGGTATTCATCATCCATTTCAATTTCTAGTGCTACTTTTAGTGCATCTGCATATGTATTGACACTTTGCGACGGACATGTATTCTGATTTTATTTATTAGACCAACAATAAACCATTTGATTAATAGTTTTTCTTCAATTTCATAGTCTAATTTTCTTAAGCGGTCTTTGAACCTCTTGTCATACTCCTTGATAGTTTCTGTCGGCTTTTGGACTATCGTCTTCAGTCGTTCTGCTGCCAGGTATGTCGCATCTTCAATCATAAAGAAGGCCAAAAATCTTTGCTTGATTTGTTCTTTTGTTGCATTTGGTGACTTTGCTATGTATCCCATGTACCATGTCAGTGCTCTTGCTATGTATCCATATTGCTTCACACATAAACTAGTGTCTTCTTGGGTCTTCGTCTCCCTCGTACAACGAGAGGTGTGATGTTGTGTGTGCCATATCTACTGGTGTATTATTTTGAGAATTTGATGGAGGTATGGGTGGGTTATTTCCACAATCAAAACTTGGTGCTCTGTTAATTTGGATTAGCTGTCTTTCTGGACTTGGTTCTGTGTCTTCAGAATCAGTAACTATAACTTCTTCGGTATCGCTAGATTTTCCTTCTTCGATCACTTCTATCGAAATCCAGTTAAAGTTATGCTCAAATGGAATTTCACTAAATCTCGGGCTTTCCGATGTGCTTGTCGAGTCGCTCAAACTTGGTATTGGCAGGGGGGGTGATTCCTCACGCTCTGAGTACACTAGATGAAAACTTCTGTTTGAAAATTCGGGTTGAAAAGATACCCAGTTTCCTTCCTCCGACCGATGAATCAATAGTCTATTAATATCATCACCTTCTATGCTTAGACGACTCCAAATTCCCGACTAACCAGCATGGAGACCAATATTTTCTTTGACAACTTCTTCCACCCGACCGCTTTGTGTTAAACGAAATGGAGACAGAGGTGCAACCATTTTAGGTATTTGAACTTGGAGAGCTCTACCACACTCTATCCACAAGTCTTCATCCATCCACGATAGTTCTTCTTCGACACCCCGATCATCGTGGGTTCGACTTGATTTTGGTAGATTCCCTTCTGCGTCTGTCGCGACATTTGATCCTCGCATCCTCCAAAGTGCAATTGCCTGCATTCGCAGCTCTTCACGCCGCTGCCTCCTCTTTTCTCTTTCAATTTTCTAAATATCTGGGTTGCTTTTGTGACTCAAAAGTCTATCTTTGTCATATTTTTTTCCACTGCTGGCCATGTTGTCTTTGTCAAATGCCAAATTTCATCAAACTAGGTACATCAGAGCGTGCTTCATCACCCCCCCAATGCCGACCCGAAGGTTTCTAGATTATTGGGGAAGTGAAAACCATCATTTGTTCAAGAAAAATTCCCATTCGCACTCCTTTACAAATTTTTCCCACTTACGTTCTTTCTCCTTCCAGTTAGAGTTCGGAAGGGGCTGAGGCAGCAAAGGTCTTGTTTCGACAATATCTGCAGCACCTTTGTCGATAAAAAATTTGAACAATAAGGTCAACAGAGAACACAAAAATTGGTTAGCTAATTCGGTGAAGAATTTTCTTCTTATTTTGTCTACCGAGACTTGATTTTCAATCGCTTTCTCTTCACAGAAATCATCTACAATCTTTTCACACCAGTCCGACAGATTCATGCGTCCTCCATTGATCAGCTTCGATAATAGCTTCCTCTCTACTTCATCGATTGGTCTATACATCCAGAAGCTTCTTCAAGGCAGTCGACACAGATTCTACAAATCATTCATGGGTCTTGGAGAAGAATCGATCTTTCGCTTGGATAATCGTCAGCTTGTTACGTCGCGCATAGTTCTGCAGATAATTCGCAATTTTCTTCTCCCACCAGTCTCTAATCTCATGTTTTGAAATCATAGGTCACGCTGTTATTTTATTTTTTCATGCGTCAACCGGCAACAAAACCAGATGTTGTAGTCCCAGGGTTCATGAGGTAGCCATAGACACATTACATAACATAAGTAAACATACACAATGAGATAGATACAAGAGATGAGACATATAGAGAGAACACAAGCCTTTATATTAGCCAACAAGAGAAGAATACAGTCTTGGAACCAATCTTAACTAGTACATCGGCTCACCAGCCTATATATATATGCAAATGCAGTTACATACTGTCGGTTTATCCAACCGATCCGACCTATAATAGTCGACGCGACCTGTCGACATGTGCTGCAGAGTGGTCGGGCGGAGGGCCTAGTCGACAGGCCGACCTAGGCCCCTCCAACAGTACTCTATGGTTGAATTTGGGTGACTATGTTTCGCCATGGTTGAAGATGCTTGACTAAAGTGTAAAATGTTTAACTTTCTCATTTTTTACCATGATTGAATATGGTTGACTTATATATTTGAAGATGGCAGAATTTTGATGTTGTTGTTTACCATGACTCGAGATGGTTGACCTTTAATGGTTGTTATTTTTAATGAGGTTGATAATAAATTTATTAAGATTAATATTATAAATGTTGGTAATATTAGTAAATAGTGTTTTTAATGTTGATATTATTAATTTTATTAATAGGGTTACTAATAGTATTGTATTAAGTTTAACAATGTCAATATTAAAGTTTCATTAAGATGCTTAGAATAAGTGATGATCTTATTCCTCATTTTCTATTTTCATTAAGATGTAATTTTAATGAAGGTGTAAAAATCAAGTTTCAATATTATGACACTTGTGAAAATGAAGAATAATATATTTACAAAATTATGTTATGGTTTAGATTGATATTAATGTTTCCTAATACTAATGTTAATATTGATATTAATTTTTCTTAATATTAATATTAATATTAATGTTATCCATTTATTAATTGTATGGTTATTGTTAATGTTATTAATTGCAATATTAGTATTTACAATATATTAATATTGCTAATCTTATTACATTAATAATGTTAATGTTATATTAATATTTGTTAACAAATAATAAAATAAAAATCTATGTTTCATTATGGATGAATTGTGGTTAACTTTAATAATGTTTTAATGAACCTTGGTTAACTTTAATAATCCTTAGATGTGTTTTATAATTTTATTTTTTTCCCCGAAAAAAAAAGCGTAATTTTATTTCATCTTGCGAGTACAAAATTACATTGGATCATCATCACTCTTGCAGAGTGTATATGCTGTTGAGCAGTACCAATAAAACTACTTCGAACTTACATCTGTGAAAAAAACAGGTACAGAGAAAACTCAGATAAATCCTACAGATAAAACCTAAAACTAGGCAACCATATATTGCTCTACAAGAAGCCAGCAGAAATGCCGAAGAAGAGAGGCAGAAGATACAAGAAAAACATTTACAGAATCCATGAATAAAAAGCAGTGCCACTAGCATCTGCAGAAGATAACCCCAAGCCTGCCAAGAAGATGAAACGTCGGCCCCCGGAAACTCCCAGGCAGTAGCCACCATGATCTGCCGCCGCCATCAACGAACCTCAGCATACCTGGGGCATCGGAACCCCATCGCGCGCCCTCCACAACCTGAACGCCGTCAGAAGCGTGGGATCCTAGAGCCCAAGCTCGATAGTCCACCAGTCTGCAAACGTTAACCTGCCGAAGAATGCCCCGTCCAGGAGCTGCAACCCTCTGCGATTATGCTACCGCCACCGCCACTGGGGAGCCGGGGCTCTCTGCCAATGGGTCGCCGCGCTAACGCGCCACCATTCGATTCAAAGCGGAAGAAAAACCCTTTCAGTCGGCCAGACAGATAGCGGACTCAGGGGAGGAGGGAGGAGGGCGGCCATGGAAGGATCCATGGCCGCCAAAACCAGTTTCGAAGACCACCAATAAAAACCCTAGCTCTGTGTTCGTCCCCATCATTCTATAGACTGTCGATAATTGTGTGTTCTCTCTTCTTCTATTGCTACATTGTCTACCATTTTCGAGATGTGTTTTATAATTGATTACTATGGTTGAACTTATTTAACATGGTCACATTTATTGACCATGGTTATATATGGATGACTAAGTGTGATTAGCCCATTTAAATGATGTCAAATTAAAAATTCTTTTAAATGTTTATTTTTATTGAAGTATTTTGTTTTATTTTATAAACCACACTTGAATTATTTTATAAATCATGGTTGACTTCAATCTAAAGATGGCTTCAATGTAAGGTTTATTTCAATCCATGGTTGGCATTAATCCATTGTTGGCTTGAATCCAAGATTGATTTGAATTGAGCATTTCAAGCTTATTATTAATTGATGCAAGCGGGATGTCTAAAAAGTATTATTAATATTAGTATTATTGTTAATACTAATGTAAAATTTAATATTATTATTGTTAATAATAATGCCAATAATGTTTATATTAATGTAAATTATATTATTATTATTATTAATGTTATAATGATTATTATTATTACTATTAACATTATCATTTTATTTTAATATTAATGTTTCAAACATTAACATGTTAATGTTATTATAATGATTATTATTAACAATGTGATTTTAATATTAATATCACTATTAATATTTCCAATATTAATATAGTATTATTATTGTCAAAATATATATAATTAATAAATCTATGTTATTTTTTATATATTTAATGTTATTAAATAAAATCATTAATATCAATAATTTTATCATTCCAAATATGTTCATACACATTCAATAAAACTGCTATTTTTTCATATATTGATTTTCATTCATTAATAAAATTAAAATCAATACTTATATATTAACTTTCATTAAATAAAATGATTAATTTGATTCATATCAATATTTTTATCATTCCAAATATAATTATACACATACAATAAAAAAATAATATTTTCATATATTATTTTTCATTCATTGACATGATTGATATCAATATTTTTTTATAAATAAAAAATTTCTATAAATAAAATAAAATAAAGTATTATAATTTTTTAAACATAAAATAAAATAAAATAAAGTATTATAAAAAAATTATAATTTTTTTATTAATTTATCACAATTAAGTTCATAAATAATTTATATAAATTTAAACATAAATTTTCAAAAACTATTATAATATTAATATTAATTTATGAATATAAATTGCATATCTATAAAATATAATCATAATAACAAAATGATAATTTTGAAATATTCCTTCTAAGAGTAAAAACTTTTTATTTCATTTCAACAATATCTTAACTTACACCAAACATTGATTTCCATACGGCATCAATTTTAAATTTTAATAAAATTACTTTGTATTGGTGCTTTCACTATTTCATAATAATTATTTAATAGGGTAGTATTTTTCTTCTAATATTAATATGCATATTAAAAAAAATAAAATTAGGGTACAGTGTACATGCTATTGTATTATTTTTATATTGATTGGTTCTGACCTTAGTTATTTTATTTTGTTTATCCTATAAAGTCGAATTTAGGCATATAGGTTAACATTGAGTTTATTTTGCTTACAATTTTTTTATTATTATGACTACATAATTTAGATTGTATCAATGTAAGATTGATCAAATTATGTTTATATTAATCATAGTTTTTATAGTTTTTAAGTTCATTAACACTTTATCATCCAAGTTTAAAATTAGTTGCATAAAGTAAAAAAAATATTGAGTAAAAAAAACATTGAAGCATCTCACTTTTGAGAAAATTACAGAACTAAAAATGCAACATATAAACATATACTCTCTATTACTTAAAAATTGAATTCGTTAACAAATCTCAAAACAAGTCTGAACTATTATAAATAAAAGTTTTCAAAATCTTAAAACATTCCAACCAAAATATAGTTATATTGTCAACTTGCATCTTTTGTTTTTATATGCCAATGCACTAAATGCAAAATCTATAACCATCGTCAACGTGAGGCTGCCTTATTATCCACGTCTAAAATTTTAAGCGATTTTAATACATCACTGGAAAGGTTCATCACAAGTGCATCACTATAAAGCTTCATGTCACAATCTTTTTGGTTTTTTTTAATAATGATTTAAAGTGTCACTTTAGATTTATATTTTTGTGAATTGAAAATTTCAAATAATATTTGGTGAAAGATTTCTATTTTGTGAATCGATAATAGAAGGCAATGAAGAGAAAACATTCCTCTATTTTTAAGGAGAAAATGTCAATCAATACACAAGAAAAAAAATAAAATAAATAAAAGCAAAACATGGACTCATTCTATACAACTCACGTGGAAAATTGATTTAATAATGAGGAAAATTGATTTAATAATGAAAATATTAGTACATATATTAATTTTATATCTTTTCAATGTCTTTTCTGGTAATTGTTGAAATTTAAATTTGACAGCCTCTATCAAGTATACCGTTTCATATATTTTAAGAAGGTATAATTTTCTAAATTCCAAAATTATTTATAATAATATGATACCAAAACATACACCATGTGACGTCAAAAGTCAACTTTCAATTTAGAAATGAATTTTGAATTGGTTTATGCCATAATCACAGTTTTCAATTTAGAAATGAATTTTGAATTGGTTTATGTCATAATCACATTTTGATAACGAACCTAGTTTTTAAATTGAATTTGTTATTTATAATAATAATAAGGGTCAGTGCAAGCTAATGAGGGTCACTTTTGGCACGTTAGATGCAATAGAAAACTGAAAAAGCAGGCATCCCTCAACTTACTTGGATTTTTTGATTTACTTACGGAAAATATCTTGCATTGAGTAAAAAAGATGAAATGTAGGAAATTGAATCACGTTTCTGAATATATAACTTTTATGTATTGAAAATTTGCATAGCTATGTCAAGTTTCAGTTTTCCTAACAGACACTTTTTATTTTTCAGGCAAATGATAAGGTATATGTTTTTGTGGGTAGAGCCTTTGAGGGCCTAAATGATGGAATCAAGCTACAAAAATCGGCATGCATGTAGAGAACACATAGCACTTGTGCGCCATTATTTTTCGAAAATTAAATTAGTAATTTTATAATTTTTTTATAATTGTCTAAGTGATCAAACCTCAAAAATAGTACATCTTTTGTGGGTAGAGCCTTTGAAGGTCTTAATGCAAAATTCTTGAAATGGGTTTTTCATAGAACGTGGAGGTTAGTGTCCTCTTGTGCACCATACAATTTTTTTTTGAAATGATTGAGAATTGAAAAAGTTATGGAAGAAACACTAACAATGTGTTTCACGAGTTAAGGAGGTAGGACAGAAAAGAAATTGAAAGAAAATAGGAAAAATTAATATTTCAAAATAAAAGTTACATATTTGGAATCTGCAGAAAAAATGCTATTTGTGTCTAAGATTTCGTCAAAAATGACTCTGTGTAGCATATTGTAACGAGTGGCTAAGCACAGGCTTCTCCAGAAACTGGAAGAAATACCCAATTAGCTTTGGTTTTTCATTAACATAGCACAGGTTTGGAATTACCAAAGCAAACTCCAAAGCATACACATAGGATTATTGTTGACATGTGAGCATGTGACTCGGCCTGTTTAAATTCAAAAATATTGCCGCGCTTTTAGATTTAAATAACGCGTACGCGTTATATAACTAAATAACGCGTGCGCGTTATATCAATAATTAACGCGTACGCGTTATATAACTACATAACACGTACGCGTTATATAGTTACAAAACGCGCTCGCATTATTCAAATCATAAAATACATGTTTAATACTTGAGAAAGAGGGGGTGTAGAAGTCAAGGGAAATTTTGTTTAATATTTGAGAAGGGGTGGGGAAGGGTCAAGGGAATCTATGGTTAATATTTAATAGGGGTGGGAAAGGGTCAAGGGCTTAGAAGGATGTTGGAAGCTTGAGTGGGGAGAGATGAAGGGAATGAGAACATGATGGGCTACAGGGGGTGAAGGGAAGTGGAGCTTGAGAGCACTATTAGGAGTAGAATAGGTTCTGAAGAGGTATAGGGTTAGAAGTTGAAAGTGAGACTTGAGTGACAAGGGGGATGTGAGAGAGAAATAAAGAATACAAGGGGGGGAGAGACATAGAGCGAGGGAGGGAGAGGGACAATGGGGAGGAATGGATTTGGAGGGAGTGAGAGATAGATGGGGATAGAACGAAATAAGAGATAGGAAGGGAGGGACAGAAAGTGTTGGTGGGAGACATGCAGAGAGTGGTGGCGATGGAGAGAGAGGGAGTGATGGAGAGATTGGGATAGGTTGAGGGAAAGATGAGGGAGGGATAGAAGGTGAGAGACAGGCGATGAGAGAGGGAGGGAGAGAAGGTAGGGTGAGGGATGGAGGGAGAAAGTTGGAGATAGATATGGATGGAGGGGGTATGGGTTTGAGAATGGAAAGTGACATAATGTGTGTGTATGTGTGTGTGTTTGAGAGAGAGAGAGAGACAGAGAGAGAGAGAGAGAGAGATTGATGGTTGGGGAGAGAGAGACTAGAGGGAGTTGTGAGCATCATATTCTCCATCAGCATCATATTCTTCATCATCATCATCTTCATGACCATCATCGTCATCATCAACATCTTCATCATCATCACCATCATCATTATCATCATCATATTCCTCATCAAATCAAAATCTCCATCATCATTATCATCATCATGATCATCATCTAAACATCACCATCACCATCATCATCAACATCTTCATCATCATCACCATCACCATCATCATCAAAATCTTCATCGTCATCACCATCACCATCACCATCACCATATTCATCATCATTGTCATCTCTAGGTTCCCCATCAACATCAACATCTCCATCATCATCATCTTCTTCATCATCATCATCTTCATCACCATCATCATCATCATCAACATCTTCATCATCATCACCATCATCATCATCATCATTATCTTTCTTGAATCAGATCAACATATCCATCATGTCACCATCATCTTCTGAACATCATCATCTAAACATCACCATCACCATCACCATCATCATCATCATCTTCATCATCATTACCATCACCATCATCATCAACATCTTCATTGTCATCACCATCATCATCATCATCATCATTGGCATTTGTAGGTTCCTCATCAACATCTCCATCATTATCATCTTCTCCATCATCATCATCTTCATCACCATCATCATCAGCATCAACATCTTCATCATCATCACCATAATCATCATCTTCATCGTCATCAGGTCAACATCTCCATCATCATCATCTTCTTCATCATCTTCACCATCATCATCATCATCATCATCTTCATCGCCATCTCCATCATCTCCATCATCTCCATCATCATCACCATCACCATCATCATCATCTTCATGACCATAAACATCTTCATCATCATTGTCATCTCCCCCTTCCTCATCAACATCTCCATCATCATCATCATAATCATCATCATCACCATCTGAACATCACCATCACCATCATCGTCAACATCTTCATCATCATCATCATCATCATCAGCATCATCATCAGCATCAGCATCATCATCAAAATCTTCATCGTCATCACCATCACCATCTTCATCATCATTGTCATCTCTAGGTTCCCCATCAACACATCTCCATCATCGTCATCTTCTTCATCATCATCATCTTCATCACCATCATCATCGTCATCTTCTTCATCATCATCATCTTCATCACCATCATCATCGTCATCAACATCTTCATCATCATCACCACCATCATCATCATCATCTTCCTCATCAGATCAACATCTCCATCATGTCACCATCATCTTCATCTTCATCATCATCATCATCATCATCATCATCATTACCAACACCATCATCATCAACATCTTCATCGTCATCACCATCATCATTGGCATCTGTAGGTTCCTCATCAACATCTCCATCATCGTCATCATTGGCATCTGCAGGTTCCTCATCAACATATCCATCATCGTCATTTTCTCCATCATCATCACCATCATCACCATCATGATCTTCTGAACATCATCATGATCATCATCTAAACATCACCATCACCATCATCGTCAACATCTTCATCATCATCGCCATCAGCATCATCATCAAAATCTTCATCGTCATCACCGTCACCATCTTCATCATCATTGTCATCTCTAGGTTCCCCATCAACACATCTCCATCATCATCATCTTCTTCATCATCATCATCTTCATCACCATCATCATCGTCATCAACATCTTCATCATCATCACCATCATCATCATCATCATCTTCCTCATCAGATCAACATCTCCATCATGTCACCATCATCTTCGTCATCATCATCATCATCATCATTACCAGCACCATCATCATCAACATCTTCATCGTCATCACCATCATCATTGGCATCTGTAGGTTCCTCATCAACATCTCCATCATCATCATCATTGGCATCTGCAGGTTCCTCATCAACATATCCATCATTGTCATTTTCTCCATCATCATCACCATCATCACCATCATGATCTTCTGAACATCATCATGATCATCATCTCAACATCACCATCACCATCATCGTCAACATCTTCATCATCATCGCCATCAGCATCATCATCAAAATCTTCATCGTCATCACCATCACCATCACCATCACCATCACCATCTTCATCATCATTGTCATCTCTAGGTTCCCCATCAACACAACATCTCCATCATCATCATCTTCTTCATCATCATCATCTTCATCTCCATCATCGTCCTCATCAACATCTTCATCATCATCACCATCATCACCATCATCATCATCATCTTCCTCATCAGATCAACATCTCCATCATGTCACCATCATCTTCATCACCATCATCATCACCATCATCATCAACATCTTCATCACCATCATCATCAACATCTTCATCATCATCACCATCATCTTCATCAACATTATCATCTTTATCATCTTCATCTGCATCATGATCATCTTCATTGTCATCACCCTCCTCCTCCTCATCATCTTTATCATCTTCATCTACATCATGATCATCTTCATTGTCATCACCCTCCTCCTCCTCATCATCTTGTGCACTTATGCACTTAGGGATTAATATTTAGAAGAGGGTCTAAAGGCCTTTATGGGGGAGGGGCTCTAGGAACAAGGTAAGACAGAGAGGGCAGGGGGGAGGGATAAAGGCGTAGAGGGTTAGTGATTAAGGGAGAAGAAGGGAGAGAGTGCTATAGGGAGGGATAATGACGAAGATAAAGAGAAGTTGGAGAGATGGAGAGTGGGGTGGTAGAGACATGGCTGAAGGGAGAGAAAGAAACATGAAAGAAACATGTAGGGAGAATGAGGGACAGATATTTAGAAAGAGATAGGGGGTATCTAGGGATTATTGGGAGAGAGCTAGGGGGTATTAAACCATACAAAACATTTGTTTTGTATGCAATCATATAAATTATTAGTTTTCTTTGATTTTGTTCGTTGCCCTAGCCGTGCACCTAACCTATTTATTGTGCTTGACTATATCGCGTTCGCGTTTTTTAACTACATATCGCGCACGCGTTTTATATTTATATAACGCGTACGCGTTTTTGAACTCCAGAAATAATGGACTGTTGCTGTCCGAGAGCAACTTCACTCTGTCCGAACGAAAGCAACAATCCCGCGATTTTTCGAACAGCACGAGCCCGCGTCTGAAAATTTTCACATTCTACACCAACTCCATCATTTTTTTTTATGCAGGTGCAGCATTGAGGACATCTTTCATGGTTGCTCACTGTGGTGTTGGGTTATATGGCCATATTTGAAGAAAATAATTAGCAAGCTTGAAGAATCTCCAATTGAAGAACACCAAAGATAAGGCCTTTGAAAGATTCATTTTGCCTATATTTGAGGAGCACACAAGGTAAGATATCAAGCTTCAAGACCAACAAGGAAGAACTTCCATTTGCTTATTATTGAAGAGCTTGTAATTGAGGAGCAACAAAAACAAACTATATTGAATTGATCATTGTGGTGATGGGGAATGCACGTAACCGAGTAAACAAATCCACAAGGAAGAAGAGACCTCAAGAAGTCATTGAAGAAGAGAAAGAAAAGAAAAGAATATACATGATGAATCGGAGGCTTTCTTTGGAAACTAATCCAAATCCAATTGTAGAGGATACCATGGTTCATCCTATTAATCCACGACAAGAGGGACCTTCAATTTCCACAATAGTTGTTGAACAAGCACCCCATGGAAGTAATCAAGAAGCAAAACGTAGGTGCTCATTAGGGGATGTTTCAATTCCCACTTCAAGTCAAAGTGATAAGTTACCATCTCAAGATGAAGCTCACGAAGAAACACACAATTTGTTATCCGGATGTGGTTATACAAGCGATGAAGTCAGAGAGGCGTTGGACATTTTGCCTACTGTTGAAGAAGAGAATGTTATCCACACCATCGATGAGGATGTTGGACTTCCACAAGGGGATGTTGGACTTCCACAGACCATGGATGAGGATGTTGGACTTCCACCATCCAACTACCAGGAAGAGAATGAAGGACACCAAGCTACTACTGAAACGCCAGAGCGTCTTGGTGATGCGCTACATGGTACAATTCCAACCCCCTTACCTCCATTAGCAAGCACACGTCGAAGAACTCCGAAGCGTATACAAGTTGATGAAAGACTTATGAATTCCATTGAAGGTACGCTATCTAAACGTAGTATTGCTTATCAAACTCAACAGATACTTGATAAATTATTTGTTTCTAAATGTGATGGAGATAAATGTAGATTATTTTTATCATTGTTAAAATCTAGGAGCATGAATGTTGTTAGGAAAAAGTTAGGGATAAAGATGATAAAGAATTCTGAACCAAGTTCTCATATAGTTAAAAGCCTAGTAGATGCATTTGGTAAAATTGGTAAGAACACACGTTCAAAGGACCGCAATGCTGCTCGTCGTGTGTTGTCACAATCAATTGCAGATAAGAACACCAGGGCCCTTCGTATTCTCAGGCCTACATCGAAACTAGTTAATTTGAATGTAAAAACCCTCCGTAGGTATTCTATTAGAAGAGAACATCTTGACACAACCGATCAGACAGATTTTTGGGCCTTTGTTGGTCGGTTGCCACGTCGTGACATGAAGCTAGTTGATGCAGTAAAGGGACTAGTGCATAGTTTTTGGCATGATCACACAAGGCCTTCTTCAAACCGAAAGGATGTACTAAAACTAAGAAGGGGTTCAAAGGATCGTGAGCCACATACTAAGCATCTTCTTGATATAACACAGACAGAGCTTTACGAAAAATTTAAGATTGAGCATAGACAATTGAACTTGGGGCAAAGATCTTTTGAGAAATGTAAGCCATGGTATGTTAGAATAAATACTCTTCGTAACACTTGTTGTTGTAGATACCATGTAGAATATGAATATTACTATGAAACATTTTTGTACATTCATCGTGTGTTGCATACTAACATTGTGCAGGATTGCTCCATGACAATACCACCGACTTCATCAAGAGAATTCATTCATAGCATCATGTGCAATAGGCCCGAGGGGCAAACATACTATGCAAAATCTTGTTTGGATGGAACATGCTCCAACTGTGCTGGAATGGCATTATTGAGCCAATGTATGCACGAGAATGGAGACAGTGAATTTGGGAAAATGGTTACAGACATGAAAAGTTTCAAATATATCAACTATGAAATAGTCCCAGGGAAAGAAAGCAAAAAAATACAATTGGTGACATCTCAGGTATGCATTTATATCTATAAAATTATGTTGTAACGGTTACATTTCAATCCTTACTTACAACAAAAAACTGACATTGAGATCATTTTGTGTCACCAGGTACAAGTTAGTGACTTCATCAAGGAATTTATTGAAAAGACACATGAATATGTTCAGCATGTCCACGTGGCACGATGGCAGGATGAGAAGTTTAGAATATGCAGAGATACATTTCCCCTTGGTACTATACTTTCAGTTGTTGATTTTGCCGAGAACTACACTCTGCAACCTCAAAATGAGATCCAAAGTCAGTATTATCACTCTGAGCAGGTTTCCTTGATGGTCCATATCACATACAGGCATGGCCCAAATAGCACTGAAGAGCAAAGAGAAATTCTGAAGGAATATCACTTCTACATAAGTGATGATAGGTGCCACGACTTCCACTATGTACGTCATTGCTTCATCATGTTCTATGATCACTTGAAGGGAAGGAACATACAGATGGACCGACACTGGATTTGGTCTGATGGGTGTGCTGGTCAGTTCAAAAATGCACGCATATTTCAGTGGTTGTGTTCATTGCATAAAAACTACAAAGTGCCACATATGTGGAACTATTTTGAGACTGGGCATGGTAAAGGAGAGCATGATGGAGCCGGAGCATGTGTCAAAACAGCCCTACGAAGAGAGGAATTGAAAGTATCTACAGAATCTACTATTCTAAATGCTCAATCTATAGTCAGGTGGTGCACGTCAGTAATGGGAGAGGAATCAACTATGCGAGTAGAATCCACAAGAAAGAGACATGTGGAGAGATTTTTTTGGGAGGTGGTAGACATAGATCGTTCACATGCATGGGAATGCAAGACTGTGCCTGGGACTCGTGGCTTTCATTCGGTTCGAAGCTCTGATAACCCAATATTTGAAATTTGGACCAGAAAACTTGCTTGTTTTTGCCCGCCTTGTTGTGATGGTGACTGGGATGGGTGTGAATCATTGGATTGGGTTGATGGATGGGATCGCATATCACTTCCACTTGATCAGCGTGCAATTGTTGAGTTAACTCCGTTGGAAGAAGACCAATCATCTATTTCTGCAGATTTTGATCATGTATCAGACCTTGTACAACCCGGTATGATGCATTTCCTTAACATTTTTTGTTTGTTTACGTAGTCTTCAAATGCACATTAATGGCCTTGTATCGCACGAAAAATATTTTGATCATATACCTACAATCATATAATGCAGGGCACATATACGCAGTGGTTGCCTCAAAAGATACTGAATGGGGTGATGAATACTGGTTGGCACGCTGTATAGATGGAAAGCAAACCCTCATTGTGTCCATGACTGACGATGAAAACAACCACTTTCCAACTGGTTCTATGGTTGTTAAAGGTGAATACTTGACACGGGACAACAATGGAAGAAAGAAGGGTGGATATGT
The DNA here is from genome assembly GCA_027924585.1 of Larix kaempferi. Lineage (NCBI taxonomy): Eukaryota > Viridiplantae > Streptophyta > Pinopsida > Pinales > Pinaceae > Larix > Larix kaempferi. The sequence goes on from BSBM01000249.1 coordinate 14,999,894, forward strand.
TTACAGGGATTACAAACCAGGTGCAAGTGTATATCACTTTACCAACTTAATCATTGGCACAAACCTTCAGGTACGAACAATGCCTAGTCGAAATACATCGAAGGTACGCTACTTCTTACCGGATACAGAGCACGAGAGACTAATGGAGACCATCAGTATAAGAGATGATCCGGAGGGCTTGGTTGTATGATAATAGGTGGGATCTAGCATGATGAGGTACGTTACATACTTTTAATACTATACTATTTTCACTATTTGTAATTGAATATTGATATATGTTCAATTTTCACATGTATGTTTCATATGAATATGTCAATTTTGCGTTCTTGATATGCCAAATTTACAAGAGATGGATTAAAATTATATTATGTTCATATGATCAGTAAACCATATATTAATCATGTTTGAGAGTTTGCTTAGCTAACTTTAAGGGCATTTAAGCTCTATGTTAAGCCCAACTAAATCCTTATGAATCACTAGACAATCGAATTGGTTCCTTGAGTAATTCAAATTTCTTTATGTAAAACCATTTTTCATTCATTTTAGTATGAAATCAAGTTTTTAGTATTTTTTTCTCTTTACTGGCTCTATTCTAGTTTCCTTTGAAAAATTGCTCAAAGTATTGTTGTTCTTAGTTTTATGAACCTATTTGTGATCTCTTTCATGTGATCATAAGATTTTACACATCACTGCCATAACCACTAGACAATTGTACACTATACAACTATGAAAGTCTCTCTTAATCTAGCGACAACCACCTTTTACCCATTTCTATAGAATTTATCTTCTTTAATAATTTTCTAATCCAAATTTTAATAGCTATTACATTTTCACTATACAACTATGAAAGTCTCTAGTGACAACCACCTTTTACCCATTTTTATTATACATCTCTAAGTTATCCACACAAAAACACACACATATATATATAATAATTATTGTGTATTCATAGTCAAAACTAAAAAATATATGGATTAAAGTGGATAAACATTAAACTAAAATTATAATAATTGTGTTTTTTAATCCATTTTTTACATATGATCAGTAAACCCTAAAATTATATTATGTTCATCATGTTGGTTATTGGCTTCACCCAACAAAATTAATTCAATTCATGCTCACTATATTAAACAATACACTTATATTAAATTTAATTCATGTCTTGTTAAATATTTCATAATGAATTAGCTAGTTGAGAGCACCACCTTAGACCAAGCCATCATCATCATGGACCTGCAAAACCCTAGTTTCCAAAGTGTCTAGGCAGGTTCGGGCTAGGAACACTAGCCATACCCGCCCGGTGGATGATTTTCCAAAGTTGACCCCCGTGTGCAAAAATTGCACACTCCCACACTGAGCAAAACCCTAGTTTCAAAGATGGACCTGCAAGGTGACACATGGGCCACCGGGTAGGAGGGGAGGGGCACGCCTGGCACTATCCCGGTGTGCTGAATCCAACGGAGTCGACGGTTCGTCGATCCGAGCCACGGTCTTCATTCTATGGGTCGTCCCGTCTCACTACCAGAAGGCCTTCAGGGACACCTGCTGGATACCTACCGGGGGCATAGAACTCCAACCATGCAACAAAACCGGGTTCCGGGGAGACCTGCAGGTGTGTCTAGACAGGTTCGGGCTAGGAACACTAGCCATACTTGCCCGGTGGATGATTTTCCAAAGTTGACCCCCGTGTGCAAAAATTGCACACTCCCACACTGAGCAAAACCCTAGTTTCCAAGATGGACCTGCAAGGTGACACATGGCCACCGGGTAGGAGGGGAGGGGCATCCCTGGCACTATCCCGGTGTGCTGAATCCAACGGAGTCGACGGTTCGTCGATCCGAGCCACGGTCTTCATTCTATGGCTCGTCCCGTCTCACTACCAGAAGGCCTTCAGGGACACCTGTTGGATACCTACCGGGGGCATAGAACTCCAACCATGCAACAAAACCGGGTTCTGGGGAGTCCTGCAGGTGTGTCTAGACAGGTTCGGGCTAGGAACACTAGCCATACTTGCCCGGTGGATGATTTTCCAAAGTTGACCCCTGTGTGCAAAAATTGCACACTCCCACACTGAGCAAAACCCTAGTTTACGAAATGAATGCACAATGAAGCCACTGGGCCATGGGGAAAAGAGGGAGAGGGCCCCCTAGAGGTAATCGCACGCTAGGAGACCAACGGAGTCGACGGTTCGTCTGTCCGACGTCCGGTTTCCGAGTTATGTCGAGTTGCAAGTCGCATGAAAATGCCGTTCAGGGACACTTGGTGAATTTCCGTCCGGGAGCCAAAAAGCAAACGAAGCAGGAAGATTGCGTGCCGTTGGCTCCTGCAAGTGTGTGTGGGCAATGCTGACGTGGGAACACTGCCGGGAGCCATAAATCCATGATAGTAAATTAATTCATGACAAAAAAAACTGAATTATTCCTTTCAATGGATGTGGTTTTCAATTTCCTATATTGTTAGGTCAATTTGGCACATTCATTGAAAGAAATTGTAGACTTTAATGATGATCACAACAAGTGTGTTTGTTAAAACCTTGTGAAATAGAGCATCAAAAGACCTACATTGTAGGCCATATAATTGTGTTTGTTTACCTTTTGTTTGATGGACCATGCACAATAAGTAATAAAATAATTTTTGAAGTAGGTCATTTCATTTTTCTGATTTTTTCTTTGGTGGTGTTGAAAAAGACCATTGTTCTTATTGATGGGATTTCATGTGCTTATGATTCTTTGGATAATCTGGACACATACAAGGACACCATTATTAGACTAATTCATTATAAACAATTTAATATGAGTAATCTACATAAATGAATTGAAAAATTAACAAAAATAACAAACAACCCATATACCTTGGAATATAACACAAGAGTGACCATGTTAGGCAATCTTACTTATCTACTTACCTATGGTCATCTAAGTAGACCATTTGGATCATGTCTATTACTAATGATCTCCATTAACTTTTCATGTTCACAATGAGGCTTGAAGTATCATACCTTTGATGGGTGCTTCCTTGGCATTGTTTGTAGTTTGAGGTTTGTATCGAAAACTAAGTTTGTAAAGTGGTATATAGATTCACCTAGTCTAATCTTGAAATACATAACCAACCTTCTTCCATGTTTGGTCATCCAGTGTTAGATATTATCCTTTAATAACCATCAAACTGATTACAAGTTGATCACCATTGTCATCTATTAGTGAGACATGAGGGTTTGGTTCGCCTTTAAGGAACATGCCAACAAATAGTGAGTGCCCCATTAATTATCTTTCAGGGAAACCATTGCATATATGTTCATTTTATTCTCAAAAATGAGATTGATGGTGTTTATTCTCATGCAATGTATACAGTTAGGATTAAGACAACTGTATAAATCTATGGAATTATAAATGGAGATATTAATCCAAAAGGAAGCCAATGTTGGCCTTGCCAATCTTTTCTTCCGAATGCAAACGAAATATTAGATTCCATTTTGCTATGTTTCCATGTAAAATATATTTGAAAAAAAACATATATTTGGATTATATGGAAATCCTTCTTACCTTTGACATTGTTTGGGATCTGCAGGATGGGAATGAAGTATTTTTTAGGGATTAAGAGGAGTATTCAATTACGCAAACTTATGAATGCCTATTGTGACAAGCAATCCATTGATTTCAACTCCATCAAATTTCTGTTTGATGGATGATGTTTGCAAGGTGAGCAAGTTTAACCCACCAATGCGAGATTGCATGCAATTACACTGAGCAAAACCCTAGTTTACGAAATGAATGCACAATGAAGCCACTGGGCCATGGGGAGACGAGGGAGAGGGCCCCCTAGAGGTAATCGCATGCCAAGAGACCAACGGAGTCGACGGTTCGTCCGTCCGACGTCCGGTTTCCGAGTTATGTCGAGTTGCAAGTCGCATGAAAATGCCGTTCAGGGACACTTGGTGAATTTCCGTCCGGGAGCCAAAAAGCAAACGGAGCAGGAAGATTGCGTGCCGTTGGCTCCCGCAAGTGTGTGTGGGCAATGCCGACGTGGGAACACTGCCAACACTGGCTCGGGGGAGGTTTTTGCAGAGTTTACCTACCAATGCGAGATTGCATGCAATTACACTGAGCAAAACCCTAGTTTACGAAATGAATGCACAATGAAGCCACTGGGCCATGGGGAGACGAGGGAGAGGGCCCCCTAGAGGTAATCGCACGCCAGGAGACCAACGGAGTCGACGGTTCGTCGGTCCGACGTCCGGTTTCCGAGTTATGTCGAGTTGCAAGTCGCATGAAAATGCCGTTCAGGGACACTTGGTGAATTTCCGTCCGGGAGCCAAAAAGCAAACGGAGCAAGAAGATTGCGTGCCGTTGGCTCCCGCAAGTGTGTGTGGGAAATGCCGACGTGGGAACACTGTCAACACTGGCTCGGGGGAGGTTTTTGCAGAGTTGACCCACCAATGCGAGATTGCATGCAATTAAACTGAGCAAAACCCTAGTTTACGAAATGAATGCACAATGAAGCCACTGGGCCATGGGGAGACGAGGGAGAAGGCCCCCTAGAGGTAATCGCACGCCAGGAGACCAACGGAGTCGACGGTTCGTCGGTCCGACGTCCGGTTTCTGAGTTATGTCGAGTTGCAAGTCGGATGAAAATGCCGTTCAGGGACACTTGGTGAATTTCCGTCCGGGAGCCAAAAAGCAAATGGAGCAAGAAGATTGCGTGCCGTTGGCTCCCGCAAGTGTGTGTGGGCAATGGCGACGTGGGAACACTGCCAACACTGGCTCGGGGGAGGTTTTTGCAGAGTTGACCAACCAATGCGAGATTGCATGCAATTACACTGAGCAAAACCCTAGTTTACGAAATGAATGCACAATGAAGCCACTGGGCCATGGGGAGACGAGGGAGAGGGCCCCCTAGAGGTAATCGCACGCCAGGAGACCAACGGAGTCGACGGTTCGTCGGTCTGACGTCCGGTTTCCGAGTTATGTCGAGTTGCAAGTCGCATGAAAATGTCGTTCAGGGACACTTGGTGAATTTCCGTCCGGGAGCCAAAAAGAAAATGGAGCAAGAAGATTGCGTGCCGTTGGCTCCCGCAAGTGTGTGTGGGAAATGCCGACGTGGGAACACTGCCAACACTGGCTCGGGGGAGGTTTTTGCAGAGTTGACCAACCAATGCGAGATTGCATGCAATTACACTGAGCAAAACCCTAGTTTACGAAATGAATGCACAATGAAGCCACTGGGCCATGGGGAGACGAGGGAGAGGGCCCCCTAGAGGTAATCGCACGCCAGGAGACCAACGGAGTCGACGGTTCGTCGGTCTGACGTCCGGTTTCCGAGTTATGTCGAGTTGCAAGTCGCATGAAAATGCCGTTCAGGGACACTTGGTGAATTTCCGTCCGGGAGCCAAAAAGCAAATGGAGCAAGAAGATTGCGTGCCGTTGGCTCCCGCAAGTGTGTGTGGGCAATGCCGACGTGGGAACACTGCCAACACTAGCTCGGGGGAGGTTTTTGCAGAGTTGACCCACCAATGCGAGATTGCATGCAATTACACTGAGCAAAACCCTAGTTTACGAAATGAATGCACAATGAAGCCACTGGGCCATGGGGAGACGAGGGAGAGGGCCCCCTAGAGGTAATCGCATGCCAGGAGACCAACGGAGTCGACGGTTCGTCGGTCCGACGTCCAGTTTCCGAGTTATGTCGAGTTGCAAGTCGCATGAAAATGCCGTTCAAGGACACTTGGTGAATTTCCGCCCATTTTATAATTTAAGCCACTTTTAAATATTTGAACTTCCATATTATTTTTGAAAGAGTATAATATTTCAAAACTCCTAAAGAGACAAAAACACATGATCAAAACTCCTAAGGCTGTAATTTAGAGTAGTAATAATGGGGGGTGATGGAGTTGAATTTGATCCTATGGAAGATAATGATACTAATATTATTGAGAATAAAGGGATAATAGGTTGATCCATGACACCTTTGTTTGCATGGATGAGGATGCACCTATGTATGAGACCTATGATAATATTCATGATGTACATCTTATTGATAAGGCACACAAAGGCCTATACAAGAGATCAAAGATGGGTCACTTTGTCTACTAATTTGATGTTGATAAAATTGAAGGTATTGAATGACATTTCAAACAATGGTATGACAAAGATCCTAATGTATACACAAGGTTAATATATAAGGTGCCCCATAAGGTTCTTTGTCATATCCCTATAATTCTAGGTTTTTGATGATTGTTTAGGTTAAAAAACATAGCACATTATATGGATTATCATGTACAAAGATAAGTGAAGATGGTATTATATGAGTGGCTACAAATGGTTCTCAATTTACGATCATCAAGGAAATATTACCCATTTTTTAAGAAGAACCTCATAATGTTAGACTTTCATTGGTAGTTGATGGCAATGGGTGTGCATGAGTGAGTTCGTTGAAACCTTGAAAACATTGTATTGCATTTAGTTTGATTAAATTACACGAGCAAGAACTTTGACATAACTTGTAATGATCATCCAAAATCACAAATTTTAATTAGATACCAATTAGTGCATGCATGTAGTGAATTCGTTGAAACCTTTGAATATAATAGTTTGTTCTTTTGACATAGTGCATTCATGAGTAAAAGATAATCCACACAAATCAACACATTAGAATGACACAAGTACATGTATCCAAAAGTACATATATATCCAAAAGTGCATGTCTCCAAAAGTACATGTATATCCAAAAGTCTCCAAAAGTGCATGTCTCCAAAAGTACATGTATATCCAAAAGTATCGAAAAGTACATGTATCCAATGAAGTCAATGTACATGTCTCCAAAAGTACATGCACAATAAAGTCAATGAACATGTCTCCAAAACTGAATGTATCGAAAAGTACATATATATACAAAAGTATCCAAAAGCACATGTGTCCAAAACTATCCAAAAGTATCAAAACTCAAGCTTTCTCTTGTTCTTTCCCGATGTTGATCCTCTAGGCACATCCCTAGGATCAATGTGCATCCCTGGATCCTGCAAATTAAATATCAATTGTTAAATTCAACTAACTATGTACACTAATACATTATCTCAACAATTATCAACTGGTGCATGGAAAGTGCATGAAACACTTGGTCACTGAAGGACATCTCACCTCAACTGACAAAGGAGATTGTGTTGCTTGTGTAGCAGATGGAGCCGTCGGTTGAACATCCAGGATGGTTGAACCAGGGGGGCCAGGCACTGCTCCTGCTGGTGGTGGCTACAATGAAAAAATGTTGAAATAGTTAGAAATGCATGAATAAACAATAGGTCCAACAATAATAAACTATGTAAAGATAATGTTGAAATAGTTACATACCTGTGTGTGATCAGTCGCCACTGCAGATGCGGCACTAACTGCTGCATCAACCATCGATGCAAGGTTCTCAGCAGACAACTCGGGTTCCTGTTGCAGTAAACATGCAATTCAAACATTAACAAAAACGATTTATGCACTGGATTTCAAGTTAAAAAACAAATATCATCGAAGGATATACATTACCGTGGTGTGAGTAATCCCATGGTCGTGGGCAGCTGGAGTCTTTCTCGGAGTAGAACGCCTCACATACACACGAACCTTGTTCACGAATGGCCTGGAGGGAGATGCAAATACAGGCAATGGGCCAGATGTGTCGGATGGTGCCTACAGTCAGCAAGTGTTCATGTAGTTAGACATGCATGATTCAACAAACAAACATGTATTTAAAAAATGTCATTTTTAATTGTTTACCTGGAGCCCAGACGTTTCAGGGGACGGTATGACCATGGGCACTACCTCCACATTACCTTGCCCCTGTGAAGGATCTGCCATCTTCAAGTTTAATAATTGTAAATATTAGACCGTATATAGCATTAATGAACTAAAATGTAAAGTATGTGGAAATTAACAAATTAACAAGTATTAAAAAACTGAAATTTTAAAATGTTTACCTCGGTGTGAGATACGGCAATAGGTGGTATATAAGATGGGCCTGCCGAATGGGTAGCATCATGCCCCCCTATCGAGTCTGGAACATCCGGCTCTGGGGCGTCACTGCCGGTAATCATCATCAACTGCAAGTTCACAAAATTAATATATTAGCTCAAACTATATATATGTGTACAAAGACGAAAATAAATGAAGAATTTATTACAATTAACCATCAAGATACCTCTCTCAAAAAGCCACTGAAGGCAACATCTGATGCAATACCATAGCAGGGACGACCACATGACGTGCACTCGTGAGGATCAGTACTAGGATGGGGAATAGCTGATGGTCCTCCACTAGTGGATGGTCCTGATGGTCCTGCAGTAGTGGATGGTCCTGATGGTCCTGCAGTAGCTGATGGTCCTGCATGGTGACGAGCTGGTGTATGTACCACACCAGGGACAGATGTCCCTTCCTCACCCATATGTTGAACCATCCTGCCATGGCGAACAACCGTCCGTGCCAAACTCAAAAATGCATCCCGTGTCTGCGGAATAATGCGATGTGCTGGTGGGACATCTGGCCCAGGCAACTGCCTGCGAGGTGCAGGGATAGGGCGATCCTGGTCTCGAAGCCTGGCATTGGGTCGGTTTTGGGGCATCCCCCCACCGATCCCCTGGAACTGTAAGATGTCAAAATAGTTAACGTGTTTATGCAACACGAACTCTGCATACATCTTTCGAAGGAAATATAAGGGAATTTCCCTGTTGTTGTGTGGTGGCATATCAAAAACCATGTACCATCTGTCCATCCAGTTATCAACAAATGGTTGAAACGTGCACCACTCAATGGAGATATGCGGCTTGCTTGCATTAGGGATTTCCCCCGTCCGAGGGTCCCTAAACAATGCAAATATAACCTCTTTGGATATTTTTAGCTTTTTTACTGCATTGTAATCTAGTCCATCAGCATATTGTTGTCTTTTTCTTTCTCTGTAAGATGCAATATCATACAGGACATTCGTAGATTGTGAAATTGTGTCCACAATTGCATCCAAGGTTGATGCAAGTGAACGGCGAATCCTGTCGCCACCACTAAAAGCTTCACTTATGCCCCTCAATTGGGCAAGCTCAATCAATATTTCGGCATTGGCATCCATAGCCGCAACTGCAATAAAGACATTCATACGAAAATCATTAGAAACATATACATGGTATATAATGACGTCTCTTCAAAATTGAACATGTATTAAATCAAACTCACATAAGCAATTTAATGGCATTTACTTACATACATTTAAAACTTAAAATTAAACATTTGACAATTAAAAAGTAAGTTAGTCAGATTGGCAGAGACGAGGAGGAGGAGGATCAAGGCAGTGATGAGTTTGTTGATTCAGGCATGGAGGAGGAGGATCAAGGCAGTGATGAGTTTGCATCTATGTGTCTCAATGTCTCATTGTGTTTTGTGATTGTGAATGACAAATGTGTTGTGATTTGTGAATGATCTAATTTCTATTGAATATTTCATATTTGTAATTGTAAATGTAATTTCTATTGAATATTTGTAATTGTAAATGTTAAATTTTATTGGATGATCTATATGTCTATATTTTTAAATTTTAATATATTTTAAAAATATATTAATTCCGGGGGTCACCGTGTCCTACGTGTCATAATTCCGGGGGTCACCGTGTCTAGTGGGGACCAGGGATCAAATTTGAAGGGTGGGGTCCCATTTCACTATGAAGGGCTATGAGATATTGAACACTATTGAAGGGCTATGAGAAATTTATTAATATTTATTCTATGTGTATATATGGATGTGTTCATGTTGTATGGATTGGATTCTAGGTTAACCGAGGCCTTTTTAGAGCAAAGAATGGGGTAATTACTATTTGGGAACAAGTTTTTTATCAAATGTAAATTGCGGTGATGGAAGATATTGAGGGTGCCACATGTTGTGGAGAAAGTAGTATTGATTCCTATGACGTAATAGGGAGTTCAAAAAGTCTGGTTTCAAGTATTGTCATGCGTAGCTCGATTGATTTTTCTCGCGCTAGGGTTGTAGCAACTGTTATGGCCATTACTGTTAAAAGGATTGATGGGGTGGAATCCCGTGAAACGATGAGTTCTTTTGTTAAGACGTAGATTCAGTGAAATTTGGTGGGAGTCTTATGTTCATTTTATGCACAAAATTCGATTACTTGATTTTGTTGCATTGTTAACTCTCCTCCTAGTCATAGCTACAATCTCTTATATAATTGTGAAGGTTATCAATCCACTCAATATATTAAAGTTGTAGTAGGCCAAAATCATCCACATATTTATTGTACTCACAAATGTTGACATTCCAATTTCTATGTAGAGCGCCCATTAACATTAGATTGTATGGGACATGTTTTTGAGGCATGATGTCATTATCTCATAACAACAAGCTTTTTATCCATAAATATGTCATCTACAAGCCAACAGAATTGTTCCTAATCCTTTATAAAACTGTCATAATTATATCAATACCAACATCCCTACCTATTGACTTAGCTTAGAAGATATTACACCTTCGGATAACCAAACCTGATTCCAAGGTTGGTAATCATAAACGTAAAAGCATCATCATAAGGAAATAGCATGTTGTGTTGAGGAAATTCCTTTTTTTCCATTTCCTTCTCAGTATAATATTTGGTTGTGGATCATTTAAAATGTATAATTTATTTTAATATAATTGGGAAGCTAAATTCAAATTCATTAATTTATTAATATGATTTGATTTTTTTATTAATAATAAGTTATTCTTTTCATTTGAAAATGTAATAGTACATCAAAATTTCAATGTTTACTAACGTAGTAAAGTTGAGAGGCTTTATTTTTCAGTGGATATAGCAGACCTGTAAATTCATAGGATGTCAAAAATCTAGTCAGCCTTGAAGTTGAGCTCCTCAAAGAAAACGAATTTCTTTAAATATGTTTATGGCAGGCTGGCATTGCCAGCTTCACTCCGCAAACTATCCTGGAGGACTGGAGGAGATAGGGTAGGTGGAACTTGGAAGTAGCTCAACCACAGTGGAATAGGGGTATAAGAAAAAGCTTGTTTCTATTCATGCAATATGGTCGGAGCCATGGAAGCATGGAATTCCAGCATTGACTTGATACAACAAAGAAAACAAAAGGTGGAACTTGGGAGCTGCAGGATTGACTTGATACAACAAAGAAAACACAGGGTGTGAGGCTGGGAGCCGTAGATGGTAGGATTAACTTGATACAACAAAGAAAACACAGGTCTATAGGTAGGGGCCACGGGCAGGAGCAACAACCTGCAACATTACAAGAAGTTTATGGATTGTGGATTTTGTCTGAAATGCCAAATTCGCGTGGGCATATTAACATAATATATTATACATTGAATACTCAATTAACTCACGGAGTCAGCATTCACGAATTGGTATGTGATAACTTGTAACTTGGTAAGCCCGCTAGCAACAACACGTATGAGCCACCTTCCAGGTTTAATAATTTTGTTGATGCCATTAAATGTGTTAAACACGTAAGCGCTCGCTACAAACACGAGAACTTCGAAGCGTTCAAGCCATGGGCTACTCAGTGTAAGCCCGTCCACGTAAGTTGCTCAATGATATTATTAGAGGCCCAATGGTCCATGATCCATGGATGATCGAACACGTGGATATTGGAGAGTAAGCGAGTCCCACTCCCAAGTCACCTAGCTAGTAGCCGCATTCCCAATTTCCCACTAAAAATTGTTGATGGGTGAAATTTGAAGCTACCCTTCTGTTGCAATTTTAAACAGTAGTGGTTAATTTAATTATTGAAGGGCTTACCATGAAATTAAATTTTTTTTGCATGGTAAAATTTGAAGTGGCCTGAAGGCTTCAAATTTGAAGCCTGGTGGGGACACTCGTGTCCCGTGTCCTCGTGTCGGGTGACTTAGAAAGGGGGGAGTTTTAATTTTTTCAATTTTTGGTTTGATTATGAAGTTTTGAGTTTTTTGAAAAGGGTTTCATTTTGAGGTGTGAATTTAATTACAAATTGGGTTATTCCCAATTTGATCAATATTACAAAACTAGGTTAAACAATAAAAAAATAGTGATTTGGATTAAAAAATCACAAAAAAATGATTTGGGTGAATAAATTACCTGACTAGATGAGAATGCACCGGTGAATTTGTCTCCTCTCCAGCTAAATCGAGCAACACGGATAGTTGAATGGGCCACAAAGCGTCCTCGTCCAGGGTCAATTTCGCCTCTATTCGCGTTACTGATGCGTGAGTGTCGCGGGTGGTCGGCAATCGGCCGACTGTGTTTTTAAATTCATTTTTAGTTTTACATATCGCGTACGCGATTTGGAAATACATAACGCGTACGCGTTTTTTAAGTACCTAACGCGTACGCGTTATTGTTACCTAGCCTACATGTCCAATGACATGTTAGGCTCGGGTCTTACCATGGCAGGGGGTAAATATCATAAACGCGTTATGTTTTAGGTATCAGGAACGAGATTTGAAAAAATTAGCATTGCATCTAAAGTGACCCTCATCTTCTTGCACACACCCATAAATTATTTTTGAGTTAAATTTGTTATTTATAATAATAATAATTTATTTTTAAGTTGATAACTAATTTCGATGCCAATTTGATTTGATGTATGTTAATCATGTAATGTACTATCTAAAAACAATATTTTTGCTTAGATATTTGGTTTTACCATATGCGCTAATTCTTTTTCATATTCACATAAATCTAGATCTCATTCAGCTCGTTTATGTATGTATATTCCAAAGAAATATCAGCAGAATCTGCTCCTTCGGTGATTAAATAACCATTTACAAACAATAATATCTAAGAATGTCGAAACCATTCCTTTGAATTTATCCCAAATTTTCCTTGAAATATGCCGTTATAAACTTGCAATTCGGGAGGAATAAAAAAACCACTAAAATAAAACAAATTACGTTTTTCTAAGTCTATTTAAAACATCGAATTACTTAACCTTCAAAGAGAAACAAAGCCCAAAAAATATTTTAATATTTTGGTCGATGGGACAATGTGTGTAGCACAGACAATCTGCACAAATTGCAATTTCAGGCTTCGAATAACCGTCAGGCTGAATACTTCTCCTCCAGGCGTCACTCCTGATCAGTCACTATCATGCTGAATACTTCTCCTCCAAGCGTCACTCCTGATCTCACCTGCTTTGGTTTCATCTGAGAAATAAGAAGTCCTCTCATAACATTGTAGTATCAAACTAAGATAAAGAAAGAGACCAAAGGTTTGTATCCAGGGCCATTGACATGAAAGCTTGTGTTCAGTGATGAGGGAAAATCCACTCGGTGGGAAAGGCTTACTTCTCGAGCTCCTTCAATAGTTAAACTGCACCCTCAGCCAAAATCAAGTGCTTGAAACCTCCAATAACCTACAGCCATGTGTATAATAATGTTCATCTGTGGCAGGAGGTGGCAAAAGAGGCCAAGAAAGGAGGACACAAAACCTCACAAATCCTTAACCCAAACGCAAAACAAAATTGTTTGGCACAGTAAACATAATAACAAATGGGTTTAAACTCTTAGAGTGTTCAAGACGAACACTCAGAAAGTTTATTCTCCAAGAACTACTCCAAAATACAACTTAAACGCAACTACAGTACTAGTTACTATAATTATAGCAGCAGCAGTTACTCTAACCATAACAGGTTATAACAGTGGCAGCCCGTTACATATCAAGGGCAGGGCTTGTAGCAATAACACTTTCGCTTGGCCACATGGAAATCGCAGCTTCCTGATGGAAATCCCTCAGTTCGGCAAACATTTTTGCAGTTGGTGCTATTTACGCAGTACCCTTTGAACTTGTGGCTTCGGGTTTTGCACATTCGAGCCTCTGCCATCTCCACCTGCATCACATAGCAAACATAATAATCTTGTTAGAGAAAGTGTTGACGTATAAAATCTTTTATATATGCAACCACGGGCTTACAAAAAAGAAACAAAGTCACTCAGATTTACCAATGCTTATGACAAGCAACACAAGCATGAAAAGAGCTAGCAACACCCTTGCCCGTCATTATTAATCTACTCCTCTTTCTTATAACACTACCACAGACTTGGAAGCTTCAGTGAAGATAAGTGAGAGTCCTACCAAAAAAGCTGAAGCCAGCGCCCTATTTATATGTGATGGGGCTGATCGCAATCACTTTTGTTTTTGGCATATTGTCTTCTTTTCTATAATGCCATACACGACCATTAACGACAGTAGACCACATAAAAGCTTGAAAGTAAACAACGTGGCCAGAGGTGGCAGTAGAAGTAGCAGAAGAAACAACGTGGTGAGAGGTGGCAGTAAAAGTAGCCGAAGAAACAACGTGGCTAGAGGTGGCAAGCTTGTCACTGAAGCTGTTAATTGTCAAGGAAACAATGCATTGTAACAGCTAGTTAATTAAATTCAATGTCCATTCAATGCATGGTGGGCCAACGCAGCATTCTGCCATCCTTTATATACATAATGCTCATCTGACAACGCATGACAATGCTCATCTGACAACGCATGACAAGTTTGCAGGAGGTTAAGGTAAATGTGAAAAGTCTGCAGGAAGTTAAGGTAAATGTAAGTAAAGGTAAAGGTAAGTATTTTTTATTTTATTTTATTTTTTTAATAAGTGTTAATTCAAATTTTTTCATCCAATAAAAATTGAGAATCATTTTTCAAAAAATAATTTATAAATAAGTATTTTAATCTAACTTTAAGGTTTCTTTAGAAAAAATGAGATATTTATATCAACTCATATACAAACACTGAACATATAGTCTAAGTATATAAACATTTCAAGATAAAAATTATTTTAACAATGAAAAGAAAATAATAAAATTTTAAATGCTTTTAGAAAATCTATGAAGTGTTCCTACGGGTACCCATAACATGCACACTCGGGATTGACATGAAAATTCCGATTTGTTCTCTCCACATTGAAAAATTGATAACAAAATCTTGTTTTCTGCACAGTGATTTTGTTGGACGGTTTCATGTAATCACTGCAAGCTTTTTTTTTTAATTTATATTCATTATTTTATGCGTTTCAATTTCAGTGGAATGCCACTATAAGATATTCATATAATACGTATTGATTATTGAAAGGGTTTGTACAGCTTGCAGTGTAATCAATGCAAGAGTTTTTTTTATAAGAGATGTATTCATTATTGGAATGCATTTTTAATTTCCATAGAACATGTGTTCATTAATGTAAAATTAATTTTCGGAATAAAATTAATTCATGTACAAACTTGTGCTTTCTACAAGTTTGGGAAAACTTGGGATGATTATACTCTCCATTTCTATTATGATAAGAACTTTCTTTAATTTGCATGATATCATTAGATCTCTTTAGTTTAAAGTTTGATTTTATCTCAAAAACAACATATCTAAAATTCATTTTTATTATTACAATTTGATTTTATCTCAAATTCATTTTTATTAAAAAAACTTAAATCATTTTTATTATTAACATGATGGTTGAACTTCTAACCTAATGCCGGACAATCATAATAATGCTCCAACTATATTATATATTTAATTTTTGTTAAATTATGAGTTAAAATTTATATTGGGCTTCTCTCTTTTCTTACTTTAAAGTTCAATAATATCATAAAAAAAATATCAATACAACCATTTTTGCAGCATGAAAAAACCATCATTTTCAAACATGAGTATTGTACGCTTATATGTATTATCTTTTTTAGTTTTAGAAGATTAGGTATGTAGATTTTTATTTTTATTTAAAAAAAATTAGAATTAACTAAACATATTTATGAATGTGAATGAAATTCACATCCTTAAATGAATGAAAATCAAAGATGAAAGTGAAAATTATTTTTACTAATCAAGATATGTTTTTGGGTTTTGATCTTTTACCGTATTGAGTATTTTAATATCATTTTTCATACATAAATATCTTCCATCTAAATGCAATATGCACAAATAGTAAACTAAATGAGGAATTAACTCCCTCTTTGTGAATATGCACAATTTTATTGGAGAGTAAGACCTAATTATTCATTGAATACAATTTGATGAGGAATTAACTCCGGCTTTGTGAGCGTGCACAATTTTATTGGATACTAAGACCTAATTCATTGAATACAATTTATTGGAGCTAAAAAATAAAGATAAATAAAACTTCAAATATAAGTGTAATAGGAAAGTTTACTTAAACACTACATTTTTATAAACCACTATCAAACTAGCCTGTGGCTAAAGACTATGCATTTGTTGCTTACATTTCAAATCTCCCTAGATAGGATCTGTTTTTCCATAGTTTTTAACAAGTACTAGGTTTACAGAAATATATTAAATGTGAATTTGAAGTATATTATTAATATTAATTATATTTATAATTAATGGAATAAATATTTAAAAAGAGATAGTTATTATTAGAATCAATATGTAAACATAATATATATATATATAAAATTATAATAATATTTATTGGATATATATATATATATATATTAACATTAACATTTAATAATATCTAATTACATTAATAATTAAACTATTAATATTTAATATTATTTTTTCTCAAACTTACTTCAGAGTTAACCTTGAATTGAAGTCAACTATTTAATGTTGTAATAATAACATTAACAATTAATTATATTATTGATAATAAATTAACATTTAATTTTATTACTAATATTAATGCTATAATTAAAATGATATCAATCCTAAACACTAATATTCACATTAACATTAACATCAGCATTTTTCAATTATTAATATTAAATTATAATAAAATTAAATTCATTAATTCATATATAGATATAATTATTTTTTAATAAAATATTTTAATATTAACATTAATATTTAATTTTATTATTAATATTAAATTAATATTTAAAGTTGATTTTAATATTAATGTTAAAGTTAAAATAATATCAACATTCAACATTACTATTCACATTAATGTTAATATTAACATTTAATATTAATATTAACATTAACATTTAATATTATCAAATATTAATTATTCAACTCTTAACATTTAATATTAATGTTTCTCAAACTTACTTCAAAGTCAACTTTACATTGAAGTCAACCATTTAATGTTTTAATAATAACATTAGCATTTAATTATATTATTGGTATTAAATAAACATTTAATCGTATTAATAATATTAATGCTATAGTTTTAAAATGATATCAATCTTAAACATTAATATTCACATTAACATTAACATCAACATTTAATGTTAATGTAAATGTTGGTGTTAAAATCCAATTAATTGTTAACATTTACTTCATTTAAAAATATAAAATTAACATTTAATATTAACCAAAGTTAACCATGTGCTTCCGTAAGGTTAACATTTAATATTAATGAATATTAATAATTAAACTATTAAAATTTAATATTAATGTCTCTCAACCTTGCTTAAAACTCAACCTTGTATCTAAGTCAACCTACTTAAAAATAACACTTCGATTGAAGTCAACAAATTGTTGAAGTCAACCTTGCTTAAAAATCAAGTATGGATTGAGTCAACATGAGATTGAAGTCAACCTTGCTTAAAAATCAAGTATGGATTGAGTCAACATTAGATTGAAGTCAACCTTGGATTGAAGTCAAGAATTGGTTGAAGTCAACATTGGATTGAAGTCAACCTTGCTTAAAATTCAAGTATGGATTGAGTGAACCGTGGACTAAAGTCAACCTTGGATTGAAGTAAATAATTGGTTGAAGTCAACCATAGAATGAATTCAACGTTGGATTAAAGTCAACCTTTCTTAAAAGTCAAGCATGGATTGAAGTCAACCTTTAATCAAAGCCAATTATGGATTAAACTCAACCATGGACCGAAGTCAACCTTGCTTAAGTTAACCTTCGATTGAAGTTAACCTTGGATTGAAGCCAACCATGGATTGAAGTCAACCTTGGATTTAAGTGATCCTTGGATTGAGGTAAACCTTTATGGATTGAGGTAAACCTTTAAGTCAACCTTGGATTGAAGTTAACCTTGGATTGAGGTCAACAATGGATTGAAGTCAACATTTGATTGAAGTCAGCATTAGATTGAATTCTATCTTTAATTCAAGGTTACATTGAACTCAACCTTAGATTGAAGTAATCCATGGATTGAGTTCAACGATGGATTCAATTCAACCTTGGATTGAAGTAAACCTTGGATTGAATTAAATCATAGATTGAAGTCAACCTTACCTGACGATCAACCTTGCTAAAGATTCAACTATGAATTGAAATAACCTTTGGATTTAGGTTTACCTTAAATTGAAGTCAACTATGGATTTAATTTAACCATGGATTGAAGTCAACCATGTATTGAAGTTGACCTTAGATTCAAGTCAACCATGGATTGAAGTAACCTTAGATTGAATTCAACCTTGCTTAAATGTCGACTATGTATTGAATTCAAATATAGATTGTAGTCAACCTTAGCTTGAAGTAAATTATGGATTGAAGACAACCATCAATCAAGGTGAAACTTTGTTTGAAGTCAACCTTGCTTAAAATTGAACTATGGATTGAAGCCAACATTTAATATTAATGTTTCTCAAACTTAGTTCAAAGTCAACCTTGGATTGAAGTCAACCATTTAATGTTTTAATAATAACAAATTAACATTTAATCTTATTATTAATATTAATGATATAGTTAAAATGATATCAATATAAAACACTAATATTCACATAACATTAACATCAACATGTAATATTAATACATCAATGTTAGTGTTATAATCAAATTAATTGTTAACATTTACTTCATTTAAAAATATAAAATTAACATTTAATATTAACCAAAGTTAATCATGTGCTTCCCTAAAGTTAACATTTAATATTAACCAATATTAATAATTAAACTATTAATATTTAATATTAATGTCTATCAACCTTGCTTAAAAGTCAACCTTGGATCGAAGTCAACCTGCTTAAAAGTAACCCTTGGATTGAAGTCAACATTATATTGAAGTCAACCTTGCTTAAAAGTCAAGTATGTGTTGAGTCAACATCAGATTGAAGTCAACAATTGGTTAAAGTCAACCATGGATTGAAGTCAACATTGGATAGAAGTCAACCTTGCCTAAAATTCAAGGATGGATTCAGTGAATCATGGACTGAAGCCAACCCTAGATTGAAGCAACCCTTGGATTGAAGTCAACTTTGCTTAAAATTCAACTATGAATTGAATTCAACACTTCTTAAAGGTCAACTATGGATTGCAATTAGCCTTGGATTGAAGTAAGCCATGGATTGAAGGAAACCTTGGTTAAAAGTAAACTATGGATTAAATTCATGTATGGATTGAAGTTAACCATGGATTGAAATCACCCTTGGTTTGAAATAAAACTTGGATTGAATTGAACCTTTGCTTAAAAGTCAACTATGGACTAAATTCAACCTTTCTTAAAGCTCAGCTATGGAATGAATTCACCATTGGATTGAAGTCATATTTTCTTAAAATTCAAGTATGGATTGAAGTCAACCTTGGATCGAAGTCACTATGTTTAACCATGGTTGGAGATATTATTCCTACTACTGCTAGAATGTGTTTTTCTTACAATTCTTCCTTATAATGTCGTAATGTGGCATAATGATTCATGTCTTTATTAAGATGACACAGAACCCCATCAATATCCTAATACATCTTCAACTTTTATGACTTTCAGAAAACATCACAACACATAATACGTATTACTATTCTTACTCATAAGTATGTTACATAATAAATTACTTCATACTAGTATTGAGCCTATTGTTTGTATTTTATATAACATGAAATTATTGTGAACACATATCATATTCTTGTAAACAATACGCATTACAACATACTTATCATGTCACAATGTTACATAACATGTCCACTAAGTGTCACGTTGCAATGTGACATATTTTTGACATTCCCCTCATGTTGCAATGTCACATATTATCAATACTACTATTCATACCATGTCAGTATGTTACACAATAAATTACTTCATAATAATATTGACTGTAGTTTTACTAATTTCTAACATGAAATTGTTAAGAACATGTATCCTATTCTTGTCAATAATAGGTCACAATGTGACATACCTGTGATGTCACAATGTCACTTAAGATTTCCACTATGTTTTACGTTGCAATATGACATATTTATCAGGTCGGAAATGTTGTATACATGTGGCATACCCGTTGAGCCATAGTGGGACATAGCTATGATATACTTAATTATTAATTAAAAGAACAACATTTTCTCTCAATTGTAAACCCAAAAGTTGCAATATCCAAACTTATTATTATTAATCATGATATTCATTATATAATATAACATTAGTCCAAATTGAAGGAATGCATTTTATACCCTCTAAAAATGAGGTTTGGTTAATATTAATACATAACTAATAAGATTTGCTTGTGGATGCTCAAAACTAGCTAGTGTTCAAAGAATTGCAATGATTTCCAATATTGATAGTTATGTACTTTTCCACTAAATGTGATTGGAAAATATAATAAAAGGGAGTTGGATCATGTTCCCAAGGCCCATGCTAACCAAGGTCAAATGATGAAATAACCCACCAACAATGAAACTTGAAATAAATATAGATATGAATGTGCATATTCCAAATATAGGATTTAAAAAATATATATATTGTTCATTATTTATATCATATAATTTTTAAAGGATATACATATTTTATTAATCTTGCCATAAATGTTTTATTCCTTAATGATATATACATGTCTAAGTATAATATAATAATTAAATTGACCCTGTTATTGAAATGAGAGTAGATAAAATTACAACAAACAATAAATATGATTAACATCAATGATAATTCGTACTCTAATTCATTGATTATGATCCAATTGTTACAATACAATAAATTAAATGATAAAACCCACTGCAATTATGAAGTAAATGGAAATCTACAAATATCATCTCTAACTATGGAGAATGGCATACAACCATTCCATAAAATAACAAATTACTTGATAGACATGAAACATTATTTACATCATATTGGTTGTTAACCAAGTCAGATTTTCTAAACACTGTATCTAGTAATCAACTTTCCATTTCCACCATCATAATATGAAAAATACAAAATATAATTAGACAATCAAAGATAAAAATAAAAAAATGATATCTCAATCTGTAAATGATGAAATAAAACAAGTACATAACATTCTCCATTGCCATCAACCTCATTATCTTCATCGGTTGGCATGATAGCACTTTTGTTCTCAAAAACATGTTCAGATCTAGGGTCATGTCTTAATATGAACCACGGATCTTTATCCAACACATCCGGGAAAAAGAATGATTTGGTTCCATTGTTTTGGGAAAAAATAAGTCTCCTTACTTTCATCCCACATCTTTCTAGGTTTGATACATATCAACCCACTATCACGATCTTCCTTTACATTATTTCTGTTGAATGTGTCCCACCGCCTGCACCTAAAAATAACACATTGGAAAGGTGAGAAGTCCACATGAATGATCTCTTGTATCTTTATAACATAACCCAACATCCCTCCTATCAAGTTTCAATCATGGTGGCTAGCAAACCTAGATTGGTCGAACTCAACTTCCACTCCATAGCCTTCTGTAAGACATCCATCATCAACATCCTCGGTGCGAAAATTATGTCCATAATCCCACATAGATGAAAACGAATGCACCTATAAGAAAATTTAACAAATGATGGTGTCATATGTCTAATAAACCAAGCATTAATATATTAAAGATAGATGTTATAATTAAAAGTTGCATTATAAAGTTAGAAATGTATAGAAAATGGGCTTATGCACGAACACCAGATAATGACACTAGAAAGCAAACACAAAAAATTAATTGCATTTTAACTTGTGTGGTAAAAGATATAAATAAAAAATAAAAACATTTTTTTGACGTTATATGTACCCTTATAAGGTTAAGATGGTCATGTGATTTCAAACCCGATAATGTTTCGTATGCAATGACGCAGCATCATAGAGTAGACCCATAAAAAGAAGGGTCCTTCACACCAAATATAGCTTCCTTTGCCAAATTAAGGTCACATTTCTTCAAAATACATTGGACAACGCCGTTTTTAAATGAAAAAGAGGGGATAGCCTCTCCTTTGTTTTCTTGTCTTGGCCAATGCTTATTTTTAGTATTTCAATAAAATAGGTCTTTCCTGACAACCAGATTGTCACTTTTTAAGGATTATATGTGATGCCAAAAAGAATGTGAAACATTTTTAAATATATGCATGGGATCTAGTAAGTGGGAAATCTTAAGATGCTCCCAATATAGGAGCTCATAAAATATTGATTTCCTTTTCATTCTTTTGGGCATTTTATCAACATAGGTGTCGAAGACTTCAGGATCATTGATCACAAGTTGCACATTTGAATCGAACATCTCTATGTATTCCTTCTCCTTGAAAGCAGATCTTGCTCTTCTATAAGAGTGGTTTTCTGGGAGGAATACCCTAGAGAATTTTTACACTAACTTTCGTAGGTCTTTGGACCACCTATCGTTCATAGAAGGTCCACAACATTTGCATCCATAATAACCTTTTGTTATAAGACTTGCAATGTTATAATAAAGAGAGCACATTAGTGTTGAAGATCAAGACAATTGCACTGATAAATATGCCAAAAATTATTGCTTTGAATATAAACAAATCAAACAACAATATATTTACCTGAGGAAACTCCTAATCCCGGATAATCATGTGTGGTGTACGCACATATGCCATACAATGTAAAATTCTCTTTAATGGGATGGTTCTAGACACATCATATACTTGTATCCCTTCCCATAATTCCTTGAATTCATCGATCAATGGTTATAGGTAAACATCCATATTCTTCACTTGTCTTCTACCAAGACTATAAGAGCCAACACAATATGTTCATTCTACATGGAAAACCATTGGAGGATATTGTTATTGATCACTTCTACAGGCCAAACCGTATAGATGTTGTTTGGTTGGGAATATGAGTTGATGCCATCAATGGATATGCTCAATTGAAGGCTTCGTACTTCATCCTCGAATTTATCGAGCCATGTATCCTCTATATGCTTCATGGCTATTGAATTTGTTGGGATTCACTTAAATCCTTCCTCACTTCAATGCGATGCATGCCATCCATACAACATATATAATTCTTTGCAACGAAAGAGCCTTTGAATCCTTGGGATTATAGGCATGTGCCTCAATATATTATGAGGAGGACCATGTGCTTTAGGCTTGTTATTCGATTTTTTGTACCTTTCATTCCCACATTTTGGACATATCTCTTTGTCTACATATTTTCCTCTATATAGAATACAATCATTGGGACACTCATGATATGATATGTACTCAACATCCAACATTTTCTTTGCCTCTTCACAATTTCCAGAAAAGACATTATCATTCGGAATTACCTTATCTTTGAATAAAATGTAGTTAGTGGGTAATACAAATGTACAATGTCATTTAATGTTCATAAAATCGGCCATTTTCAATGATGATTATGTCACCAAGATTACTCAAAATATAATGTAGTTGATGGTCGTTTACCTCAACATTGCTGAGAAACACATGTTTGACATGCCATAATTTGCTTTCAAGTTGTACATTAACATTGTTTCCCCCAAATGCGTATACTTTGACCAGCCAGGTTCAAAGAGAGGGGTGGTGGAATCCAATTTAAGGCATTCGAAGAAGGATTCAGTGATATGAGCATCATCCCCCAATTCATTGTCCTAGAATGTATGTAACGACATTGCATCCATGGCACTCCTTTGTCATAATAACTCATCCATACCAATGTCTACTTCATTGCCTCCATTTCCAACATGTGAAGAACTACTATTACTGTAGGCATTCCTAATTGGTGAGGATGGACGGAGTAAAAATTGAATAGGTGGTTGATTCAACCATGCTTGGTATGCTTCCTCTCCAAGTTGCACTCTTTTTTCATCCTTCTCTCGATTTGACATTGTACTGGGTGCAATGGAAGATGGTATGTAGGTTGCTCATCATCAAAATCCTAAATTCAAAAATATTGAACATTACATCGATGATGTTAGTAAGAACAATGCAATTGGTTTGATCTAGCATTATACAAAACAATCATTACAGAAGCATGCAAGTCATTTCCAATAGATAATGTTAAGATGCAAACAATTTATAAAGCAAACATTTAGATTGAGCAATAAATTAAAATCAATTCCACATTAAATACACAAATTTAAAATTGAGCAACACTTTTTCAAATTCATGAATTTATAAATTTAATTAACAATCTATAAAACATAAATTCAAACTGAGCAATACATTAACATGACTCCCATTGAAAATTAACATATACAATTAATCAATGTTTTTTGTCTTACGAACCAAGGGAATGTCTAAAGGTAATCCCAATGCAAGGTGTCTCTGATGAGCGATTGGTGGTTTACGAAATTTATAGGTTATTAACAACTCGTCACCAGGAGGAAAACTACGTATTGCATGTACAACAATAGTTTTTGACGCTTTCATTTTCATAAAGAATTCTTGGTCATTGAAGTCTTCCTCAAATGAACAATTTGTAGAAAATAAAGAGCACCTAGAACTATTTATGAACCCTGCAATGTTCTCATGAGTGCATGGATTACCATCTATATATAATAGGTACTTCTTGTTAAAGTTTCCAGAAACATAACCATTCATACACATACTATATATGGAAATGCTATGCTGGTATTTAACAATATTCAAGTAACTAGAGAGACAACATATAGGACCACAAAATGGCATAAGTGCTACTAACGTTTTGGGAGGAACGAGTACACGTGAAAGGATAAAAAAGCCAAGATTTGTAGCATCTATATTAGACTTTCCAATCATAAAATGATTACCACAAAAGGAGAATTCGGTTTCAACATCAGGTATAGGTAGAGAAGACATCCAAGTGCCATACAAAGCACAATTGTAAGAAGTTTGATATTTAATTTGCAAATTCACAAGAAGGGATAAATCATTGCTACCTTCCAACAATTGGACAGACCTCAAAGTGTACTTGGACAATTTTTCTCTCAACTTATACAACTTTTTGGATATTCTAGTAGAGATGGGTTGGGTGGAATTCATATCATGCTTTAGATCACTAGAAATTTCAATTGACTAGACATAAGCAGAGGAGTTCTCCAATTTAGGATGAGACATAGTTGTTTTGGCTTCCAAATTTTTCAAAAATGAGCATAGGGAAGTGTTCTTGTGTGTCTTTTCTATATCACCTATTGTATTTTTTACTGGAATAGGGGGTATTAGACCATCAACATTGGGTAATCTATCATTGGTGTAATGGGTGAGTGTGACACGTCGAGGGTTCTCCTTCAATCCTTGACATTTTGAACAACCAAAAACTACTGGGGTGTCATAAAGGAGTTTTAGCTAATGACAAATTATCGTCGACGAACCAGGATTGTGGCTTGAAGATGGGATGTTACAATTGACGGTGTAAAAAAACTACCCATTTTCATCTACAAACTTCTTGTGATATCTTGCTCTTGATAAGATCTTACGATGTTTTGAAACTGGTGGAATGTCTTGTGCATCCGAACTCAAACCTAAATCAGGATTGTGCAATAAAGAATAAATTGATATTTAGATTCACATGGATAACATAAATTGAAATAAATAGTCAAAATATAAATAAAACCTAAACTTACTAGAGATGGATAGGGAGAACGCGTTGAATTTTGAACAAGATGGAATGAGCTGGAATATGAAGAATTGTCCATTTGATACTACAAACTTTTTTCCCTACATTTGAGTGAAATCAACAATCAATATACATCTCTACAGTCCTAAAAATATTTAAAGAGCTATATTACAATCTAACTTCCAATATAGTTTGGAAATCATTTTGTAAGAATAAGGTGAGTTTAAGCAACATATATATAGTATGAAATATTGTAATTGGTGTGGTTGAATTCTAAAAGAACATTTGATATGAATATATAATTCTAATTGGACACATAAAACCATAGGATTTAAAAATTAAACTAGTGCGTCTATTCAAATATACTCGCACCGATGTGCTCACATATACCAAGAGCACCGGTGTGTAACAACTATAAACTCACCCTAAAAGAACATCCACAAAATCCCCCGTAGTAGAAAATATCCCCTACATTTGGTAGCGGATATTTGTACATGCATTTTACAAATTTTTCATGCAAGTGCGTTTGGTAAACATAAGGGCACCCGAGCGTCCTAATTATACACGCACCGCAACATGCATTTTTTTTTAAGTTGTTGAATTTAATGTTGCTAGTGTTGTGTTGAAATCCAAAGGTCTGGTGTGTTTCATATATTACAACATCGATGCAGCATTATCACGAGCACACCAAAATGTCGAAAAATCAAAATTAAAAAAAAATTGCACAAGCTATTTTTTCCCTAAACTAAAAGAAGGGTGACAATTTTAAGTTTAAAAACTAATTCTAAATAGTGTTTAAAATAAAAATTCCTAAATATTAATTCATTCTTTTGCCGAAAAATTTAGGGGAGAGTTTTGGAAGAGAGACTTACGTGGAACGAGTTTGGAGTGCAACTAGATTATTCCGAAGATCGAAATTTGTTTGGTATGGTGAATCAACGAAAACCCTGCATAGTAAAAAATTCAAGTATGTAAATATTATTTTTTTATCTTATTACCTTATTTAGAGTTTAACTAGATTTAGAAAAAAAAAATTCATACTTACCTTCAATGTTACAACGCTTATTTTCTTCTTGCTTCTTTTCATTTTATGCGGCTGCAAAATTTACATTAGGGTTTAAATTCCTCTATTTTTATACAAAATTATGATTTCACCTTCTAGGGATTTTAGATTTGGTGATCTTGTGATTATATATAGAAAGTGTAGGGTGATATGGGGTCACGTTTTGGGTTGAATCCGTAACCATGTTGGCCGTGGTAAGTTTTTTTTTTTCAATAAAAAAACACAGGCGTCAATATCAGTGTGTTTGTATTACATGAACGCATCGGTGCGGGTATAAGGAAAGTGCACCGGACATTATATGTGGCATGTGGTGTTTTATTCAATAAAAACACAAAAATCATTTTTCGTTGCTCGGTTCTATGTTTGTAGTGCATTTATACGAATATCGCATCGCTAATGGCAGGAAAACATCATTTTTTATTTTAATAAAATGTTAAATGTTTTTCATCCAATCATGGTGCACGTGTGTTGATATAACACACTGGTGCATTTATGTACATAAACACACCTGGGCATTTTATGTGATATGGATCACTGATAACATACTTGTTTTCGTTTTTGAAGGTCTATAATTTATTTGTATATAATATTTTAATAGTTTTTGTATTTAATGGTCTAGATTGTTTGTCGATAGAAAATGCATGGTATTATTTCAATAAACAACAACTTTAGTCAACATGATGTGAGCACATCCAAAATTACAAAAAAGGAAAGTGCTTTAAATTAATTTCTATATTTAAATTAATTTGTTTGAATTATTTGTAAATTTAACTAATATGTATTGGTTAATGTGTGACATGCACAGCCAAAAAATGAGGAAGCTCCATAAGATTCTTACAAATCTAAGTCTAGAAGAGCATAAAACATTGATGGAAAAGTTGTAGAGAGATGAATCAGGTGAATACAAAATAAGTAAATATGAATTATTTTGTCAAATTTGAGTAATAATGTACTTAAGAATATTCACTGCTATGTTTAAAATAATCTAATTCACATATGTTGAATGTTATGCATGGACTGACATCAACATAAGTCAATTTCATCATAAGGAAAAAAAAGATGGAAGATACAAATGATGATCAATTGGTCCTTAGCTCATCTAGAGTAGTGTGGAAAGTTAATAGAAGGGGAAAAGAATTTTATAATAATATGAGGGATATAATGGAAGAAAATACATACGTACTTTTCACTTACAATACAGAAACCAATCAAATGGTTTGAAGAATAAGATCATATGTAATTACAAGAGGAGTTCCCAGAGCAATGGTCAATGAGACTTGTCAGACTTGCAATAGCAAAAACATACAACAACAAAAAAGAAGAATTCAAAAGTAATATTCCTAAACATGTTTATGTAGAATATGTATATATAACTACTACAAAGTGTCATTCCTTCAATAATTTTAATTCTGCTATATTTATTTTTCATACCAACAGAATAATAGTTTAATGTCATTTTAAATTTCCAGGAATATTATGAAAATCCCAAAGGATGAATGAGGTGATATGCAAAATGTGTCAATAGGGGTGTCCAAAAAAGTGTAGAAGGAGATGATCAAGGAAATGGACATAATTGCATCACAAGATGAACCATCTCAACAACAATGTGCTTCAAATGTATGAAATCATTGTTTCTTAGTCTTATGTACATATCATTAATTAATTCAACATTAAATATTAATTTTCAATATTTTTGTTGTAGAAAAGAAAACAAAATGGAATCTGGTCAATACACAAGACAGGACAACAAGTAAAAAAGGGGTTGATAGAAAATTTTGTGAGTATTTGTGATTTACTTATAAGAAATTAATATTTCGTAGTGGTTTTGATTTGTATATTTAATTTTGGTTTTTTTCACTGGAAATCCTTGGATGTCTTGAAACAGGTCCTAACATACAAAGAGGATCCATCAGAATAATTAATTGACATTGGGTTAAGCAAGGGTTGTGAGTATATGTCGACGTATCAAAAATTAATTATGGATTTTGTAATTATCTGTATTGTTTTAATTCTCTCATTTTACAATTAATAAAACAACAAACATCTTTTATATTAAGTCTATGATTTGTGGCAGGGCATAAAACTTGTAGGAAACAAAGTATGGAGTGGAGCCAACATAAGACTTGTTGATAGAAGGCATGCGATTTGGTTTTGAAAGAATGTGTACCATTTATGAGTCAATTATTTCTATGGTACGTCAAATTTCAATTTACATTCATGTATACTATCTATTTTATTTTTCATTATTCCCATCAATGTAGATACACTTAGTACACTCTATTTTTATGTTTGCAGATGGAAGCTGAAGAATAGGAAAACAATCGAGACAATCACCAAAACAATTGGCCAAATAACCCAATTGATGCAAGTGACTTGAACATCGATAATAGTTCCAGTGAAGAATGATGATCCAAATTTAATTTTGATGTTAATGTAAGTTGTTGCAGCTTGTTGTGTATTTTGAAATAATTGTCTATGAAAATCAGACATTTTGTATAATAATGTACTAGACATATTGTCCAAATTGAAAAAAAAACGGGTTACCAATAAGTGTAACAATTACATGCATGTTGACATTTTGATTATTGTTATCTCTATGTTGTCCTATTTGTATGACAAAGGAACACTTATTGATATATAATAAGATAAAATAAAAATCATTCTATTGCATTCTTAAATGTTATTGTCAAATGCTACATGTGAAATGGTACATTGGTAATTAAATGTATTGATTATTAAATATTACAATAAATGCTTGCATCTATGATATAAGAAATTAATCCAAACAAATACAATAATTAAAATTGAAATGAATAGTACTATAAAAGAATCTTTCAATTTCAGATGAATAATATATATATATATATATATATATATATATATATATATATATATATATATATGACTACAATGTTAGTAGCCATTGTTCAAATAATCATATGCAGTGCTTTTGATAATTGATGTCACATCAGTCCGCCTACCCGAACTCTACACACCCATGTGTTTATGTCAATGACAGGCCCGCCACTCCAATGTAAATTAAATGCACCGTTAAATTTTAAAATAAGAATGTCCATGTGCCAAACAGATTATCTGGTGCATTTTCATTCTTTATTGCACTGGTGTAGGTTAATGGTTTATACGCACTGAGAAGTATAGAATATTATACGAATCGACGTTTTTTCGCGTTTAATTGTTCGTGTGTGTTTTAATTGTTTAAAAGCGCCGGGTTATTTTGATAGTTTGTAAGCACCAGTGTGTTTGACAATGAAATGCACCGGTGTGCTCTTATAATGGACAACACTGGTAAAATTTAAAAATATTAAAAATTGTCTGGTGCATATGATGTAACTTATCACATTGGTGTGTTTATTTTGTGTGTAAGCACAGGTGCATAAAATATAAACACAATTACATGTGCGACATTGGTTTTTCTCGTGCTTATTCTGTATGAGTGCACTGGTGCATATTTTTACATCATACAACACCGATGCTTATTTTGTGTGTAAGCACCGGTGCATAAAATATAAATACAATCACATGTGCGACATTGGTTTTTCTCGTGCTTATTCTGTATGAGTGCAATGGTGCATATTTTTACATCATACAACACCGATGCGTTGTGTTACTCAACGCACCGGTACACACAATGTAAACATAGCACACCGGTAAAAAATCGACTAAAACATCCAACCACCGATTTGTTTTTAGTTATAAAATATATCCATAATAACCTCCATTAAAACATCCACTACCATTGGCAGAGGTTGTAGCGGATGTTTTTTTGACAATTTTTTCCAACCTTGTAACACTAAAAGCTTCCGTTATAAACTCCACTACAGGCACTTTTCCTTGTAGTTCAACATTGTTAAAACATTCATCACTAACTAGGAAGCTCTCTTTATATGTTGTAACCATATAATATGATATAAAGTAAAGAAAAAATGCCTTCTCGAGGCTCTTCTATCTGTCCATATGTATGTTCTAAGTATGTTCAGAACATTGCATTACATGCTGAGAAAATTGATTCTATAAATGATGTCAGAAATATAACAAACATATGGGAAAAAGAGTGCAACCATCAATCTGTCCTTGAGAGAGAGAGAATCTAGTCTAAAAATCAATCACCCCTATGCAAGGGAGGGAGTCTCTAGTTTTCCTGGAAAGGTCTATTTACAAACACTACTTTTATGTAGACTATTTTTTAATTCAAAGTGGGTGGGAGCCACTTGTGACATTTTCCTTTTTAAACTAGAATAACAATAATTGGTATTAATTTTTTTTTGCATACACACTATCCAACATTATAATATAAACAAAATGAGACTTATCAAAATATAGTCTTTCGTGATCAATGTAAAATAAAAAATTTCTCCCAAAAGTATGGATTGTTTTAACATCCAAAAGGATATATCATAAAGTCTTTCTAATATAGATATTAAAAAAGTGACCTAAAAAAAAAACTACTTTGCAAAACATAAATAAACTGGGATAATGAAAAGACATGCCCATTATAGGCTTATTCCTTGGAATTTGCTAGTAATTGAAGTTCATGATCCACCTGTTTTATTTCTAGAACTCCATACTGCTCATTCCAAGCTTGGGTGTATCTTCTATAAAGGCCCTCTATTGGATTCTTTAAGCATTAAATCTACTATAGGAATAGGGCTATTCAAACCTCAAGAATTAACCCTAAAGAATTTAATTATTTTTTCGTGAATTTTTAACCCTTTACTGGATCTATTTAAGTGAAATGATTATATGGAAATATGCTTGTCACCATATAGTCTAGGAGATCTTAAAAATTATTTGAACATATTTGAGACTACATACTACACTAAGAATTGGAAAGACCCATACTTGGAAGATGAGGTAGTACTCTTCAAATCCATCCTAATGCATTTATCTCTAAAATGGATCACTCATTAATCCAATCAGCTTGCGCAATTCTCTAAGACAAGGATGTGCATTGGCATCTATTATGTTAACAATATCAATTCTATAAGAGAAGGATGTTCACAGGATTTTTCAAACATGAATAATTTAACCCTAGAGAATTTAATTGTTTTCCTGAGTTTTTAACCCTTTACTATATCTATTTAGGTGAAATTATGATATAGATATATGTCTGTCACCATAGAGTCTAGAAGATATTCAAAATTATTTGAACATATTAGCCTACATACTACACTAACAATTGGAAAGACCCATACTTGGAAGATGAGGTACTCTTCAAATCCATGCCAATGCATTTACCTCTAAAATGGATCACTCAGTAAGCCAATCATCTTGTGAAATTATCTAAGACAAGGATGTGCTCCACACTTGTTTAGTTAACAATATCAATTCTATGAGACAAGGATATGCATAGGACTGTTCAAATATGTAGAATTTAACTATTTTCTTGAGATTTTAACCCTTTCGTGGATCTATTTAAGTGAAATGATGATATAGAAATATGCATGTTACCGTACAATCTGGAAGATCTTCAAAATTATTTGAACATATTTGAGCCTATCTACTACATTAAGAATTGGAAAGACCCATACTTGGAAGATGATGTGTTACTCTTCAAATCCATGCCAATGCATTTATCTCTAAAATGGATGACTTAGTAATCCAATAAACTTCACTAGTACATGTGGACATTTTTCCCACGAAAAATCGTTGCTATTGCCACACTTTTATGTTGCTATAGCGACAAACAGGACTCTTTGTTTTCGTGGCACTAATTTCATCGTTGTAGCAACACTTTCGAACATTCATGGCTATAGCCACGAACGTTCATGGCTATCGCACCAAACGTTCATGGCTATAGCGATGGATGTTTATATTTAAAAAAAAGTAAATTAAGCGATCTATGTCTCTCTAGCCACGAACGTTCGTGGCTATAGCACCAAAAGTTCGTGGCTATAGCACCGAATGTACATGGCTATAGCCACGAAAAAGTGTGGCTATAGCGATGGAGGATCATATTGAAAAGAAATAAGTGAACTGATCTTCGTCTCTCTAGCAACGAAAGTTCGCGGCCATAGCACTGAAAGTGCGTGGCTATAGCGATAGATATTCTTATTTAAAAGAAGTAAGTAAAGTGATCTCCATCTCTTTAGCAACGAACGTTTGCGGCTATAGCACCGAAAGTTCGTGGCTATAGAGATGGATTCACATATTAAAAAAAAATATGTCCATCGCTATAGAAACGACAAGCCCCGGCAAGTTTCGACAAAACTGCTATACTAGCGACGAAAATTTCCATCGCTAGTATAGCAAGTTCGTCAAAACTTGCTAGCGCTTGTCATCTCTATAGTGACCGACATGTCTATTTTAAAAAAATAAATAAATAAATTTGGAGGTGATTGCATACAACAACAGAAGTCAATTATCTGTTATCCCCACCCCATCATTTTAAAGATCTACAGAACACTTGTAAAGATCTACAACAACAAAAGTCAATTATCTGTTATCCCCATGCTATCATTTTTAGCACTTGTTACATAATTATTGTTTGTAGCTTCCTCCTAAATTGAGGCTCTGTTAAATGCACATTTTTCCTCATTATGTGATTGAAGTTCTGAAATAGAAAGAAATGTATGATAATAAGATAGACAATTGCTTTGGGATGTCCACACAAGCTCCAAGCATTCACACCAATACCTTCTCTCATCATAATGAATGTTTTGCTTCCTCTCACAATACATGGGGAGCAAAATTCTTTTCCAGAAGCAAAGCAACCTTAGTACTAAGGAAAACACCACATTTTCCATTATCTTTAAATTGCTTCACTTGAAACCTATGAATATCATTGTACACATCATTTTTTGCTTGATGAGATCTTAACTCTTGCCATTGGAAAATGGATTCGTTAAATTCTCTGTTTAACGGGCGTTTGTCTCTTAAACAACAAAGGAGCTACTCAATTTCTGCCTCAGTTTCATATGAAACCCATGTAGAATTAGTAGCTACATTTCCTCCTATAGAATTTTGTTGAGATTCCTTTCTCTTGTTATCAACTAACTCTATCACTTCCACAAATGAAAGCTTAGAGTTACCAAATATATTTGGCAATATCTTGTTCTCGCAATGAAATGAGACATTCATACTAGCAAGTCCTCGTCCAAATTCCTATAACATTCTCATTTTCTGCAAGAGACATCCTTTTATTATGTGCTTATGGAACTTCAACCACTAGCCAAGGATGATTATTGTTCCTACTTAAGGCCCATTACAATCGACCTATGCCAGAGATTACACAGCAATCAAACCAGTCCTTCAAAATCCTATGTAGCCCAGATGTCCAAGATAGATGCAATGCTTCATTCCAAAGGCCAATTTTATGTATAAATTTAACGGGATACTAGAACTAAATACTACCATTTCTTTGTTGGTGAATTCAAAGATGTATTTGTTTGATCCTCAATATACCTCCATGCCACTCCTTAACTTACAACTACTTTAGTTACCAAATCTGACTTTAAGTTAAGCTCTACAAAGCAAAAGGTTTGACAACATTCACTAATAAGGGGCAGTAATAATTTTATTAAGATTTTGTATCAGTGATCACTACTGAAGTACCTTGCTATGCAGCATCAATTGGACGAGTTCAAGGATATATCTTCCCAAAATTCAGATATAGTCCAACATAAACAGTACAATTGGGGATGTACGGAATGAAACTTCCCCAATGTCCACTAATGACCTAAAATGCAGTCAACAGGACTGTAGTAAAAAACAGAATTGAGAATGCCTAATGCAACTGAAACATTAGTAAGAAGGGGTATATGGAAGTATAAGAGCTATGCAAGTTTAGAAATCCAAAATAAAAAATAGAGAAGAAATCCTGAATGCAGTACTTTTAGTATGAAAGAAAACAATAATTGATGCAATAAATGTTTCAAATTTTAATATGAACTTAATTGACGCAAAAGGCCAACAACATTACTTCCAACCATCCCCTCTTAGCTTTGGGGAAATGAGTCATTTTAAGCAGGAACTAGGTTTGCTTGTTAAAGCTAAATTCATTTTTTCCATAAAGATGTTGAATCACTTCCTATTAGGATACATGTACTTTTGCTAGCTTTTTTGGCTTATTAAGGACGGGAGTTTCCTTGTAATCATGTTGCTAAATTGTTGTAACTCTCTTTGTTCCATGAAGTAATATATGATCCATTTCTCCAAAAAAACAAGCTTGAGATTGTTGTAACTCTCTTTGTTCCATGAAGTAACTCTCTAGTGTATATTTATGCTTCTAGAATATACTGTAGGATTCTGTGTACTCAATTTTTGTATATAAATTTGTTGCAGGAAATGTTCTCGAGCTTTGACTAAATAAGTGATGGCTCTTCAGTAATTTTTCTTGCAAATCATGACAAAAAATTTCAATCTGAAGCAACCAAGCCATTCAAATAAATATTTTCCAGGCTGTATGGGAGGCTTATTGAACCTGTTTGATTTAAACCAGCCTCATAATAGGAGGAGGTTACTCACGGAAAAGAGGCACGGAGATGGTACGACTGTTATGGGGCACAATACCTATGGATATATTTGCATTCTTCTTCTTGCATTTAAATATGCTCAGTGTCTTTGAAGATTGTGTTATGCTTATTATTTTTTATGAATCTTCTCGCAGGCCTGGAAGCCCCGAGAAATAGCTTGGATGTGTCCTTCGAAACACCTCCAAGCAGTGAGGTAAAAAATGAAGACATACCTGTAAGTGTCTTTTTCGAATTCCCCTCCCGTCTGCCCCTATTTTCGTTTTGTTTGGTACAGTGTAATCAAGAAAAATAGTAAATCAAAGTAGAAAAAATAGGAAAGCAAAGAAGTAAAAACTCTCTTCTGTCCATTCATACAATACTCACATCATAAAGAGGAAAACATGTACACCAATTCGAATCTATGTAAAATGATTGGGATTATTAGAATGCCTAACATTCTAAATTTGAAATCAATTAAGGATTCAAGGAAAAACATATCATTTGTATGTCCTATGTATATATCATATGGAGTGCAATCCTGAGTCGTGACCTGCCTACCAGATAATATAATTAGCAGTATTTGTACAAAAATTATGTATCGCAGAGTACAATCCAACCCTTCAAACTCTTCCAAAATATCATATAAGATACTAATATTATGTCACATACAATGCCCCACTTCCCTGCTCTTCCTATGATATATAATATATACTACTTACATGATGAAATTCTATTGGTTTTGTATCTGTAATCTATGATTTTTCTATATCATGTTTTCTTTTATGCTGCTAATGCCATTTTTTTCACATGTTTTTAAATTATCCTTCTTTCTCTTCCCTTCATTCCTTGCCATCTTTCCCTCCTACATGTGTTGTAGGAAATTTTTACCTAGCTGTCAGCTAACATACCTACTAGCCATCATGAATGGAGAATGGATGAACGCTTTCCAACATGTAACAAGGAACAGGTAATCATGCAAATGAAGGCCTCCATACATGAAGGTAGAGTACCAGGAAATGTGCAATGATAGTGATCAGTTGGTTGCTCAAAAGCCCTCTCTGCATTGCTCACTGTCGCTAGAGCTAAGCAATAGATACTGTCTTAGATCATTTTATGGGCTTCCATTTCTCTATATTTGACATGTATAATGTGATACTTGATTTGGAAAGAATATTAGCAGCAAGCCCTTCTTATATCTATGTTATTACTTTAGTATAGACAACAATTCAACTTACAATGATGTAAATTCCAGTGTCAACCTCATTGAAATTGCTACTTCCTTTAGATCTTCAGAACTGCACCCTTTTACGACATAGTGATGGCGAATTTAAGGTTTGAAATGACTCACCGCATAGATTCTATGATTTTAATGTTCTTTATGTAAAGGATATTAATGTGTCCAATCCCCTGCTTTGATAAACTATTGTGATGGAATTTAAGCAACCGACAATGCAACAGCTTTCTTGTCCTTGTGCAGAGACTGTCAGAGGTGTTTAAGGCTATTTGTTAACCTTATTGTCATGGATAAAAGAATATTGAGAGTTAAACGACATACTTTGGGGTTTTGAAGGGATCTTCATTTGATTTCCTAGTGCCAAAAGGTTAGAGGTGACTCTACATTTATGATTTATCTTATTTGAGCTGAATTTTGTGACTACGGTCTACCCTGAGAAGACAACTAGTTCTATCAATCAGATACTGTGTTCAATTCACTTGCAAACATAACAAAGGGGTAGTGTCCAATCGGGATCCTGTTGATAGTTCCAAATATGAGCCTTTGTCTATGTTTTCAGATGGAGTGGAGTTATTTCAATTGCAGCTACAATAGACTCATACTCAAAGGTGATGAAGTTGGTGACGAGGGTTATGAACTTCTATTATTTATGTTTCAGTTCATTTATTTAATGTAAACATGTTCTACGTCTCTTTTTATTTCACTTTGTTGTTTATATTCCTTGCTTGGAGGTTGCTAAAATCAGGGGTGATGGATTATTTGTGTTCATTAGAAGAATGATCTCTGCACCAACTTTTCTGGTTGAGTTATTTATGGTTATAGTCTGAAAACATATTAGAAGTAGTACATGCTAAATTCACTGAAATTCTGTAGTGACAATAATGTAAGTTTGCATACAAGTTACAACAGTTAGTTCACTATATACAAATTGAAAGAATGATATGGCACACAAATACTCATGAAGGTTTCTCTGATGAATTGTGGAATGATAACCACATTATTTCTGTACAAGTTTTATACTAGTAATTTACATCTTCTGAGCTTTTTCTATTAAAAATGAATGATTGAAGAAACCAATACTCTTCATTAGCAGCACATAGGATTTATTGTCGCTAACATTGTCTTGTGTGGATTGCTCAGTATGCATATGAAATGAATAAGGTCCCCACTACAAGGAAGAAAGTGGGTGGCATTCCCATGAAGACACTGATATCCCAGGATATGTCAAAGGAAAAAGGATCAAAATGCCATACACCTAGTGTTATAGCACGTATGATGGGATTGGATGCAATGCCAGCAGAGTCAATGTCAGTGCAACATATAAAAGCAACAGAGATTCATCCACAAAAGAACAACTCTGGGAATCAGAAAAAGTGGCCTAAGTGACCCCATGATGCCCATTTTTTTTCAAAAGCATTTAAAAGTTCCAACCAGTAAGCCTGCAAAGGACTATTCTTTGACTAAACCTTACGAGCAGGTCATAGATCATACTGATCAGAAATCGTTTTATGGCACTCTTCCATTTTGGGATGATCCTCAAGAAAAGCGCCTGCAAGAGTTTAAGAAACAATTTGCAGCTTGGCAAGATTCAAATATTCAAGATTGTTCAAACTCCATCCAGCCAGATGAACTCAAAATGCAGTTAGCAGAAAAACAAATGCTTGTATGTGAAAAGCTGAATGAGGCAAAGATGGCCCTTGTACATGATAATTGTATTGATACTCAGCATCTTGCAACTTATGAGAAGCTTCAGAGCTCCAAAGAATTGCTCAATGCATTGGAGGTTTTGCAATCAAACAAGGATCTATTCCTAAAATTTCTTCAGGGACAAATTTCATTGCTTGCAAAGCATCCTCAAGATATACAATCTACTTCACAAAGTCAAGAAAAACAATTACCAAAAATGAAATCATCAAACCCAATGACAATTCATGGGGCATTAAGGAGAAGGATAATGGTCATCAAAAGCATTCCAAAGGAGAGAAGAAAAATGAAAAACGCCTTCAGAGGCAGAAGGGGAAAAAGTTTTTGATAGAAAGAGAAGTTGAGCAAGTAACAGTTTTGTCCCCTGGCAAATTACTGCCACACTGTTATGTGCATGAACAAAAGAACAATTGTGCCACATTAAGTTCAGATGGTAAGAATAGCATTTTCTCCTTACCAACAAGAATAGTTGTCTTAAATTCTGCTCCAGGAAGGTGTTTAAATATTAGGCCCATTCCATCACCAAGCTGCTCCCCATGATCTCAAATTGGACTCAGGGATCCAGAAGTGGCAAGGGATAGCACTCAATATTTTCTTTAGGAAGTGAGTAACAGGCTTAAACTGGGCTTTGCAGAGAAGCATAAAGATGAATCAAGGATTAATGAAGAAGTTGTCCAGCACCAAATTCGTGGTGTGCCTAAGCTTCCAAGACAAATTGCTCGACATATTGCAAGGCAAGTCAAGGAAAGTGTGACCAGAGATTTGGCAAATGAATCATCTAGTTTGGTTGAAGTGTCAACTCTCATAGATTTTTCTGAAAAGAAAAGTTCACTAAACAGGTCAACAGACACTTCTCCAGATGTGACTCATGTGAGCATTGATACTTGCCTAGATTAAGGATTTGTGGAATTGAAAGTTGAAGGAGTGCCTTGAGTGAATATGGGGCATGCAATTTCCATTTGAGTAATCAAACAATCATGCAATACTTATGTTCATGCAAACACATTATCTATAAGATTTGGGTACCAAATTGCTAGACAAACACCTAGTATCTCCACAAAACCTACGCAATAGCAGAATATGGTAGTTTGGGATAGTAATAAGCTACAATATGAAACTATAGTAATTTAGGTAAAAACAATCCAGAAAATCATCACACTCTTTTCAAGTTCCTGGAATTCCAATATAAAAGAATGACAAACATCATTTGAAGAATCAAAGCACAAATGTTGTCGATGGAATCTAAAATAGTTGTTCTTCTCCTATGAATTGTTGGACTTAAATTCATGTGTGGTTGATAATATGTATATGCCTAAGTAATTTGAGTAATATGGCTCATATCTTTGTTCAACAACATGAAAAATGGTTGTAAAGTGATAAAAGTCTCTAGTCCCTATGTAGATCAATGTAAGGCAACTTCAAAACCAAATATTAAAGCCAGTGAGAAAAAGAAAAATAGATCTCAGAAAAGATGTAAGAATGCTTGATGTGGAAAATTGATAGTTACTAAGTATAAGAACTAAGAATAAAAGAGGGTATTCCACACATTGATCATACTAATAGGGAAACCGTATATTTTCATATAAAAAGCTAAAGGTCTTTACTTCTAGC
This sequence comes from Larix kaempferi, assembly GCA_027924585.1. Classification (NCBI taxonomy): domain Eukaryota; kingdom Viridiplantae; phylum Streptophyta; class Pinopsida; order Pinales; family Pinaceae; genus Larix; species Larix kaempferi. The sequence goes on from BSBM01000249.1 coordinate 15,039,594, forward strand.
TAGAAAAAATATACAAGATCTGACAAAGACTGAAATTCCACATGGCTAGAATGATCTTAGAATCTAAGTAACTATCTGACTACATAAAAGTTGGTGGAACGTCCCAGGCGCACCTACATTGAAATTCTGCCTCCAATCATTGGAAAAGTAAGGATTCAAACTGTTCATCGGTGCTTTTGCAGTAACTTGAATATTCATTAGGTCAGCCAACTCTTTCACCAACTTTGTTGCGTCTAATAGAGCAGGTTCAAAACGGTAATTTTCTCCAATGGACTATATCGGTGCACGGACCCCATGAACATAAAGAGACTTGTAAAATGACAGAGTAGTTGCTACTTCTTTGATAGAGATAGTAGAGCTAACCTGAAACAAGGTGGACGCAACATGTTTTAGCCTTTTGTAAGGTTGCAATATAGACATAAACTCAAATTCTACATCTATTGCATTAACCCTTTTAAGTTACAAGGATCTAATCTTTGGAATGTATATTAAAGTTGAATAATATAATGGTCCCCGAATGAAATGTCGTTTCATTGAGCAATGCTTTTAGTATCATGCAATTTAAAAATAAATGTTCTTCATGGACCTAACTGCCTAAATATCCTGAAACCATACGAACATTCTCTTCGTTCTCAAATTCTTAAGACTCATACCTATGCATCTCATTGAAATGACCCACCTCGAAAATGCATTCAACAACCTATTTGATTTTGCAGGAAATAATTAAGCTTAAACCATTCCTCTATAGGCACAACCTTTTCATTCTCATGTTTCCATTAATTCACAATAACACATGCAACTTGATCTACCTTTATCTTTGCGAGAGGTAGTTCATGAACCATTTGACATATCTTTTCAACTTCAACAACCTTTTGTTGATGCATTTTGTCCATATTTTGCTTCTCTTCGTGGGAAATTTCAATAAACTATCAAAGATTTTTCCAAGGAAAATGCACCATAATGGCATTAGTGATGGCTAACTGATCTCTACACAGTATAATCTCCAAGACGATCACCATTCTTGGCAACCAATAATCTGCAAAGTGCGCCTTTATTCAACACATTAGCTATAATCGATGTTGATAGGTGTCCTTTTCTTTTAGCTAGGATGCCTAGATCTGTAAATGCTTAATGTGCCCAGGAATGATGCAAAATTGGATTTAAAACTATGATTCCATCCTCCATTAGATTGTTTTCTCCCAACAACATACTTTCTCTTCATGAGTTCTATATCATAGAACAGGAAATGTCCCCCAGTTTTCTGCACAGGGCTTTGACATTTGGTTTCTGTCATTCTCCTCATTCTCAAATTCTTAAGACTCATAGTGACACAATCCCACAGGCAGTTACATCAAAAGCCGCATGCAATCTTGCCATTTGAACCAAAAATATCTGAAATAATGTCTAATATTTTTTATTTCTCATATGCCTCTCTTCCTATTCAATAACCCTAGAATGCCTCAAATTCAACCATCTTTAATGCTTTAGTTTTTATTGGAATTTTACGTTCCAAATAAGGCTTTTAAACCTTTAGTTGGAATTCATGAAAATAAATTCATTCTCCGGACAAGAAGCCTACTGACGAAGATGAAGTCATAGTAGTGTATATAAATAGAACAAAATGGACCAAGAATGATTATGCAACTCCAGAGTCCTCTATGTTTTCTTAGGCATTTCATATTTCTTCCGTTTGATGTAGGGTTTGAGTTGGCAATCTTCATGGAAATCCCTAACCTGTTAACCTAGTAACAACTCCTTTTCAAGAGGCACCTAATCAATTTTTAATTTTAGAGTGCATATGTGTTGATCTGTCTTGACGTTTTGATAACTTCTTCACTGAACATACTCCAATTATATGTTCTAGCTGGCCTTAATGAGAACTAAAGACTTGCGTTGAGGGATTTCTGGATAAGAAATTCATTCAGACATAACATCTAGAGGACGAAGGTAGCCCTTATTTTGTGCACGAAGTCATTTCTAAATGCTGAATACTTTGCAAAACACACTGTATATTTACTTATTCTTTAAACTCTTGATGATTATTCTTTAAACTCTTGGATCATTAAGGAATGCAATGAGTTTTTTAAGCGCGTCTTTTTAGCAAGAGAAGCATGGGATTTTTTTTATTTAGGTCATATTTAATGGTAACATTGGTTTTTCCTTGCAAGTGCAACTCGCTTAGCTGGTTAAAGATGATGTTTGGATTGGATTATACAGATTTTATATATTTCTTATAATGTTTGAAAGCATTTACCTTGCAGTAATAATGAATCCCACCGACACTTCTAGGGTACCAACTAAATATATCTTAACAATGGATTCCAGCTCACTAATGACAAACAAAAACTCACTTAATATAGATAATATTTATAGGTTTCATATCTGATCTAATATGATCATATCATATTCGTATCAAACAATTTCAAGAACGAGAACTCCATATAGATCATATTTCTAGGTTTTGCTGCGAGATGTGATCCATAAATACACATTGGTGAGACATACCTGTGTGTTTTTCAATCCATAGATATATCAAAATCATTGGCACTGGAACTTGCGAACTAGAACCTTTTTGCTATAAACTCTGCTCCTGCAAAATGAGGAAGACGGTCTTCTTCTTCCCTGGTCATTCTATTTACTGCTTCGGTACCACTATTCCTATTGTTATGGCCGAGCCTTGCCCTTGCTGATACGATTAAGGATTACCTACTGCTTGAGACTAGGAACCTTTGAGTTCCTGCTACCATCCCTACTCGCTTTAGCTTTCATTGTTGACTCACCCTAATTAGTGGATGGAGGAGGGGGTGCTGCCCTTACCAACCTCTTTATTCTGGCACAAATGCTTAATAGAGCGGGCAGCAAGCACTATTTATTTTTCTCGGTGGAAGCCCGCGGGGATTACTAGTTATGAATTATGACAGTACAAATGCTTGTTTGGGATAAGGAAGGAAATTGCCATTCTTCTCTTGTTTGCTTGCTGCTCCGGCCCTTGCCCTTGTTTCTCTTGCTTGTCCGCTTGGGGTTCTCTCTCTAAAAGGTAAGAATGTAAAAGGTAAAGAAAGTAACTGGAAGGGAATGGGTAGAATGCGGGGATGCTACAGGCGTGAAATACTGGAACCACAGTAAATTCAACATCAGAATAAGAAAGAATAATGTAGATAATATAGTAAGCTCGGTTGTGGGGAAGGGAAGGCAAGATTGGTATAGGGGAATAAGCACTCAATTTAGTGAGTGACCTTTACACAAGGATGTTCGCATAATTATCCTATCCCTAGTCAATATCTTCATATATATATTTCTCGAATGCCTCGAAAACATGGCAACAATTTGTGGAGAATTTGTGGAAAAAAAACAATTTGTGGAGAATTCTTGTAAAGGAATGAGCCATCGATAACCCAATTTTAATGTTGGAATCGTCGAATTGATGCCTTGTTTCTTGACATATAATCACAGTTGGGCTCCCAACATAAGCGCCCCCCCTAAACAAAGGTTCAATTCCTTCTATCAAGCATTCATAAGCATGAATATTCATGTAGTACTAATACCCTTATTTGGAATCACATATAAAGCCTAATCAAAGCATTATATTATTCATAGTTAATCTAACCAAGCTATACTAGGAAAACAATTTATAGTTGAGATGTGATCTTCATAGAAGTTGTGAGTACTTCCAAGAACAATATGTACCAAAATAAAAAGAACTAGAGAAACTAGAATTTGAGCTGAAGAATGAGGATCTGATTCATTTCATTTGGGGTTTTATATATTGCTCAAGGCTGCGGCAAGACCCTTACTTTGAAGGCCAGGACCCGACGATAGCCTCTTAGGTGTGTATTAGTAAATTAGATTGCAGTAGTAGATAGACACCAGCAGATACACGAGTCTAACCTGTAATTGTAGCCAAAAGCACATAGCTAGTGATAGGTTGAATACGTAACCCTGATCTTTTGCTACTTTGCTTTATAAAGACCATATTTATATAAATCTCTAGTATACGTCTGACTTTATGAGCCTCGGGAAGGATTATCATAGTCTTTGCAATGTTTGGAGGTTTCTCTCGATTTATACGTCCATTAGACTCTGATTCTGCAATCTTAGCCCCTACATTTCCACCCATGATGTCTACTTCCATGAAAATAACCCTAGAATGCCTAAAATTCAACCATCTTTAATGCTAAAAATCCGTAGAATGCATGAAATTCAACCATATTTACCACGAAAAATACCTGGAGACATAGAAGCCGATGGAAAGAGGATGATTTATGAGGAAAATGATTCGACTCCATGTTAAATGTAATTGAAATTGTTTAACCAGAACAAGGATATTTTTATATTAAATAGAGATGCAATCCATAGCGACGAACGTTCATGGCTATAGCCATAGCCACGAACGTTCGTGGCTATAGAGATGAAAATTCCATCTGTAGCTATAGTGACAATCGTCGGGAGAATTTTCAATTTTTTCCAAAAATTTAAACTATTTTTCCATGAAAACATCAATTTTAACTATTTCGTGGCAAACTTTCGTGGGACTTTTGAGCCATATGTAGTATTGTACAATTCTATAAAGAAAGGATGTCCATTGGCACCTATTTTGTTAATAATACCAATTCTATAAGACAAGGATGTGCATAGGACTCTTCAAACATGAAGAATTTAACCCTAAAGAATTTAATTCCTAATCTTTTAACCCTTTACATGATCTATTTAAGTGAAATGATGATATGGAATACGCCTGTCACCATACACTCTAGAAGATATTCAAAATTATTTGAACATATTTGAGCCTACATACAACACTGAGAATTGGAAAGACCCATACTTGGAATATGAGGTACTACTCTTTAAATCCATGGAAATGCATTTATCTCTAAAATGGATCACTCGGTAAGCCAATCATCTTGTGCAATTCTCTAAGACAAGGTTATTAACGATATAAATTCTATAAGACAAGGTTGTTAACAATAGAAATTCTATAAGACAAGGATCTTCATAAAACTGTTCAAACATGAAGAATTTAACCCTGAAGAATTTAACTATTTTATTGAGTTTTTAACCCTTTACTAGATCTATTTGAGTGAAATGGTGATATAGAAATATTCCTGTTACCATACAGTCTTGAATATATTCAAAATTATTTGAACATATTTGAGCCTACATACTAGACTAAGAATTAGAAAGACCATACTTGGAAAATGAGGTACTACTCTTCAAATCCATGCCAATGCATTTATCTCTAAAATGGATCACTGAGTAAGCCAATGGACTTGTGCAATTCTCTAAGACAAGGATGTGCATGGAACCTATTTTTCTAACAATATAAATTCTATAAGACAAGGATGAGCATAAGATTGTTCAAACATGAAGAATTTAACCCTCAATAATTTAACTATTTTCCTGAGCTTTTAACCCTTTACTAGATCTATTTAAGTGAAATGATGATATAGAAATATGCCTATCACCATACAGTCTATAAGATATTCAAAATTATTTGAATATATTTGAGCCCACATACTACAGTAAGAATTGGAAAGACCCATACTTTGAAGATGAGGTAATATACTATTCGAATCCATGACAATGCATTTATCTCTAAAATGGTTCACTTAGTAATCCAGTCCGCTTGTACAATTCTCTAAGACAAGGATGTCCATTGGAACCTATTTTGTTAACAATGTAAACTCTATAAGACAAGTATGTGCATAGGACTGTTCAAATATGAAGAATTTAACCCTCAATAATTTAACTATTTTCCTGATTTTTTAACCCTTTACTAGTTCTATTTAAGTGAAATGATGATATAGAAATATGCATGTCACCATACAGTCTAGAAGATATTCAAAATTATTTGAACATATTTGAACTTGCATATTACACTAAGAATTGGAAACATACCACTTGGTTTACCCCTATGTGCATCTTTTGAGTTTTTGTTAAGCAACAAATTCCCCAAAGGAGCATGAAAAGAGCATAAATAGATCAAAAAGAGTAATCCACGCCTTAATAAAGAAGAAAAAATATGAATAGTTGGTCTTTTCGAGGGGGAAACCTCCTTATACAATGTACTAACTACACAAGACAATACAAGTTGAGATCATTCAAATGAAAATGTATCCTTTCTATATATAGGAGACACAGAGGTACAATCACAACTAATGGACCCAAGCCAACATAACTATTATAATAATACTAATGAAAATTACCACTAATAGACCCAAGATGACATCAATAATATGTACTGAACCACAATATATAGGGTAATGTGCCAACATTTAGGGTGTAACATGCCCCTCCCCTTCAATAAAGTGTTTTCCTCAACGCTTGATTATTTGTGGATGCTTCTGTATGAAGGACTCATTTTCCCATGTCAAATCTTCAACTGGTAAGTTCTTCCACTTTATGAAGTACTCAATAATAGATCGATTGCGTAGTTGTTTCGTCCTTGTTTCCATAATTTGTTCAGGTTCCAATATGAATTTTCCTTCTTCATCTAGTTCCAGCATGATAGTTTGAATTGGGATCGTGTCTCCTATTACATTTTTTAAGCAAGAAACATGGAAAAATGGGTGTACCCTTGAAGATGAAGGGAGATCCAATTTGTAATCCATACTACCAATCTTCTGCAACACTTTATAAGGACCATAGTAATTGGGTGATAATTTATTGTATTTATTTAGTTTCTTGAAGGACATCTGTTTGTAAGGTTGCATCCTCATAAATATCCACCCCCCTTCTTCAAAACTCCTTTCACTATGATGTTGTTCTTCTTGTTGTTTCATCCTTTTTTTGGCATAGCTAGGCTATCCTTCAATAATTGGAGAACTTCTTGTTGGTTATCTAGGTGATCTTCCACAGATTGAACTTTAGATTTTCCTTTCAAGGGAGATATGATAGATAGAGGATGGTACCCATAAATTTCCATAAATGGATACATTTTTTATGACATATGGAAGGAAGTATTGTACCACCATTTTTCCAAAGACAACCATTTCACCCATTATGTTTGTTTGTCATATGCAAAACAACTAAGATAGCCTTCCAAACATTTGTTCACTATCTCGGTTTTCCCATCAGATTAAGGATGATAGGATGAAATGAGCCAAATGGGTACCCAAACAATAAAACAGTTTATTCCAAAATTTTCCAGTGAAAATTGGATCGCGATAACTGACAATAATCTTGAAGTTTCCATTTAACTTTTGAATTGTTTCCATGAAGGCTACAACAAATGTACTTGCATTAAAAAGGTGAGAGAGTGGAAAAAAGTGTGAATACTTTGCAAGTCTATCAACAACCACCATAATAACATTCTTCCCTTCTAGCTTGGGTAGACCTGTGATAAAATACATTGAGACTTCCTCCCAACATTGACAAATTATTTCTAATGGTTGTAAAATACCTCGGGTCTTAACTGTTTCAACCTTATTTTGTTGGAAAAAAAAACATTCTTCCAAGAACCTTTGACCATCAGATTTAAGACCTTCCCACAAAAATTCATTCTTTACCTTGTGGTATGTTTTTATGAATCTTGAGTGCCCACCAATAGGAGAGGTGTGTAATTCCAAAAGGATATTTTGTTTGAGTTGGGAGTTATTACATATATATAAGCAATTTTAATACCATAGTGAATCATTTTTCCACACAAAAGTTTCTAATACACTAGGATCCTTCTATAGGTTTTGAATGAGTGTCCACATAGATTGGTCATTCTTCCATTCTTCCCTTGCTTCTACTACCCAATCGAGTTGTATAATCAAAATCCCACAAAGTAATGCCTCGAAATCCTCATATTTTATTGAGAGTTCATATTCCGCCACATTTTGTTTCCTTTTTTTTATAGCTGATTTCAAAGTCATATCCCCACATCTTGCTTACCCATTTTTGTTGCTCTTCTGAAAACAACCTTTATTTCAAGAAGTATTTAAGACTATCATGATCTGTTTTGACCTTGAAGTGCCCACCTATTAGGTAAGGACGCCATTGCTTAAGTGCATGTAGTATTGTTATCATTTCCTTCTCATAAATGGGTTTTAGTAAGTTAGTTCCCTTGATTGGTCGAATTTCGAAAGAAATGGGTCATCCTTCTTGCGTTAGAACAACATCGATTCCATTTCCTAAGGTGTCACATTCCACAATAAATTTTTTGTGAAGTCTGTTGTGGTAAAAAAAAGGAGATTTAGACATTGCCTCTTTAAGTTCTTCAAAGTATTGATTTTCCTATGAAGTCCAAGGAAATGCTTCCTTCTTTAATAATGTTATTAGAGGTTCTCTTATTCTTCCATCGTTCCAAACAAACTTGCAGTAGTACCCTGTCAAACCTAAGAATCCTCTAAGATTCTTCAATTTTTTGGGAATCGTCCTATCCATCATGGATTTAATTTTGTTAGGGTCTACCTTGACACCTTCATGAGATACAATATGACCCAAATACTCTACCTCCTTTGCCCCAAAGAAACATTTGGAATTTTTTGCATATAATTGTTGCTCCTTTAGTAGTCGGAGCACCTTGTCAACATGTTGAACATGTTCTTCCGAAGACTTTCTATAGATTAGTATATCATCAAAAAATACTAACACAAATTTTGTAAGGAATGGCTTGAAAATGGAATGCATCAAACCTTGAAATGTGGAAGGCACAGGGGGTTCACTAGCAAGGCAATATCATATCACGTCCATTCATATTGGGGTTTTAAATACTCCTAAAAAGCTCAAAAATATCTTGCCTCGTATTAAGGGGTCAAGGGGCGGTTTTTAATTTGACATAGTAATATAAATTATGGGGGTTATTTTATTTGGGTGGGCCAAGGAATAACCTCCAAATCATGGGATGCGTTCATACCTCCAAATCATGGGCTCAATTCATATCTCCAAATCTTGGTTTGGATTCATAACAGTCCTATATTTTGGTAAGGAATAACCTCCAAATCGTAGACTAGACTCATACCTCCAAATCATGGGATGGATTCATATCAGTCTTGCTAAGGAATAACCTCCAAATCGTAGGCTAGATTTATACCTCCAAATCATTGAACTTATAAAGTCTTTTTTTTTTTTAGAATAATTTTCTTCATGAATGGGATTGATCTAAGCTTTCATTGGCCCTAGGGCCATGCAAATGGGTAATAAATAATTTAGAAGAAAATAATAAAATTCATAAATGTGATCTTCCCCTTGATCGGATGTGCTCTTAAATTCCTAGTTAGTTGTGCCTCCATCCATAAATGTGATCTGTCCTTTTAAATTCATAGCGTTGTTTGAATAATTTAATGTGATTTGTGCCTCCATTCGGTTGTTGAGGTTCACATTTTTATTATGCAAGCAATTTTCCATCCATATTTTGTCACCCATTGAATTCCTCATGGGGCTTTGTAGTTTGCTATTTATTTTAAACCACTTGTAGTCCAGTTGGGAAGGAAATGTTCGTGAAACTTTTGTCTCCATAGTTTTTTATATTTATATTGAATTCTAGTGCATCTCCATGCATTTTCCACGTAGATGCATTAATCGACCTATGCAAAATTTTTGCGGGTTTAAATTTTCTACTTAGTTGCATCGAACTCAACAATTGAACTTATTTTTTCATTTTTGCATGAAGCTTGATTTAAATTTCTGTGGTTGTTACAAAAAAAAAGAAAATCATACTCTAAAAGTATGTCTCCCCGCAAAAACTTATTTTTTGTGCACATAAGGGTCAATTGATGTAGAATAAATGTAAAAAAAGAAAAAGAAAAAAGAAAACATGTTCCATCTCTTAGATATTTGTATACCTTCCTTTGCATTTTCTCTTAAACATCTATATATATTTTTATTTTGAAAAAAAAACAAAAACAAAATAGGATTGAGAGAACTCCAATGCTCAACAGTTGTTGCAATCAAACCTTGCTCCGCGACAACCAATAAAAGTGAGATCAATCTTTCTTGGCTCACTAGAACCAAGAAAAGTTAGATCAATCTTTCTTGACTAATTATTTCTTTCAAAATTTTGTATTCTTCTTTAACATTTTTACATTGCTAGTTAGGAATAGTCGTTAGATTGAGTTATATTTGGCACATTCATAATTGTAATTTTAATTCTTATATGCAATTCATCCATCTTAATATTGTATTGGAATTGACATCAACATAGGTGAAAATCTAAGTCCTTATTTACATAACCTATGTGTTATCATTTTTACAATGAAATGGTATCATATAAGTTTCACCATCTTTGTATCTTTATAACTATTGCATGCTTGAAACTTAGCAATTGAGATTTTTCTCTCTCCTGTAAAGATTAAAAAAACTAGATATAACCCAAGAGAAGGTAACTAAATGTTGTTAATTCCTTTGCTTGCAAGAATAAATGTAGAGGAAGTGGAGGCAATTCATTGCAACTTGTGAATGACCCAAATCCAAGCTATGCATATGATCATATGGTGTTATTGGAAAGAAAGGTTTTTTTTTTCTATGTTCATTTGGGTTCAAACATCAATGAGGTTTCTTTTGATAGGAAGATAGGGAAGTCCATCCACGAAAGGGTTTCAATTTTACAATTTTATTGAGTTTAATTTATTAATCTTATAGAAAACATGAGCTCTATATGGTTATACTTGTATTTACATGATATAAAATTGGTAGATTGGTAGGTTGTGGTGTGAAACATCTACAATTCTCATCTCTTCTAAGCATTTCACTGACTATTGGAAAATCAGTCTTTTACATTCTTTGTTACATTGATCTCTTGACTGGATTTCCTTTTATGCATTTTTCCTTCCACACTACTATTCGCTTGTTATTTCACTATCCAATGCTACAAATTGACCAGTTTCCCCTACAACCTTGGTGGGATCATTATTAGCATTATACTATTATTTTATTTAGCATCTTGTTTTCTTATCATTTAAGATGCGTTAGAGATCTTGTTTGTTACAACTTGATAATATGATATAAAGGGGGTATTAAAAATGGATACCTACATTATCTGGTGAAACTAGGGGCTTTCTTAATTGGAAAGGTATTTTGGGAGGGGGTTTCAACAATACAATTTTAGGAGTCATTTTTCAATATTGAGTGAAATTAGGGATATTCTTTAATATCCTGTGAATGATCGTGCTATTTAACACGTTCACTAAGTGAACCCCCCGTGGTGGAAGGTTCATTTGTGAGGCCAAACAGCATGACCATAAATTCATAATGACCTTCATGAGTTATGAATGTTGTTTTAGGGATGTATTCTTCCTTAATTATAATATGATGATACCCTGAATGGAGATCCAAGTTTGTGAAGTAAGTTTCTCCATGTAGTCCATTTAAAAATTCATCAATGACATGAATGGGAAACTTATTTTTAATGGTGATCTTGTTGAGCTCTCTATAATCCGGACACATACACCATGATCCCTCCTTCTTGTGTACCATTACCACTGGTGCAAAGTAAGAACTTCGGCTAGGCCTAATTATGCCAGCCTCTAACATTATACAACCATGTTGAGGTGTATTTACTGTCTTAAGGAATCACCAAAATATTTAATTATTGACCAAGGTTGGTATTCTTAGAGTTGTGGAAAAGTATATGCTGAGGTAGAATGGTACCTAATATTTCGGCTTGTCAGACCTTAGAAATATTTAATAAAGAAAAGATCGAAAGATATTTCAAAATGAAAAACCGAGTCAAACTTCAAAAAGACAATAAAGGAACTAATTAAACCTAGTTAAATCAACAAATTAGAAATAGTATCAAGCTCTACTACTCTATTTTATGGATAAGAACTGAAAGATATAAAAATGACAATATTATTTCCGAAGAAGCAAAACTAAATCGAACCAAAACTATTTTGATGGAATTGGAAACTACTTGACTTAAAATAGAAACTACAAACTAGTTAGTGAATTCCACAACTATGCATGCATGCAATCAATACTTCAAGGCTACACTAAGTGTCTAACTCCATTCTACTTGATTTTGTACGTCAAATGTGATAAGAACTGGAGTGAATGTATCAAAGTGACTTTCAAATGTAACAGCAAAATAAAATGGAAATAAATCTAACCTAATCTCGGCAAAGAGATGTAAACTACAAAAAGACCAATTACAATTAACTTTAAACATTATGATCTATCTTCTGTCTATAAGCAAAATGATGTACAACTAATGAAATCTAGAAACAAGTAGAAAACTTAATAAAGATATTTATTTCTGAATTTTATTTGGAAGCAAGTAGAAAGCTTGATAAAGATATATTATATAGAAACAAGTAGAAAAATTGATAAAGATATATTTATTTATGAACCAAACTTTATTTCAGAAACATATTTATTATCTGTGTGAATGGGAAACTATTCCTATGTTTAACGAAGAAACTATCAAAGCTAAAATACTTGGAGAATGAAATTATTAGTTCTAATCCAAAAATAAATCTTAAGAACATATAATGAACTACTCTAAGACTGAAACTAATAGGTTCTAAAACAGTAATATTTTTGACAAATCAAAACATGAAAGACATAATTTTGAAAAGCAATTAAAGCAAAGTTAAAGAAGATGAGATGGAAGCTAAGAATGATGATAAAACTTGAAAAACTCTATACGATATAAAACAAGATCTTAATTACACCTAAGAATACTAATTAAAGGTACGAGAGATTACAATTTGAAAAACCTAAGAAACTCGATTCTATTTAAGCATAAAAACGATGCAAGAAGTATTGAGGTCCGAATGACGATCCGGATGATAGTCCAGATGGAAGAAAATGATTTAAACTAAAGGAAGGAGAAGATTGGATGATCTTAACTACCAGCTGGCTGATGTATGTGATCCTAGTGCAGGGGAAGTAATAAGTAGGGTATTTAGAAAGGAAACATACAGGAAGCAAGCTACACTATTCTATGTCTAGGGAAGGGAAGCTACTTCATAATACATGACAGAGTGAGACTTAAAAGGAAATGAAATAAACTACAACTACATGAAACTTATCAGAACTAATTCTAATTATGAATAAACTTGGAAGGTTAAGCTAACTAAATTCTAAGTAGTTGTAAAAACTAAAAGCGAACTGAGCAATCTGAATTCAAGTAAACTAAGCATACTAAACGTGACTGGTCACCAATTCATTCTGGAAATATCATTAGTATAAACAACAAGTAAAACATATTGATTATAAAATAGAGGTATCATTTACATAAGTAGTAAAACAACATATACATTACAGAACAAAGATATCATATACAAAATTAATACAAAAATTAAACAAATACACAACTTATCTGTAGAAGACAAAGACAAATTGTATGCACAGATGGAAGACCAATGGTTCTTGAGGGCCCTTCTCAGCAATCAGAGGTTGTGCCTTAATCAATCAATCACCTGACATGTTATTCAACTCTCATCATACTAAAATAGAAGTATATTAAATTAAACAGAGTTACAGAGTTTCTGTATCTATTTGCAGACTAAAAAATTCCTAAGACTCCCGAGGATAAGAGTAAATCATCTCAGTCACGAAGATGGCTATTTATATAGAGTGACAGTTGGGAGGAGTGAGTCGACCCTTTAGTGGTCGACTGCTCTAATAATAGACAATCTTAAATGCCCAAAAACGGCTCTGCTCAGCACTCACGACAGCTCATGGCCAAGGAACGGCCCCATAATAGTTTACGACACAAACAGAGCATCTACCAGGTTCATGGCATTAGTTTCCTCCATGCGATCGTTGAGATGTTAATCCTATTTGACGTGGGCAGAGAGATATGTGCTGTCGAGTTGAGCGTGCAGGAGAAGGAATCTTCTAGAACATCAACTCACGCACCATAGGGGCCACGTCCCAAACAAAATCCATGTGACGATTTACTTTCTAATGGCCCGGGAATATCTCAACCAATGATCTCGGTGGTTGAATGCGAGTCTAAATGGTAGGATGAAAGTTTGCACAGTGAATGCGCATCTGAATGGAGATTCATTTGAGAGCCATAACCTATAGAATGAAATATATTTTCCAAGCAAGCCAAGAAATATCAAATAAACATCAATAAATCACAATATGACAATTTTTACCCAAAATTCATGTGATGTGTGAATATATGCATACCTGATCTGTTTGATGGTCTAAATGGCAAGCAGAATGACTTATTACATCAAAAATGGTGAAAGTAATGCCAATCAAAGTGTGTTTGATGTTAAAAAATGGTGACAAAATGGACACCAATATTCCCCCAAACCGGAGATATGTCAGGTCCCACTGAGCAAAGAGAGAAAAAATTAGGAAGAAGGCTCAGCTACGGTAGCAACTGCCTTCGACTTAGATGAGGAAGTGCTTTTAGCTCTAAACTTTTGGAGCTGATCCTTCAAATTATCATGCTTCAATCAAAGAGAGAGGTTGGAGGCTGTTTTGGCTTCATTTAAATCTTCCACACACTTTACCTAGAAATGCAAGTTGTTGTTCTCTTGACTAAGCCCATAAATGATCTCTTCATATTTTTCATTCTGGCTTCTTAGCGCTGCTACATCCTGGGTTAATATATCCACAGTCTGCTAGAGTGGAACATATACTTCTGTTAAAGACACAGGGTCCTTTTGTCGGCTTGATCCCCTTAGAGGTGGTTCGGGGTCAGTAGGTGTAATGTGTGCCTCAAGGGCCTTATCTTCAATATGTGTAAGGGTAGGCTCCAAGACAGGGCCTTTAAGTAAGTTGGCTGATAAATTGGCCAATGCGAGGAGAGGGGACTCAAAGGCAGAGTCATTTGCTTGGTTGTCAGGGTTGTCCAAGTGTATTGGCTCAACGATTGACTGATTGATGGACTGAACAATGGTCTGGTCATCGGACTGGACTATGGTCGGGTCGACTGTATGGTCGCGATTAGCCCTTCTTGGATTTGTGGGTATGAGCGAAAAGAATGGGGGTTCCATGGTGGTTTCCTCGTGGACATGCATAGGGGAAGATACATGATCATGGTGTATTTCTCCCGAGGCATCCTCACTAAATCTTACAGACTTGGCAACTTTTACTTTTTGGGCAGGGGTTTGGGCCGGCTGATTAGCACAGGATAGTAAATGATGGCGTTTATGAGAGGCAAGGGAATTGACCATAGGTTTCTTAACCAGGTGAGGGTTCAGGACTTCAAAGACAAAGCATTCCTAGGTTGGCCCCTTTTCTTCCAACTGATGAATGATCAAGATTTTAATCAAACATTGGTGGTATAAGCTTCTAGAGGGGTTAGTGATATTCTTCCTAACCTGGCTAGACATTTTCTCTAGGCTATTTAGAAAATAGAAGGGGAAGTTAAGAGCCTGATTATTAACGAAATGTGCCAATAATCGGAAGTGGAAAGCTTTAAAAATGGTGTACTTACCCTCACAAGTGATCAATTTGATGATGAAAGTTAGGGGCCCGAGATATTCAAGCTTAACCCATTCTCTATGGAACCCTTTGGTACCAGCAATTTGTTGATATTCATCCTTAAGGGAAAAATCAAGCTTCGTCCATGGAAGGAAAAGATGTTTGTGCCAACGAGGACCTTCCCTGGGTAGTTTCGTGGTTGATGCAATGGATTATTCCGTCACAGGGAAAGTGAGATGGCCGATCCTGGCTGTCTGACCATCAAACCCTTTTGCAAAGAGAAGGGAGATTTTGTGGTTGTGATCTTGGAGGAGGCGAAGGAATGGACCCCATCTAGCTCATAAGAATATTTCACGACAATCTTTGAATTTGGGAATGTGAAGTAGGTCCTGGTAACTGCTAGGCTCGTGATGGATTGGCATATTGAATAGAGGTTTGAGGGATACAGATGGATAGAGAGGATGTGTGAAATTGCAGGCGATGGAGCTTGATAGGTTTAGGGAAGATAGAAAAATGAGCAAGATGAAGCCGAATTTATGCAGGGGTAAGTTTAAATTAAGATCCATTTGAGTAGTTGAATGATCGTGGGGGAATATTTGGCACACTCGAATGATACGCTGTCATTCAGTTACCTTGAGTTGTGTTCCATCATGTAACTTAGTAAATGAATGAATTCGCATAGGTATGATGTGTTCAACCATGTCCAAAGTGAAACTTTGGACATGTTGAACATAATCCTCATTATGAAATTATAAACACAAATTACACACAAAATCATGATGACTTAATAAATGAAACGATAGATCGCACGATAAGGTTAATGGAGAATTAAAAATCGTATGATAACCATATGAAGGTTAAGCAATTCATTTGATGGGACGAAATGAGTATGCAAATATGCCATTAAATTTAGTCCTTGACATGATTAGTTGATTAGATATATCAGTAAGAAAAATCAAAATCTTGAATATCATGTGAATATCTTAGCATACTTATAAGTATCATTACAAGCTATGGTTTCATTCGGCATTTCATTCAGATCGCTTATACATTTGCCTCGTTTGTCAGCTCATTCGGATCATCATTCGACCCTTCATTCAACCCTTCATACAAACCTTTGTACAAAAATGTGCTTTGATGGATTTGACTGATGCTGATTGTGCAGATAATTTTTTCTGGAACTCGTCAACACATAAGAGATGTTGTAAACCTACTTTCCTGGAACTTTAAGTCACGTTCTTGCTTATTTGTCATTGATCAGAACGAGCTTCTTTCTGCTTTGTGCGTTATCCTGAAAACACCTATTATTTTATCAGATATACATAAAGTTTTTCATCAATATTCAAAAAGTAAAAACAGTTCTGATCCTCCCACAAACCAAAAATATGGTGTGTCCTCAAGCCATCAAAGAAAAATTGATTAATATTCAAGTATTTTCAATTGAAATTTTTGTCGATAGATTAAAAAATGTTGTAATAAATTTCATAAGAAAATAAAATATTAACTAGTAAATGTAGATGATTCAGATATGTACATTCAAAAAAATGAACACAACGGTGCTTAAGAAGACCATATGAAGAATGATAGTATAATTGATGTGAAAAATGCCATAGGAAAATTAGCCATCCATGACTCATTGTAAATATTTCTTGTCATCCAAAGAATATAACTAAGGTTCACCATAGAGTTTGTGAGACTTCTATAGTTATGGGTCCCATTTCTAGGATGGCCGTATCCTAGATATTGTGTGAATTAG
Organism: Larix kaempferi; assembly: GCA_027924585.1. NCBI lineage: Eukaryota > Viridiplantae > Streptophyta > Pinopsida > Pinales > Pinaceae > Larix > Larix kaempferi. The sequence goes on from BSBM01000249.1 coordinate 15,056,662, forward strand.
ATGACAGGGTCCAAGTCCAAATTATAGCTATTCTCTAATGACAGTATAAATAATTGGCCCAACATGTGTTTATATACTCAGGGTTTTTTATGAGTCATGTGCATAGTGATGCATTAACCAAACCTCTTTTATCAGATATTGCCCCGCTGCCAGCAGGTCTGTTCAGTACCCCGACGAGTTTATCTTGGTACCATGCAAGCATAGCCCCGTTGCCAGTGAGCCTGTTCAGTACCCCGACGGATTTACTTGCATTTATCGAGCTTCCTTGTTTAAGATTTTACTTAGCATGGACCCGCTACTAGCAAGCCTATTTAGTACCCCGATGGGTTTTCCTTGTATAATGATATATATAATTTTTTTGTAAGGAAACCAGTTGGCACTAGAGTGTGCTGAGCCTGCTAAACACATAATTCAAACATTTTTAGAATGACCCTTATGAATAATTTTATTTAAAATGGCCTAGATTATAGATCATGTCAAAAGATAATAACCTAAAGCTATTCTTTGACCTCTCAGTCTATCGTCTTCATAAAAAGTCAGTAACGTTCCCCACAAAATAGAAATATCATTCACTTTTGAGCTACCTTTTAAAGATGCTTTAAGAGACAAGTTTTGATAATGAGTCTAGGATGAGCCAGTGATCCATATGTGTAATATATAACTTTTGGGAGATCATAATGATTAAGGTAGGTCTTAAGCAGTTGTTCTAATGCTAAATCAGAAATGTGCATGTCTGAATCAAATACCATATACAGAATCATAAAAGAAAGTGGTTTGGGGTGATATAAAGAACATCTTAACCTTCATTGTAAATTTTCAACTTTCAACAATAATCGAAAGAGAAGGAGAAATATAAGTATTTATTTTAGAGCACTTCCCTTTCTAGATAATATTGCATGAGCTAATTGTAATCAAACTCCAAAACCACGAGTTAGATGATTCAAACTTATTCAAAACAACAACATATGTACAAAGAAAGTTACGCAAAATTTTTAAAATTTAAGGAAAGGAGAAGAGTCTTCCTGTTTTAATTGACAAAATTTCATAAGCTGATCATAAGAATAAATTTCCTGTAAAAATGCAGTCAGTTGTTAGAAATGACTCTTCATTATTGAAAAAAAATATATTTACATATATACAAATGAAAATAACCCTAAATAATTCAAAAACAAGGGGAAGGAGGAGTGACTTCCTCTTCCACCAGCTCCATCTCCTCTTGTTGTAAGGTATTTTGCACAAAATCTTGTTCAGAGATCGGTTGATGATAAAGTGTAAGTTTATGTCCATTTGCAACAAGGGAGATTTGAGAATCATCAATTGTTTTAACTTCTTCATTCTCTTATCGGATAACAACTGATGACTTGGGATGATCTTGTAGAACTCTTCTAGACCGCAATTGAATCTCATATGTTGGTGTGGTCGAAATGGCATACGATGGAAGAGGTAACAACCCAATGCTATTAAAAGCTTGGGTTGGTTTATTGTTAGGATTTGGTATTGGTTGTGTAGGTAATATTGTGAGTCTTGGAGAATTCATTTTCTGGAAATGGTGAGGTTGATTTGGGATAGGGGGTAGTGAAGGAGGTCCAAATCCAGGAAAAAGTTGTTGGATATTAGGTGGGTAAGCATAGCTAGGGATACGAGGAGGTGGTTGACCATAAGCTTGTCCTCTCCATCCGTGTGGACATTGTTGTTGTTGGGCATTCTCAGGAGGGTACTGAGGTGGCCAATTTCACCAACCTGAGGTGTTCCATTGTTGAGAGGGTTGATAAGGATCGTAATATATAGGGTGGAATTTGTGATGATGGACATTGATATGATGGTTGATTTGTAGGTTTCCAAGGCCTCCTATATGTTTTACCAAAGTTTCCACTCTTGTATACAGCTTGCAACCTAAGCAGTGATGGGAAATTATTAGTTGGATGTTCTTCCTTACAAAGGTGACAAATTGAAACATTATTCAGGGGATATTATTGTTGAGGATTTTTACTTCTACACCTGGGACAGAAAACACTCATTGTTGCACATTCTTCATCTTGCCTCTTTTTAGCTTGTAGTGCATCTAGTTGAGAACCCATTGCTTCGAGGATATCTGTTTTAAAAATTTTTAATAGGTTTCCCAACTCTACCCTTGTAACTCCACCATGAATGAATGTGTTTCCTTTTAGGTTCCTAGCATAGAATTCTCGAGAGTGTCTTCCACTTTTCCCTCTGCTCCTAGAGTAATTTCTACATAGTTCACAAATATGTGCAAAAGACTTATGAAAAATGTCTCCTACTGCCATGAGATTAAGGTTTTCTAAGAATTCTTCTGAAATTCCCTTGAGGAAGAGTGTCCTTACTGCATCTTCCCGAAGATCACTATATTTGGATTTGTGTAACACATAGTTAAATCTCTCGAGATAGTCTTCTAGGATCTCATCTTCAAGTTGTTGAATTTTGAAAATATCTTTGTGAGAGTCCCGAGGTTTACAGTAATCCCGATATTTCTGTAGAAATGCATTCTTCATATCTTCCCAAGTTTCGATACTAGATCCCCCTGATCCCATAAACCATTTAAGAGCAGAATCTTTCAATGTGGCGGGAAAGAGTTTTAGTTTTTGGCCATCTTGTAGGTAATTATAACTCCTACACAAAATATCAACCTTGAATAAGAATGTATCCAGATCCTCACTACTTTTCCCATATAAGGTCGGTCGTGAGGAGGGAGGGATGTTTTTCATAGTTACATCTTGTGTCTAGAATAGGAAACCCGAGGGCTCCTTCAATTCTAACCTCTCCTTCCTCTTCATCTTGTCAAATATGATATTTATTTTCATCACCCATGAAGATTCAATTGCCAAAGAGAGAATACCTAGGTGGTTCCGTTCTTTGTAAATATGGGGTGTCCCAGCGTTCTGTTTTAGGAAGAGTATTCGTCTTTTTAGGAGGGGAATTACCAGCTACATGGAAATCCAGTTTTGAAAGTCCTACTATTGTTGTCTCAATTTGTGAGATAATTATGTTCACATAACTCTAAAAAAGAGCATCTAGTTGTTCAGGATCAACAAAATTTACTAAGTTTGGACCACCTACTATTGAAAAATTAGTCTCTTTGGGTTTTTTGGATTAATAGAGGGTGGAGAGGTCCTGGAGTTTTATTCTTTTGAGTTTCCTCATGTCTTAGTTTAGTCTCAATATGAGCTTGAGGTTCTTCTAATGGAATTTCTTTATGAACAAACTGTTCTGATGTCCCTATGGTTTCCAGAAAGGATATCCTTAGCTTTCCAAGTAAGACTATCCCCTTTAGGTGTCTTTTGATACCTTGCTGCTGAGTTAGTAGTTGGGGTGGCATTCCCCCCGTATAAGTTAGTAGAAATTTTAGTAGGGATTTTAGTTTTAATAAATCTACCTTGCGAGTCTCTAGACCTATTCATGAAAAGCAAACTATAGCTGAAATAAATGCTAAATGCATCACTACTAGTGCTGGGTTTTGGGGATGCCTGTTATAACATATGCGCAGGTTCTTACCACCTAGGTATTTACTATCTTAAGGAATCACCAAAATATTTAATTATCGACTAGGGTTGGTATTCTTAGAGTTGTGGAAAAGTATATGCTAAGGTAGAATGGTACCTAAGATTTCGGCTTGTCAGACCTTAGAAGAATTTAATAAAGAAAAGATCGAAAGATCTTTCAAAATGAAAAACTGAGTCAAACTTCAGAAAGGCAATAAAGGAACTAATTAAACCTAGTTAAATCAACAGATTAGAAATAGTATCAAGCTCTGCTACTCTATTTTATGGATAAGAACTGAAAGATATAAAAATGACAATATTATTTCCTAAGAATCAAAACTAAATCGAACCAAAACTATTTTGATAGAATTGGAAACTACTTGCTTAAAACAGAAACTACAAACTACTTAGTGAATTCCACAACTATTCATGCATGCAATCAATAACTCAAGGCTACACTAAGTGTCTAATTCCATTCTCCTTGATTGTGTATGTCAAATGTGATAGGAACTGGAGTGAATGTATCAAAGTGAATTTCAAATGTAACAGCAAAACAAAATGGAAATAAATCTAACATAATCTCGGCAAAGAGATGTAAACTACAAAGAGACCAATTACAATTAACTTTAAACATTATGATCTATCTGCTGTCTATAAGAAAAATGATGTACAACTAATGAAATCTAGAAACAAGTAGAAATATTAATAAAGATATTTATTTTTGAATTTGATTTGGAAGCAAGTAGAAAACTTGATAAAGATATATTATATAGAAACAAGTAGAAAACTTGATAAATATATATTTATTTCTGAACCAAACTTTATTTCAGGAACATCTTTATTATCTGTGTGAATGGGAAACTATTCCTATGTTTAACAAAGAAACTATCAAAACTAAAATACTTGGAGAATGAAATTATTAGTTCTAATCCAAAAATAAATCTTAAGAACATATAATGAAATTATTAGTTCTGGCCATGATCCTCCTCCTCACTAGTGTGCCACTTTCTGAGTGAGAGAGATATAACTTTCCGAATGATATAAATAGAGATATCTTGATCTCTATTTATACTAACCTGTTTGCCCAGTGACCTTAGGGGGTTGACTTGTCTATCTAGGTACATCCACAATATAATATATATTTCAAGGCCGACCCCTTACAAGGTGGTCTAATAACCCATCGGCAAGTTAACGCACTTGCGACACTTGTCAATATAAATGACAACACTTTCGTATAGAGGAATAATACATCTCTATAGGAGTACAATGAAATACATTCCGAAGTTACATATACATCAACACTCCCTCTTAACTCGGAAGGTACTTCTCGACACAGATCTGCTACCACAAGTCTTCTTCTCTGGATCATCATCAGCGAATCATCATCCTCAAATCATCGTCATCGTCACTGCTACTGCTATCTCAATCAATCTCTGAATCTACTCGCCATAGGAAGTTCTACAGAGCTAGTCCTTTTTCATACTCGATGTAGGCCCACCACCTGCAGGTCTTCATCATCACTGGCCATACTGTGGAATCCTCAAGACTTATTACGTGCGTCACAAAACCTTGAAAGAGCATCCCAAGATGTTATGGGTACACAACTCCGACCTGTCGGGTCTCCCATGGCACAAATTACATGTGACTGTCACAAAACCTTAAAAGAGTCTCTTGACTAGCAAGAACCCTAAAGAGCATCTGAGGCCTTTTTCATCCTGTCAAGATCTCTAGGACTTATTACATGTGACCCCCACCACAAAACCTCGCAAGAGCATCCCAGGATGTTACGAGTACACAATTCCGACATGTAGGATCTCCCAGGGCACAAATTACATGTGGTCACCACAAAACCTCTAAAGAGCATCCCAGGATGTTACGGGTACACAACTCCAACCTGAAGGATCTCCCAGGGCGCTATTATATGTCCTCCCAGAGCAATGTCTGGAAAGAGCATCCCAGGCTGTTACGGGTACACAACTCCGACCTATAGGATCTCCCAAAAATGCTCATCTACACAACCTGTTCCATGGCCACAGAGTATCATCCTGATACTCACCGTACATCATCCTGATGTACACATGATCATCCTGATCATCATCACTACATCATCCTGATGCTTGTCATCTAGAGAAACATCCTAAAGCTCGTCAACCATGATCATCCTGATCATACAATGCATCTACCTGATGCATACCAAGTATCTACCTGATACATATCATCATACATGATCCACCTGATCATACAATGTATCCTCCTGATACATACATAGATACATGATCCACCCGATCACACAATGTATCTACCTGATGCATATCAACATACATGATCTACCTGATCATACAAAGTATCCACCAGATACATATACATATACATGGTCCAAGCATCCAACATGATGCATATACAAAATACATACAAATGATCCAACTGATCATATCCAGCATCCAACATGATGCATACATACATAAATGATCCAACTGATCATATCCAACATCCAACATGATGCATCGAGAGCAGAAACTAGAACATCATCCTGATGCTCATCATCTAGTGCTTAAATCCACAACCATGTGAAGGATCCTCCTTCCATCATGCTTGGAATGGCTTCAGCAAATGTCTCCATCACTTCTTCCTCAAAGTGTCATCGATCTGAAGAACACCAAGCCTCTCTCTGAAGTACTTTAACTTCACTCTGGCTAGTGGCTACGTCAGCACATCTGCAATCTGCTCATCCATCACAACATATAGGAACTTCACTACTCCTCTCTGCACCATATCCCTGATATAGTGGAATTTGATCTCTATGTGTTTAGACCTATCTTGGAACACCGAGTTCTCAAACAGCTTCACACAACTTTGGTTGTCACAAAATATACCAGTAGCCTCCAGTGGTAGATCAAATAACTCAGACAGTAGCTTCTGTAGCCATACTGCCTCACAACTAGTTGAACAAGCTGCAACATACTCTGCTTCAGCTGTACTCAGTGCTATGAAGGACTGCTTCCTTCTAAACCAAGAGATCACACCTGATCTTATGCTGAAGCAACACCCAGAAGTGCTCTTCCTATCTGTAGCACTGCCTGCCCAATCTGAATCAACATAACCCTGTAGGTTGAAATTTTGATTCGCATCATACTTGAGCCCATAGTCAACTGTACCCTTCAGGTACCTCAGGATATGCTTTACAGCAACCAGGTGAACACCTTTGGGATCCGTCAGGAACTGGCTCAATGTGTTCACCGCAAAGTAAATATCTGGTCTCGTGTCCGTTAGGTACATCAAGGACCCAATCATCTGACGATACAGAGTGACATCAACCGGCTCAGATGAAGCATCACACAAAATATTTAGGTTTGATGCCATAAGTGTGGCCATGGCCTTGCAGTCCATCATCCTGAACCTCTTCAGGATCTCTACTGCATACTTCCCTTGGCCAAGGAATATTCCATCTGCACTCTGCCACACCTCCATACTTAGAAAGTAGTGCATCGTCCCCAAGTCCTTCATCTTGAACTCGGCAGCAAGCTTCCTCTTTGTATCGGAAATCAATCTATCATCTCCTGTTACAAACAGGTCATCCACATATAGAATTAGTATCACAGGATTGCCTTCCTCAACCTTGTAGTAAAGGTTAGAGTCTGCTTTACTCTTAGTAAATCCCAAACTGGATAGAAAGTTGTCCATCCTACCATACCAAGTCCTAGGAGCTTGTTTTAATCCATACAAGGATTTATTCAACCTGCACACATATGACTTCTTCTCATGTGTCTCAAAACTGAGTGGTTGCTCTACATACACTTCCTCTTCAACTACACCATTCAAGAAAGCAGTCTTGACATAAATCTGGTGTATATTCCATTTCATCACTGTAGCGAGAGCAAGTACTGATCTGATGGAAGTGTACCTGGCTAAAGGAGCAAAAGTTTCTTCATAATCTATTCCCTCTTTATGAGAGAAGCCACAAGCTACAAATCTTGCCTTGTATTTCTCTATGCTACCATATGCAGCATGCTTGATCTTGTAGATCCATTTGGAAGTCACAACAGACTTCCCTTCAGGTCTTGACATAACATCCCAAACATCATTCTTCATTATTGATTGGTATTCTTCGACCATGGCATCCCTCCATTCTTTCTTTTCCGCTGCTTCTTCATAATTGGAAGGTTCATTGTTCATGATATCACATAGTCAAGCAACATAGCTGGTATGTGATCTAGTTCTCTTCTTTGCTCTGTGTTCTTCTTCTAGAATGCCATATCTTTCTGCATCTTCAATGAGCTCTCTAGCCCATGCATGTTTCCTCTTGTGAGAGTTATTCTCACGGGGTGGATCTACAGGTTCTTGCGGATCTTCAATTTCACGATCTGCATCTGGAGTTGCTTCAGTCATAATAGTGTCTTGAAATCTAGTTTCCTTAGGTTCTTCATAATCTTCAACAGGTGTCTTCCTTGATTTGATGAATGCTGATTTTTCATCAAATGTCACATCTCTGCTGACATCAATCTTCTTGAACCCTGGAAAGTATATTATGTAAGCCTTTGATCTTTCACTGTAACCCACAAAGATGCCCTTCTTTCCTGAAGGATCTAGCTTGCTCCTCTTTTCCTTTGGGACATGTGTGTATACTGGACAACCAAATATTCTGAGATGGATGATCTCAGGTTTCTTACCAGAAAAGACCTCTTCTAGTGTCTTGTTGTCCAATATCTTGTGGGGTGTTTTGTTCTGCACATATACAGCTGTCCTAGCTACTTCTGCCCATAGATGCATAGGTAGATCCTGGTCATGTAGCATTTCCCTTGCTGCTTCCATGATTCTTCGATTCTTTCTTTCTGCAACTCCATTCTGTTGTGGATTGTAAGGAGCAGTCAACTCCTTAATCCCTGAATCACTGCATAGCCTCTTGAAGTCACCTGAAGTGAATTCGCCACCATTTTCAGATCTGAATGTTTTGATCTTCTTATCAGTTTGGTTCTCCATCAAGGTTTTGAATTCCTTGAATTTATCAAGCACTTCATCTTTTTTCTTCAAGAAGTAAACCCAAGTCTTCCTAGAGAAGTCATTAATGAAAGAGACATAGTAAACATACCCACTCAGAGAACTGGATGACATCGGACCGCATAAATCAGAGTGGATAATTTCCAAGATCCATTTTTCCTTGCTTTCACTGCTTGGAAATGCATTCTTTATGTTCTTTCCTTTTGCACATCCTTTGCAAACACCTTCATGCTTGGTCTTGATTTCAGGAAGACCTTCTACAGCTTTACATGCAATTGGTAATGCTCTATAGTGCATATGTGCAAGTCTTCTATGCCAAAGTTCACTTGGCTCCATAGAATCATGCACCATGGCATGTTCAGGTTGTCCCTTCAATTTATACAATCCTCCCTCTTGCTCTCCAATCACTACTGCAGCATCTATGGTCTTTCCCTTTGGCCACATTAAAACTTGGCCATCTACAAATGCAACCCTCATACCTTTTGCATTCAATGCAGATATGGAGAGTAGGTTTTTCTTGAGCCCATGTACATAAATAACTTCTTTCATCTTCAAAGATTTTCCAGAATCTAGGTTGTAGGAGGCTTCACCACTTCCTTTGATAGGGTATTGATAGTCATCCCCAAGTTTCACTTTATGGGGTGATTCATGTTCAGATAAATTTACAAAAGATTCTTTAAACCCAGTCATGTGTTTGGAAGCCCCACTATCAATAAGCCAATCATTACATCCATGAGAAATAGTACCTTTGAGAGTAGAGATTAGAACATATTCATCTTCGCTTGATGAGTCATCACTTTCTGTCCTAGCCTTCTTCCTGGGGGATTCATCATCCTCGACAGCATGAGCATGATATTTCCTTTTGTTATTCTTCTTATTCTTGTTGAAGTTGGTGTTGTTGTTGTCCCTTTTGTTCTTGGGACATTCTGAAGAAAAGTGACCCTTCTCATTGCATGTTAAGCACCTTAGATCCTTCTTTTTCTTTTGGTGATAGTGCTTCTGTTGAGAGTGCTCCTTCTTAGGATTGCTTCTTTTGGTGTGAGCTACGAGAGTTTGGTCTTCACCTCCCATCTTTTCTTCTCAGGCTACAAGCCTAGCCTCTTTTTGTGAACATTCCTCCCATAGTTTACTGAAGGAGATCAACTTTCTTCTTGTAAAGATCCCTTGAATAAAGGAATCCCATGACCTAGGTAGGCCATTCAAAGTGGTCATCACAATTTCTCCATTCTCCACAATTTCATCTACAACTTCAAGTTGTTCCTTGATCTGAGAGACTTTGGAGAAATAAGATTGAATGGTCTCTCCATTCAACATCTTGACCCCTTTCAATTGATTTCGTAGAGTCATCTTCCGATTTATGTTCTTCCCTTCAAATAGCTTGGTCACGGAGTCAAACATAGCCTTGGGTGCCTTTAGAGATGACACATGTGGAATGAGATGGTCTTTAATAGAATCAACAATGATTTTCTTTTCCTTGACCAAGTTCTTCTTATGCAATATCTTAGCCTCTTCATCCTATGGGATAGGGACCTCTTCTTTTATGTATGAGTCCAACTCATTCTCTTCCAGGATTAACCCAATCCTATACTTCCAGGCTCGGAAGTTATCAGCCCCTTCAAGCTTCTCTTCAAGCTTGGTGTGGTGAGACATCTTTAAAGAGTACTTCAAATGGAAATAGAAAAGATTTAGGTCTTACCACTTGATTTGCTCAAAACTGGATCTGGTCCCGGATTAGGGTTTGTCAGAGAAACCCTAAAAATTCAAAGTGTGAATTTCAACTTTCTGAAATGATAGAAAGATGCGCCTTGATGAGATGATCAGCCTGGTATACTCAGAATTTGAATTCTGCAAAGTTTCACCCTTCAACAATGCCTTTTAGTCTTTTTGGATTCACTAAGGAGGACCCTGAATTAGGGTTTGAGTTTCCTGGATTTTTACCCTGCCAAAAATATCAATCCAAATCTCTAAACTTTGATTTTTCCAAGGAGCTTCCAGCTGTGTCTTCAGATTTTAGAAATTCTTATTTTTGAGGAAACCCTAATTTTTAGGGCCAAAACTTAAAGTGCTCAGAATTGAATTCTGATTGGACAGATAGATTCACCTTGCTGAGGAGAGTCAATCTATCATATTACTTTTCCAAACTCTATGGAGAGAAACCCAATAAACAAGAAACCTTAGTTTCCGCCACTACACAATGTCTTCTTCTCAGGTTAGCTCTGATACCATGTTAATTTTTGAGCATTAATTCAATATACTCTACGATCTTTATTGAGAGAATAAAATGTACAGTATATCAATTCATATCAAGCATATCAAGCATATCAACAATCACAAGATGCAAACATAAGAGACAATAGACACACAGAGTTTCCGTGGGGAAAACCTTAAGGTGAAAAAACCCACAACTTCCTCACAGATAGATAGAGCAATAGTACAACCAAAGTACAACCAAAATACATAGATATAGACTCCTCCTAGTAGCTGATCCTCCTCCTCACATGTGCACCACTTTCCGAGTGAAGGAAGTGTGAGTTATGAAGTGATCCAAATAGAGATCGGGAGATCTCTATTTATACTTGTCCTGACTGCCCAATAAACTTATGGGGCCGACTTGTCTAGCTTAGCACAATAACCTCATATTAGATTAATTCGGGCTAGCTCCTTACAAGGTGGTCTAATAACCCATCGACAAGTTAACACACTTGCGACACTTGTCAATACAAATGACGACACTTCTGTATAGAGGAATAATATATCTCTATAGGAGTACAATGAAATACATTCCAAAGTTACGTATACATCAACATTCCTCAACTTGGAAACTCAATTTTTCACACATGTGACTACCAAAGAGGAATGTAATGTACCCTCCCATGGTCCCAATGCAAGGAAGGGAACATGATTCCAATCTGGGGCTTTTACATAACTCAGCCCATTCATTAAATTCACAGCAATTAAAAATCGAATGTGTGCAGATGCAATTTAAAGCAAACATGCACAGCGGAATAACATCATCCACACACATTACATGATGCCATTAAATTTAATACAGTCAACAAATTAATTCATTTTCAAAAGTAATTACACATAAGAAAATACTCATCTTGATGTAATGCTGTCCCAAACAACTAGCTATGTCATTGCAACGTTCCACCCTGTTGGTTGTGGAGCCAGATCTTCCAATCTCATAGATGATGATTCAGCCGTGTCCGTACCCTAGGTTTGGTTATGATCCCAGCCCGACACTTAGGGGGTCGAACCCCCCCTCGGCTGGGGGGCATGGGGGCCAGAGGGCCCCTGTCGAGGGTTTGTGGGCGTAGCCCCCGAGAAAAAAATTTGGGGCTATTTTCGCCACCAGTTTTTGGGCCCATGGTTTTGGGTAACCCGTGGTATTTTCCCATTGTATTTCCCTTATAAAAGAAATACATTGTAACACGGCTAGGGTTAATGATGTATTTAGGTTTTATGCATTGTAAAGATCTTTGAGATCTGTAGAAAGAGACTGTGAGACAGTGAAGAGGAAGTGCAGTGGCTGTACTGCAAGTTGTATCCCTTCACTTTGCTGGACAGAATAATAATAAGGACTGGCAAATTCAGTGTGGACGTAGCCCAAGTTGGGGTGAACCACGATATATCTGTGTCTCTCTTGTAATGTGTGTGTGATTATATTTACATTTCTGTTTATTGTTATTTCTATGCGATCCTGTTTTTCTAACACACCCAACCATAGGCCAGCTGTGTTCATCAATTCTCTCAACACAACTTCCAACCTCGAGCTGGGCATTATTCTTACAAGGAAAATGGGACATTCAAGCTCATGCATAGCCAAAGCAAGAGTTACCCATCTCAATCCCAACACTTGCTTACACACAACAAACTCAAGACTGGGCATGGATACACATTTCCAGCAATTGGATTTACAAACAGGATGGCCATGGGTTTTCCCCAATCCTGGGAACAACAAAATGGACTGTGAAAAGGGGGATTCAACCACAGGTAGAAAACCTGATTTCTCCCATAGGTTATGAGCATTTCAAATTTCCAAAACAGCCTCATTGAAACCCTAATCGAGCTCACTCTTCTTCCAGTAGCTCTGCAACACAAAAACGCCCTCTTCCCAACTGAAAAACAAGGAAAACACAGGAAAACATGGAGGAAAAACGCCTAGGCAGCTCCAAAAACGTGAGAGAGGAAAAACTACTTTATGGGTAATGGCTAGGGGAGCAATTCATGGCTCTTTTCTTTCCCAAGAAGCAAAACACATTTTTCCATGAAGGGTGGCTTTCCCATACTCGAATTTGGATAGCCATACCTCTCCATTCCCAAGGCATTAACTACTTCACCCAACTCTTGGGAGAAATGAATGATTGGGTACAAAAGTCAGCATGGGTGGTTGAGGGTTTATGGATTCTCTCATTGACACTTGGCTTGATTTGATTGGATCCAAGGGTTTGAATATTTCCCTCCCAAATCTTTGTAAAATCATGCCCCCATCTCCTGTTGCATTGCATAGCTAGTTGTGGGTATTTTATTAAGATGCTTATTTATAGGATATTTACAATTCCAATGTGCCTGGCTAGCACATAAATCCTATGCATAAATAAATCGATGGCGAGGCCTTGGCCTAGAGCTCCTCACCACGATTTTATAACAATATTACATTATTTACATTTTTAATGCAATGGGGTCAAGATGGGGACGTTACATTCCCCTCCTGTTGGACTAACACCATCCTCGGTGTTCCAATACTTAGGAATAAATACCCACTTTACACATGTCCAAAATTCACACAATGTGGCAGGTCTGTCCTGCGTTTCATCTGTTTACTTTGAACTTTCAGGGTCAAGTCCTTTGGCTTCCACAAGCTTCTCTTGTTGGATTTGATCTTCCATCTCTACAGGTGGGCATTGCTCCACAAAAATCCCTTCCTTTTAATCACCTTCCAGCTAATATACAAGTCTGGAATTTCCTGGATGCCATCTTCCTTGCTGTCCTCGCAACTTTTGAGGAAGATTCTCAACCAAAGAAAAATAGCTTTTCGTCTGCTTCCATGATCAATGTGCACAATTGGCTCTCACTTTTTTTTTCACTAGAAACACTTGGCTAGTACAAGCTGCACTCAAATGGCTTTCAATGTCTCACCTGTGAGACTCATCATGGCAATTCTTGTTAGGACAAGCATAGCACAATATTAAAATTAGTCAATTATTTTCCCAATTGACATGGAACACCCATGCTTTAATCATGAGACTTCCACATGTTTCATGCTTTCCCAACATACACATGAACTCATTCATGTTCATCCTTTCACAGGAAAAATAACTATTTCAGCATTGACAATTCATTTCAACCAATTAAACACATTCTATTTTAAGCCATGTCATGCACTCAACAATTCTCTATTTTTGAATTGCATCAATCAAAGGGGAAAGAGAAGAGTAAGAGTTTCCCCCCTCTTAGTCTTGTTCCAGTACGGAGCCATGCCATCATTGTGGTTCTATGCTCCCTGGCCTCTTTCACTTTAATGTGAATGCTTGTCTTTCCCTTTGTTGGCTATGACACTTAGTGTCTAAGGTCTGTCTAATGCTTTTCTCCATTAGGGAACCCTTACCCATTGTTTCCTACAAAACCTTAGGCTGTTAGGATCCACACATGTCCACTAGCACCATCTTTCATTACTGCTCATACTAAGCTCCTTAGGATGATCACATGTCCTCATGCATCCCTATGATGCCTTCATAGTCCTTGCTTCCAGCAATACCTATACTCAAACATTGAATTAATTCACATGTTTAGTTTATTTTCAGAGGGTTTATCTCTAAACAAGAGTTTGAGAAAAATATAACCAAATCATATACATACGTATATTCATAAGCAAGAAGTTGCAAGGTAACCAAATACTTATCTGCATCGGATGTCTTCACTTTATTTCACAGGCTCCTTCTTTGCTTTATAAGCCTTGGATTTTCGTTGATACAATAATGAATATTGGGCCAGCATACATGCTACTCCACTAAATCATGTAGTTAATGCCCAACCCGTTACTCTCTGGATTTACCAAGAACTTTAGCGCCCAACCAGTTACTTTCTGGATTTACAAGGCATTTTAGTGCCCAACTAGTTACTCTTTGTATTTATCAAGCATTTTAGTGCCCAACCAGTTACTCTCTGGATTTACCAAGCATTTTAGCGCCCAACCAGTTACTCTCTGGATTTACTAAGAACTTTATAGTTCTTTCAGGGTCCTTGCTTCCTGTAATGACCATGATTTCCAACAAAGAAACAATAGTGTATCAGCCTAGCTATTAAAAAACTTATACCTGAAATCTTCATTATTCCAAGCAAGAAATAAATGAAATTGAATACTTATCTATACTGTGCATTTCCTTGCTACTCCACAGGTTTCCTTCTCTACTTTACAATCCTTGGATCACCTGTGGAGTGGATGCTTGGCCACCAGACATGCTGCTCCACAACATCATCCAAATAGAAAATGCCAAGCCAGTATGCTGACTGGGTTTATCAGGCATCCCTAAAATCAGTATGCTAAGCTAGTACGCCGACTAGGTTTATCAAGCATTTCAAAAATTAGTATGCTAAGCCAGTATGCCGACTGGGTTTATCAAGCATACAATAACCATTTCCAAGCCATTTCTCCGACTGTGTTTGTCAAGAAATAACACCCTTCACGAATACCTCCACAACATGCAAATAGCCAACGCCAAGCCAGTACACCAACTGGGTTTATCAGGCATACAATAACCATTGCCACAACTTCCAAATAACCAATGCCAAGCCAGTACACCGACTAGGTTTATCAGGCAATAAGAACAACATAATATGATTACGTGGCTCCTTCTCTTATGCAAACTAGTGGTCACCTCCAGGAACTCCATAGGTGACTCACTTGACTGCAGGCTAGCATGGCCCCCACAATACCCACTCACACTACACAAGGATGATACCCTTTTTCTGCTACACAGCTCCTTGGGTCCATCCATCTCTTATAGTGTCCTTTAGTGTGAGCGTATAAAGGTTACCACTGCCCATACAGTCCTTTCGAGCACCCTTTCTTCACTTTGCCTATTAACGTGCAATCAACAAATTGCATCTGTGTAAGCTGATAGCACAAGAAGGATACGCAGGCTCATCAATATTGCTGCTCTAAAATCATAATCATATTTCATAACATTCACTATCAAGTATTGAAACACTAGGAATGCATCCATTCCCTTAGGGTGTAGTTAATATTGACAACCCCAACAAAAACCAGCACCCGAAAGGTATGCATCCCTTTCTGATGTGAGTCATGTAGGCCCTAATCATACTCAAGTAGTCTGGAATAATAATAAAACATGCTTTGCATTTTAAATCTAATAACCAGACATGTATATTCTTAGTTAGGGTCGCAAAATACTCATCCGTTTATCAGATGTATCTTTTCTTCATTTGTAAAGAATGGGGGATCCCTTCTCTGAATTAACAGTCCTTCGATTTTCCACCCCAATATTTTCATGTTCCATAACCCACACATGCCTTCTTGGCATAGTTTTACCATCTCACTCACATGCAGTTCAGCTGAGATGTTATCAAAATTTACAATGGCGTTTCAACCGAAACCCATTTCCAAAGATTGGGATCCTTCCCATCTAGTTTGGCTTCTGCAAGCCATCACACATGGTCTTCCTACAATGTGTCATCCTGGCACACTTATCAAATAGCCAAACAATCAACAACATTTAACAATTCAAATATGATTGTTCTATAACCAATCAATGTCATTAATAATTAAATTCAATATGAATTTGCAATTCTATCTACTACAGAAATTAGACTTGCAACCATGAGATGGTTAAATCAGACAATTTTCAGATTTGTTTCATGCATAAGTTACAACCATGAAAACCTTCCCATAACCTTTGGTTTTTGCACATGGTAGATCCCGGTCTTTACTATGGACTTATTCTCATTGCCATACGTAAGACTTCTCCACCTGAAAATTGAAACTTCAATCATTCAGACATGTTGTGAGTATCTATGCATATGATCCTTTCATTGCCACAACAGTCACTGAAATGATCTCGGAATTATAGCATTCAATAATTCAAACACCTTCAGCTGTCAACATTTGAAATGCAATGAAATATATACATTTCTATATATGCATCATTATCACAATAAAATTACAAGACACAGTCACACTATCCATGCAATTTAAATAAACTGTAAATACTCATTACTTCACATTCCATGCAACTTTGTCCTTCCATCAGAGTGCTCTGGTATCCCATCACATGTCTACCTTCTTCATGCAGTCTTTCTCCTGTATTCATAGCAGCTCATGAAATGGTATCAGGATTAACAATAGTCCACCATTTAGTCTATTATATAACTGCATTGAAACATATATATGTCACAACCATGCACTCACACAATGCATCTCAACATGTGCACCCACACATATGCATGCACATTCACAACATTTACATAATCTTTTAATGTTCATTCACTCAATGCATAACCCCTCCATACAACCTTGCATTAATCCATGAATACTATGCATTCCAACATATTATGGCCTAACCATGCTTGTCTCCTATGACATACACAACAATAGTACCATAAGTCATCACTTGCTTTCATTGTTAAACTCACAACCGACATACACAAATGGCATGATATAATTTCATATGAGTGCATTGAGATTTCTAAGAACTATAGGGTGCAAGGCTCCTTGCCATCACTTACCCACACCTCACCATACTTGGTAGACATTCACATTCAGGCACTCAATACCACATGTAAATCAATCAACATAGTTAAAACATAGTTGAAGGGATCTTACCAAATCCTCTTGCGACAATCATGCAATTAAGCACAAATAACCATTACCTGCATGGCTGTTATTAACATCGCTTGATGTTACCTGATCAGTTGGCCTCTTACCAAGGATTTGTCCTTTTTCCAACATCATGATCACGGATTTGTTATACCATCCTCTCTTCCTAAGGTTGTTGGTCTCGTGCAACAACGTCATCAACTTCTTTAGCCATGCTTTGATTGTATTTTGTCCTACAACCAATGCGGACACAACTAATTATTAGCAACCACCATAATTATCTCAAGTGGCTCATTATATATGTAAAATCTCATTAGTTTACCAATATCCAATATCCTATTCATGCACAAACATTTTCACATGCACTGTGCCATGTTTATTAATGTGCTATCTGGTGCATATTCATTTCATCTATGTAATCTCTTGCATTTTCAACATTCTTATGCCATAGTTTATATGCATGACAATTTCATGATTATAAATACGATAGCAATATAAGGGGTTAAGGAATTCTCTCTTTCCAATCCCTCATCGTAGTATGGAATCTCCCTTCCATATCATAGTTGGTATGATTTCCTTCCAGTCATGCAATTCTTGAAATTGCCCATATTGACAACAATTTTTTTGTCAAAACAGCCATTGGCACTCTTCTGTACCAAATATCTATGATATATGTAGACCTCATTCATACTCTGGTCATGCATCCCTATTCTACTCTGTATAAGCTTTCAAACTCCTATCCCCATGCTCCATTCCGATCCAAGACATGAAATTTACATTTTTCCAAAAATGCAAATTTTGCCCGAATTTCTGCACTTTTACACAGCTGAAATTTATTTTGAAAGGCCAACTTCGGCTACTTGTAGAAGCAAATTTAGGAAGAATCATGAAAACTTATCTACTGGGAGAAGGTATTCCATATAACAAGAAACACTCAGCAACCTTCGGATCCCTGTTCTGATGCATCATTCAACTTCTATAAAATTCGGGGTTTGGCTACTTTTCACTTTTCACTTTTCCCCCAAAATCTCAAAATTTGGCCAAAAATGGCTATCTCCCAATCTATGAAATTTTGGAAAATATTCGTCTAACGAAAACTGTCTGTCTTAATGAGAAGATGAAATGTCTAGTTCAGTAAAAAAAATTATTCCAACATCTAGGGTCACTTTTACTGTCCACAAGCTTTTCAAAATCCCCAAAAAGTGGCCTAGAACAATGTTTTTTGGCCTTTTGGTTCACCCTGACTCCACATCCTTCAAAGTTCAGCTCCAAGATTCCAAACTTAACAGTGTACCCTCTCCATGGCCGCGCCATATCAATTTCCGCTCAATCCGACCTTCTGTCAAGCCTTGGGACACCGTCTTACAAAAGTCACTATTCTCCATTTTCTATAGAATTGGAGCATACTGGGTTCGGGACCCTCTCTGGTTCTTTCGTGGCCTTCGTTAATGGCCTCCGAGCCCCACAGGAATCATCCCATTCTGAGCCCGACTGCTCCTTCTACCCAAAAAATCAAGTTTTGGGCTCCATACATTTTTTATTTTGCTCCTCCCATCGCTCGTCACGGCTCAACCTCTGCGACCATCGCTAGATTTAACCTTAACTCCGTCGACCTTGGCACTGGCTTTAACCCTCACATTGTCATCGCATCGCAGGATTTAACCCTAACTTCTGCGACCGTTTCACCATTGTCACCATCGACCATTGCAGATTTTAAACCTAACTTCTACGACCATTACGACGGTCCTGGCCTTATCTTTGCCGCTCGCAAGCCTCTGTTGCTGCGATTGTGTCGCAAATTTTGACTTAATTTCCGCTGATCGTCGCAAATTAAGCCTAAAATCGTCGACCGCGTCGTAGATTTTAAGCCTAAAATCGTCGACCGTGTCACAAAATCTAAGCCTAACTTCACCGCCACGTCGCAACTTTTAAGATTAAAATCGCCGCCGCCTCGCAACTTTTAAGCCTAAAATTGCCGCCGCCTCGCAAATTTTAAGCCTAAAGTTGCTACCGCGTCACAACTTTTAAGTTTAAAATTGCCGCCTGTTTCAGCGTTTTCTGGCTTATCTTTTGCCGACCATAGCCTTTTCTCCACGACCGTTTCGGCGCAAAATTAACCAAATTTTTACCGACCGTGTCGCAGCAGTTATGGTTAAAATCGTCGATAGAGACTTAGGCAAAATTTCAAAACACTTAGAAAATTTTCAAATTCTTCAAAAACAGTTGGAAAATTTTTCTGAAATATTTCCTTCTTTTCTAATGTTTAGTTTTGGACAGGATGCATACTTACCTTTGCAACTGTGATAGGTAGCCCATGAAGGCCCAATGCTGCAACCAACAGCTCTGATACCATTCTGTAACATACCCTCCCGTGGTCTGAATGCAAGGAAGGGAACATGATGCCAATCTGGGGCTTTTACATAACTCAACCAATTCATTAAATTCATAGCAATTAAAAATAAAATGTGTGCAGATGCAATTTAAAGCAAACATGCACAACGGAATAACATCATCCACACACATTACATGATGCCATTAAATTTAACACAGTCAACAAACTAATACATTTGCAAAAGTAATTACACATAAGAAAATACTCATCTTGATGTAATGCTGTCCCAAACAACTAGCTATGTCGTTGCAATGTTCCACCCAACCATAGGCTAGTTGTGTTCATCAATTCTTTCAACACAACTGCCACCCCCGGGCTGGGCATGATTCTTACAAGGAAAATGGGACATTCAATCTCATGCATAGCCAAAGCAAGAGATACCTATCTCAATCCCAACACTCACTTACACAAAACAAACTCAAGACTGGGCATGGATACACATTTCCAGCAATTGGATTTACAAACAGGATGGCCATGGGTTTTCCCCAATCGTGGGCACACCAAAATGGACTGTAAAAAGGGGGATTCAACCATAGGGAGCAAACCCGATTTCTCCCACAGGTTATGAGCATTTCAAATTGCCAAAATGGCCTCATTGAAACCCCAATCGAGCTCCCTCTTCTTCCAGTAGCTCTGCAACACAAAAACGCCCTCATCCCAACTATAAAACAAGGAAAACACAGGAAAACATGGAGGAAAAACACCCAGGCAACTCCAAAAACATGAGAGAGGCAAAACTGCTTGATGGGTAATGGCTAGGGGAGTAATTCATGGCTCTTTTATTTCCCAAGAAGCAAAACACATTTTTCCATGAAGGGTGGCTTGCCCATACTCAAATTTGGACAGCCATACCTCTCCATTCCCAAGGCATTAACTACTTCACCCAACTCTTGGGAGAAATGAATGATTGGGTACAAAAGTCTACATGGGTGCTTGAGGGTTTTATGGGTTCTCTCATTGACACTTGGCTTGACTTGATTGGCTCCAAGGGTTTCAATATTTCCCTCCCAATTCCTTGTAAAATCATGCCCCCGTCTCTTGTTGCATTGCATAGCTAGTTGTGGGTATTTTATTAAGATGCATATTTATAGGGTATTTACAATTCCAATGTGCTTGACTAGCACGTAAACCCTATGCATCAATAAATTGATGGCGGGGCCTTGCCCTTGAGCTCCTCACCACGATTTTATAACAATGTTACATTATTTACATTTTTAATGCAATGGGATCAATATGGGGACGTTACAAGGGATCTAACACCATGGCTAGATGGCTAGTTCATCATGGAACGACCATGGAACATACCCATGCCATCTCAAGAATTTATCAGCACTAGGACAATTTATGGCGGACATTTCCAAATGGCCCTTCAAACTTTATTTAGACAAAAAGACTGTTTTTTTCTTAATTTGCTAGGCTTGTGGGTGAAAACATGAAGCTGGGAAACAATTTCGTGACAATTTTTTTTTTTGGTTCTAATTTCTAGTTTGTCTCCCGAAACAAAAGTCAGCATACTTTCTCGGGCAAGAGTTGTTATATTTCTCGAACAAGAAATTAACCACGGTTAAACTTCTCTCGTCCAAATTTTTTTCCATAGCTAGATAATTGTTTGCCCGAGAATATTTAACTTTCTCATCTAAGAGTATAACCATTTTTTGATATTAAACTCTCAGACAAGTTTCTCGACTAAGAGTTTAGATTCCTTTTCAACTCTCGGCCGAGAAATGTTTAACTATATAAATGTAAACAAACCCTTCCCCCGCTAGTCGCTGTGTGTCATTGTGCAACGATTTTCGTTGTCCGTCATTCAAACGCAAAGTTGTCTGTCGTTCAAAGGAAGAGGACACTGAAAAACCAAACGGAGGGGAACGACCACGACAAGGAAGGGGAATGCCCACAACAATGAAGGGAAGTCGAAGGAACGGCTTGGCACACACGAAGATGAAGGGAACCCTTTCTTTGCATAGGTAATTTGCAAACCATTTCTTTGCATAAGTATGCATCATGCATCATGGTAATTTCGAAAATTTACAGTAGGTATAAAACAAACATTTAAACTTCTTGATGGCTAACAATTTTATTTGAGGCATATGTATCAGCTATGTATTAAATATAGCCACCCAAATTCAATGCAAGTCCACACCAGCCATTGTGTTAGTTCAATGCCCCATCCCATGATAGCAATCACAATGTTCGGTAAAATTAGGGTTGCAACACTTCCCCCATACGACATTCAAGGTTATTTTTAACAAACAAAAAACCAATAATCTTAAACCACGAATCAAATTTAATATCTTCCAAACCATGGTTTTTCTACAGTAAGCCCAGTAACCCATCCCAGCTATGACTAGCATAAAAATGGCTCATGGGTTTAGGCTTCTGCCAAAGGGTTCAAGGCAAAGGGAAAAAGCACTTGTATTTATACTTTACAGGTTAAAGGTTACATGCAAATAAATGAATGGCATCTGTTAAAAGGCTAATGGCTTTCACATAACGTATATCGCATCGAGATATATCTAGTTATATATTTTAGTATAGGACCCGATCGCAACTTTTTTCTATTTGACAAACATGGCGAATCGAGAGAAAGCCTATGACCTGGACTTTAAGGTCTCTCTTTAGTCCAATGCCTTACCTTTGTCACACATATCCAGCATCTGAACCAATGTCACCCCTACAAGGACAGGTGCATAGGTAACATGCCTTACAAATCAAGATTCATAAGCACCAATAGCATCTCTAGTTGTGTGTGTGTGGTTGTAGGGGTCATCGTTCTAGCTCGATTTTGTTTTTTGAAAGTATAGCATAGCAACCAGTTACACATTCATGAAATAGTGATCATGGGAGAAATTTCCTTTACAGTTTCATCCACTTACTACTTGAGACTCCTATTTAATCCACTTCCTTACCACAATACCTAAAATATTTAACTTTTCCTATGTAATATAATACTTAAAAAGAATATGAAAAGTTAACCATAGAACATATAAGTACAAATGTAATCCCATGTGGTTAACTTCTATGTATCACATATACTTGACCTAACTAGGAGTATTTCAAATTTACCTTTGAAATACAATTCGACATAAATAGAAACATCTCATTTCAATTATAAATTGACACAAATAAAAGCACTACACTTCAATTCTACTTTGAAGTATGAATTGACATAAACGAACTATTCCACTTATACATCTAAATATAAATTGCATCACTGATAGTATTTCATCTAAGTATAAAATGTGTAAATAATGGTATTTACATAAAGCACTATATTCAATTTCATTTGAAATATGAATTGTCATAACGAACTATTCCACTTATTGATCTATATATATAAATTGCACATTAGTAGTATTTCATCCAATTGTAAAATGCATAAATAATGGTCTTTAACTCCTACCCCATTACAAATGGTTATGAAAATATAAATCAATCCTCAGTCAAACAAAAGAAAGAGATACTAGAATAGAAAACAGCCGAGAAATAAATCCAGCTTATCACCTTTAGGCCATGTCACCAATGGCATACCATGCACAATGCAACTGCTAGGATTTACGACAGGTGGCAACCAGAATTCAATCTACTCCCACTCCTAAAGATTGATGTGCGACAGTAGATAGATGGTTCATCCTTACATCAGTGGTCAGTCATTAAATCACTGAGAATTCTAAACATGAGACAGGTCGTGAATCCTGGGGAGAGCCATACAATACAGGGATCGGCAAGGTGAGGGTTGAATGCATTGTGCCTTGTCCGTCATAACAAAATATTTATAGATCTCATTTATCTTTCAGTACTCGGGTAATTGTAATTTTCCACCAATCGACGGCGCTAGAATTTGGCCCTATTCCAATCTTCATGCCAGCATAAGTTCCATTACAGATGCAAGGTTTGGGCGGCTTAGGAAGATTTGTATTGGGCACATAAATTTAAAACCCCAAGTCTTTTAAGTAACAAAGCAGAGAATTTCTAGAAGATGTCAACGGTACACAGATATTTTAAATGGGATCAAGATACACTTCTGATGAATTTGAATACATTTGAGTTTTGAATAGTGTACACATTTGGGTTTCATATAAAGAATAAAATCAATACTATACAACTTTCAACAACGACTAGGATCCAGAATTCAATTGGGCTACCCAAAAGGCATAGTCATTTTGTATTCACTAATTCTATAAACGTTTAATTAAGAGATTGATACACAGGGAATTTAAAGGAAACAGTACCATCAGGTACCTTCCAATTCGAAATTTTAGACACAGAGATTTTTTTTTTAAAGAACAGTTTCATCAAAACGCTTCCCAATTCGAAATCACGAACACAGAGAATTAAATAGTGAAAACACGCCTTAAAGAAATCAAATCCATACCTATCTAAAACAGAGTTGAAATTTCCCTAAAATCTCAGGTGGATTTCGTTTGCTAAGACCTGGACGCATTCTCAGAAAATTTAAATGTCAATAAACAAGTTGATTGAAAAGTCCTGGAAACGCCTATTCAATGATTTCACACAGAGATTTAGGTGATAGTAAGAAAGTCAATTAAAAAGTTCTAGAAACGTTCAATCAAGGATCCATACTGAGATTTAAGATTAATTAAATTTGTTTTAAGGAATTCTGGAAATACACAAAGTAATGGATCTACACAAATTTTAAGAACACTTATAAGATTTGGAAATTCTATGCAGAAATGGATAAACACGGAAATTTTAATGTCAATAAACAAGAAATCAATCTGGAGATGATAAACCAGAAATCGGTGCACAAATAAAGGAAAAGAGCAGGTTAAACTCGACATTACAAATCTGGAGTCGCCGTGCATCTGGGGATTCCTGCGTAAGATTTGAAGGAGCAACGCAATTCTAAAGTAGAAGGAAAGCAAAGAAATCTAGTCTTCGATTGTCATCTGGTTTGATTCAAGAGCATCTTTAAAGAAAACGATTCGATTAAGGGAAACCTCATAAATTGACATTCAATGCAGAGGGTTTAGGATTCAGTTTTTATGATTCACACCCCAAATCTTGGAAACACAAATTAGAATGGAATACATGTATCTACTTAGGTTCAATTAAAAGTCGGATTGAAGCTGGAAAACGCCTTTAATATACAGAGATCTTTGATTATTTACAATCGGGTTGAAGCTAAAAAAAAATCATTAATACACAGATTTAGAAATACATAACTAAATAGTTTCTTGAGGTCTCAACATCATCCTGGGGCTGCGACAGAATTCATATTTTAATATGCAGGTTAAAACCCTTCCCAATCCTAAAGCATCTGATGAAAATTATAAAAACAGAGTTTTGCTTCCATTGATCAAACAGGAACTTGAGGAAATTATAAAAAGAAAACATAATGATAATTTTCTCCAAATCGTGAAACTAAAACAGAGTTAATATTCATACTGGTTGGATCTAAAGTCTTCTACAAATTACATAGATTTATGGAAATATATGAAAGCCGAACTAGTCCATGTCTTTTTTTTTTAAATGAAACCCAATAATAATAATCTCATACACAGAAAAATAAAATAATTACTTGACAAGAAAAGGAAAGAACAATTTGCAGAACCTGAATTATACCGTCGAATGTTTGTTGTAATTTGTAGCTGAATCTGAGCGACAGTCGATCCACTTGACAAGATACCGACAACCCCTCGGTTGACCTCCCTACTGTATCGAGGGTACTCTTCTTCACCTCGAACCCCCGAGCTAATGGGGTCGTAAGAACACACAAGATAGCCTCCCGAAAAGATCTCCCAATCCCCGTTCCAGCTAATCCCAACTCCAAGGATCATAACATAATCCGAGATTATGATGACATCCAGTATTAGGGAGCAAGAGATCCCCTTCTCTCCTTCTCCTCCCTCATTATATAGCAAATTCTTGTGTGACATGTGTCTGTCCATGCACATATTTAATTTATTTTAATATTTTAATTTCAAATATTCTCAGATACATGTGTCTCAATGTCTTTAATGTGCACCTACTTCCCTAAATCAATGAGAGTTAGGTGTAGGAGAGTTCCACTCCTCTTTTTTTTCTCAAATAGTTTACTAAATACCTTTTTAGTAAACTTGTTTTTTTTATTTAATTTATTTCTTTTAAATAATAAAATTTATAAAAGAAATTTATTTCTTTTGTTAAATAACATATATATATATATAGATATAGATATTTAAAAGATTTGGAAAATTAACAATAATTTATATATATATATATTCTCTTTACTTCTTTTATTCTTTACTAGAATATTCTCATTTAAAGTTAACTCCTATTAGTGTTCAATTCTAAAAGAACTTCTATAGGGACTTCTAGTTTAACTTTTATTTTATTCTTTCAATAAAGTAGATAAATAAAATAGTTTAAACTAAACTAAAAAGTTTTTTTTTTTTAAACAAAAGAATAATGAATAAATTTTTCTGGTATTTGTCTTCTTAAATTAAAGTGACCTGAATTTATTTTTGATGAGTTTTCGATTTCTTTATTTTAAATAACAATTATCTTTCTCTTGTCCATGTGCCTCTTCGGCGGGCCCTTCCGACAGTTTCATTCCTTTCTTCTTATGGGGAGTACCACGTAGCGACCGGGAACCGTTACCGCGATATCTCAACTACGCTCCTTGGAGACTATGGGATGTTGAGAGATAAGGCTCTCCTTATTGCACACGCCTCAACTCATCATACACGACCAAATCATTATGGCTTTGCCCGTATGGCATACACTTCCCCGGGTGAGCTGAAACAGCTTCACCTATGCGTGGATTGCTAATTCAGGGTCGACAGTCAGTCTTCGTACCCCTAAGTGTTCTTTCCATTCTTACGACCCCAATAATTCCATTATGGGTCAATCGGTAAATCGTCTTACCTGCCACTACACACACTCAAACGCATATTAGTAGCGCTGCACTATAAAGCATTTGTATCATTCTTTTCATTATCTCAGTCAGTCGAGTCTACTAGACATTCATCATTTTAACGTTATGCTTCTGTCAGTCGAGCATAAAACAAATCATCATTTTCATTTCTAGTAATTTCAACATTCATCATTTTTCATTTTCTCAGTCAGTCGAGTATATTCATCAATCATCATTTATTTAGCCATTTTCATTTTACATATAAAATTTAAAGCAATCATTCATGGTCTAAGTTTTTTTATAATTCCGGGTCACTTCAAACCAGTGCCCTCAATAGTCAAATCAGTCGTAGGTCTCAAAAGTAGTCTAATCAATCGTAGGTCTCAAATAATCTAATCAATCATAAGTCTAAAATAATCAAAATCAGTCCTAAGTGCTGAGGCGGGCATTACAGTGGTACATAAATTATTACCCGGTTGTGTACAAGAATCCTTTTGCGTACATGATTAGATGACTCAATGCTTTCATTAAGTACGAGATACTGGGCATTGGAACACAATCAATAAAAATTGATTCAATAACCTAATGAAATATTTTAAAGGAAAGAATGCCATTCAAGGTGTTGCCTCCGCTAATGGCTATCCAATTGTAGGGGATGCAACTTCCTAATGACTTGAGGAAAGTATCATACCTATCTTTTAGCACACGCATTGGCATAGCATCCAGTCTATTACTTGCTATGGGCGTGGGTTCGGGACCATGTGCCAATGATTTGTTAGGTGCATATGTAACCTCTCTACATATGCTTGCCCCCGAATGTTCCACAACAATACCTTCATTAAGGGTTGATGGAGATGTAATCCGTTTCTTATTCATCATCAACCAACATGGTCAATTCCTTAAATACATTCAACAAGACCATGCTTTTGTAATTGACAACTTGCATCCAATCCTCTTTTCTAATTGTTCAATGGTTACCCAACTTTCCCATACTCGAAGCATCCTTTTTCTAAATACATAAAAGTTTATATTCTCTTCTTTGGTTATTTATGGTATATTACATGTGGAGACTCATCCTCTCTCAAAATCTTAATGTTCTTTTCAAATGTTTCTACTTATTCTCTTATTTGGTTATTTATTGTATTCTACATGTGGAGACTCATCCACCCTCAAACGCTTTTTCATCTCAATGTTCTTTTCAAATGTTTGTACTTCTTCCTCCATATCTTCTTTCATGCTACAAGGTTATAACTAACCTCCTACCTACATATGTATCACTTCATATGATTCTAAACATGCATTGTGCTTAAGTTCTTCAAGGATGTTCACAAAGTCTTTCATTTAATTAGCTTGTAAATTTTTGTTGATTCCACATGTCATTCTTCCCAACATAAGGGATGTTTATCAAACCATAGTATTACCTTGTTCTTTTAATTCTCTCATCCTTCAGATGAGCTTTTTTTTTCCTTTTCAAATTGATAAGCATTCCTTTTGTCCGATTGTAACACTTGGCTATTGAACTATGACATCCTTCCCAACCAGATATGGTATACATTCATGAATATCATATCATGAAAATATTCCTCATAGTAGTGTCCAATGTTATTTTATCAAAAAAATGGATGAAATTAGTCATTGTGTGCCCCATTTCAAACCAATAAGCACATATATGAGTAGAAAATACAACGCTTTCCTTTATTTTACACTTAGTTTAAAATATATTCTTCCTTTACTCACCCTCCTTAAGCTGCTTTTTCAACTGTAAGAATATTCTCCACAATATAATTTTTTATCCTTGATATTGTTGCACTTCAAATACATGGTCTTCAACCACATATTTTATAGAATGAACAACATATTCTCTTTCATATTGAGTTCAATGTCTACAGTTCAAGTTTAGGGAACAACATGTTCTCTTGCATCTTGAATTCAATGTCTACAGTTCAAGTTCAGGGTCCTGCATTTGTAGGCTCCTCTTCAATTGAAACAAGCTTCATTAAATCCACTACCTCTACCTTAGTCTCTTCTATATATTCTTTCTTTTTCATCATTATTTACTCTTTCAATGTGGTTGTCACCCATCTCGCAATTCTGTCTCATCTAGTTTCCCCTTTTTAGATATTTAATTTCAACTTCTTTTCAAGGTTTGTTGTCTCCTTGTTAACGTTTTCTTCATATCTCAATGCAATTTTATATTCCATGTACATTGAGTGGAACTTCATCATACATACATCATCTTCAGGGGTAGACTTTAACCCATTGTCATATCTACAAATCAACTCAGGACCCCTGATTTTTCTTTAGGGTGAATAGAAGCTAATGGTGGTGTATTTTGAAATGTTATATGTAATAGAAATCATATTCATTGGACTTGCACATATATTTTCGATACAGGTTTGCACAATGAATCTATATTTTGGGTGGGTAGATAAATTGTAGAAAAATGAACATTTTCAAATTTATAATTTTTATATATTAAAACCTTTTCTAACTATATTAGTTTTGATTTTTTCTAGAATTGACATTATTTTCTTGAAAGTATATCTTTACATTGGTACAATGTTTGAGTACCTAAATGATAGAATCAATATATATAGAAATCATTATAGAGAACAATGATTATTAATGTCGAGATATTTGTTTTTATGATGGTTCACTTCATGAAATAACCTTTCATGAATAAGAAATCCCACAATATCAATTACATAAATAATAATGATTCATTATGAATATTATTATATGAGGTTGGTGAAATGAGTACAATATGCA
The DNA here is from genome assembly GCA_027924585.1 of Larix kaempferi. NCBI lineage: Eukaryota > Viridiplantae > Streptophyta > Pinopsida > Pinales > Pinaceae > Larix > Larix kaempferi. Next base: position 15,086,013 of record BSBM01000249.1, read on the forward strand.
TACATGTAGACATGTAGAAGGGATAAGTCATGTCCTTTGGAAAAGAAGTGGCTTATCATTATTAGAATATAGTAAATATAATATATTGATCTATGACTATAATAAATGTTTATATGTATTACAATAGTGATAATATACCTTAGGTATATTACAAATCATCTCACATGTTCGGGGATATTTGTAATGGTTTTCAATTTATTGGGATATTGTTCAAGTTTTAATAAAAGGAAGAAAAAAATTATCAAATATGAAACAATAGTTTGTAGATGGTATACTTAGACAAATAAAAAATCATATGGTTGACAACAACATCAACACAATGTTGCAAGTATTTCATCACTTGTGATAAATTGTTAGTTTTGGCACTTTGAGGTTTCTACCACTCGTCATATTTTTAAGTGACATGCATCGATTGTTTAATATTTATCTGAACATCATGATTGATTCATGATTTGAGTATTTATAGTATGGAACATAGTTTATTAATCCATTGCTATGTAGTGGAATTATGGTTCAATAAATTTCAATTGGATCATAAACAAGATTCATGATTGGGATGTTGCTTGACACTATTTCTGTGTCATTTATTGAGATTTATTTTTTGGACATTTTGTTCACCTAGATTGTCACTAGACCTCATAGAGGGTGGCTAGATGTATCCACCAAATTCCCAAAATAAAATAAAATAAAAATAAAAGAGTAACCCAACACCTTCAGAACCCCAAGTTCATCAACTCAAGTCTAAACTTTCTCTACATGTGGACTTGTTTTGTGTAGGTCCTTATTTTTCCAGAAATAAGTCAACTTTTTTTGAACCACGTGGTTAGGAATTGTTCCAAGTGGTTCCAAATCTGCATGGACAGACTAGGACATAAGGTGGTAATAAATCTGTATATATAGACTATAACTTTCTATATACATTGTGTCTAGCAGTTCATATTTGTGCTTCCAATATCCATAAGGAATTAAGCATGGGCAAGATAAGGTAGAAATGGAAAACATTTGACACTTCTGATTGGATTGAAATTTTGTTTGTATCTCTAATTCATGAAATCTATCATGCCACAGATTCAAGAAGTTAGACCAAAGGTGACTTTAGTAGTCCACATGACATCGTTTGTTGGAAACTATGATTATATTAGTCAACAACAAGCTCATCAAACCAGACAAACATATCATTTTATTTTTAATCCCTGTCCACCCATGCACTGCAAATTAGGGAAGACTTCTAGCCATCCCCAAGTCTTGTCCTTCCATTCCCGTCTTTGTAGAAATTCAATGCAAATTCAACATTTACTTGATGAGTAAAATATATAAGCATATTTTTGCATCATGGCAGGGGAATTTTGCAAGGCGGTATTGACATCTTTCCCCTTGTCCTTCCATTCCCATTTCTTGGAAACTCAATCCAAATTAAGCATTTACTTGATGAGTAAAATCTAAAGGGATATTTCTGCAAGGTTTTGCATCATGGCCAGGGAGTTTTGCAAGGTGCTACTGGAATCTTTCCCCACTTATATGTTTGCTACAAAAAATACATTGACCCTTACCGCACCAAGGTCTTCAAAAAATACCAACAAAAAAATATTTCCTTCATGAATATAAATCCTTTTCCTCTTAGGGCTTTATGGGAAACTAATTTTTATGGGAAACTAATTTCTCACTGTTTTTCCTTGGTTTTAGCCTTATGAGAAAAACATGCGCAAATTACCAAGTACAGATCCTTAAAATTCCTTCTCACTTGTGGAATGAGTTACCCCAATGTGCCAACCATTGCAAATGTATGTCCCTAATCCAAATACTATGCAAAATTTGCAAGTCTTTAATGTGCATTTATCAACATAGGTACTCCATGTTTTAATAGTTAAACAACCATGGTTGTTATTGTCTCTTGAATGTGATAGATTTGTTGCAAACAATAGAGATACTACATTGTAGTTTATTATGCTGCATTTTCTAATTCCTGGAGATATTTATAAAATGTTTGATTTCTCATTTTGTCTTAACAAGGACACATAGATTGTCCAGAGACATATACCATCAGTGCTAGACGAAGACATGTGATTTAGTCAGGTATATTCGATTCGATTGTTAATCTAAAATATATTTATCTTGTTTGACACGTTTTGACATGCTTTTAATGTGAGAATTTCTCATCATGTACAGGTGCACAATGTTAAATTTGGTAAATTTAAATTTGACATGTTTATTAATCTGTGGAAAATTCTTACCATGCACAGCTTCACAGCTTCAGGGTGAAGCAAACTTGGCTACTAGGCAGCGACACTCCCTGAGGTCATCGTCAGGTAAATTCAATTGTTATTCAATTCATGCTCAAGTCTATATAAACATAAATATTCTTTTACACATATTTCTAAGATCTTGTTGTGCACAGGTGGTGGCTCTCAACATGATAGACGTCTGTCTGAGGGGTTTACAGTTGCCAGTGGACAAACATATAGGACACACTTAATGTCTTATTCTTTAGATACACCATCGCTAGGTAGAGATTGTTTACATACATTTTGACTAGAATTATTCTTTGACATGTTTTTTAATATGTGGAAAATGCTTATCATTCACAGCTTCACAGCTTCAGGGTGAAGCAAACTTGGCTACTATGCAGCGACACTCCCTGAGGTCATCGTCAGGTAAATTCAATTGTTAGTTAATTCATGCTCAAGTCTATATAAACATAAATCTTCTTTTACACATCTTTCTAAGATCTTGTTGTGCACAGGTGGTCGCTCTCACCATGACAGACATCTGCCTAAGGGGTCTACAGGGGCCAGTGGACAAACACAGAGGATGCTATTGCCAAGTAGATATTGTTTACATACATTCTCACTAGAATTCTTGTTTGACATGTTTTTAATATGTGGAAAATTATTATCATGCACAACTTCGGGGTGAAGCAAACTTGGTTACGATGCAGCAACACTCCCTGAGGTCATCGTCAGGTAAATTCAATTCATGCTCAAGTCTATATAAACATAAATATTATTTTACACATCTTTCTAAGATCTTGTTGTGCACAGGTGGTGGCTCTCACAATGACAAACGTCTGTCTGAGAGGGGGTCTATAGGGGCTGATGGACATACACAAATGACACCCTTAGTGTCTTATTCTTCAGATACGCCATCATTAGGTAGAGATTGTTTACATACATTATGACTATAATTTTTGTTTGACATGACTATTTTATTTGTGAACAATTACATGATTTTTTGTGTAAACTTACATGTGATTGCCAATTTTTGGTTTTCTACACGGGCTTCTGGACATTCTAACAATAATGATGGGGTAGAAGACTTTATTTCTATTTTGCACAATGTTCATGCTAATGCAGAGGTTCCATGATGTATTTATAATGAACACATTTTATTTAAATGTCTATAATTTGATTGACAAATTATATATATATATATACTTGTACGTGCATTTTACTTCTTACAGGGTCTACTGCTCCTGATCCTAATCCACCTCCCCAGACAAGGAGAGGTCATCGGGTGCATTAGTATGCTCGCAATGAAAGATATGATCCTCTGTACAGTCATCATAGAGATGTTCCTAAGAAGACTCCTTGGGAAGACAACATCGCTATGTTGAATGTGGAAGAGATGAAGGAGCATTCCTCTAGATTGTGCGCAGAACTTGAGAGTTCAAATCTCTTTTTTGATACTCAACAGTGTCTCCAGATTGTTTTGCACAATCTGAATAGTTTGATCGAGACATATTTTGGGGTTGGACCATAAACCCATATTTTTCATGACATGATGCGTAGGAGGTGATTGTCAGTGATGGATCGCCACAAGTTTGAAGAAATAAAAAAAAATTGTCAGAAAAGAAATGGTCTTTTCATGTTTTGACTTGCGACCTGAAGACAAAAAACGTCTAAAGATCGCAAGATTCAAATATCCACTGATTGCACCACATATTTATTCAAGGTTCCTGTGTGCATATGGGAAGTTCCCAAATAATGACGAGGTTCCTCAGTATTTTGTTAAGATGCTAATTACAGAGTTCCGGTTTCACATGGACCCTGACTATACAGATATGGGATCCAGTTTCTATGGTGCCATAAAAGGTCGTACATATGAACGACGTGATGCACAACGAGATGTTCAGTATAGGCGTCCAATGCTGAATGGTTAGTATAGCCACATCCTAGAGTCGTTGCTTTTCCAAAGGAGTTGGAAATGACATCCCAAATAGCAACAGGGGTGAGGGAAGAGATAAAAGAGCGTGTTGGGTGTGCATTGGCAGAGGTGGAAATCGACGTAAATACTATGCCATCTTCAACCAGTAGGGATGAAGGCCCATTTGATGATTATTCTGATGATCGCTTGAAAAGTATGAGTTGATTAGAGCTTGAGTAGTATGCAACGTACTGTGGAGACAATTATAAGCAAGTCATCCCTCGACAAAATCAAAACAGAGGCATGGTATATAGGAATGCTATAATATATGAAATTTATTATATGAAATCTAATTTTTTTATTCTCTAAATCCAATGTCTATAAATTATATGAAATTTATGCAGTATACCAAATTCATCAATGATGACGACTTTGATGATACGTATTTTCTTGATCGGGAAGAAACATAGGCTAGTGGCACAAATATAGATGTTGAGGAAATTCTAGTTTCACAATTTCCATAGGGGACGTGTAGGGACTCATCCCTAGCGTGTCATTTTTTATTTTTTTATTTTTATTTTTTTTAAATAGAAGATCAAATTCTCATTTCCTATCTTCTCTAGACTGTTTAAAAGACGCACAGCATCTTCACCACATATATGGTTAATCACATACTAAGTCCACAACTTTTACAATATCATATATCATTTTCACAACATTATAATAACTTCTATTACTTTCATACCATTATAATAACCTAAATCATTTTCACACATTACATTGAAACCTATCACTTTCACAATACTGTAAGACTCCTCTTATCTTAACCACATTATGATAACTCATATCATAACTTTCACATTATTTTAAGATTCCTATTATCTTAACTGCATTATTATAACTTTCACAATCTTTTAAAACTCCTCTTATCTTAACCACATTATAATAACTCATATCATAACTTTCATATTACTTTAAGAATCCTATTATCTTAACAACATTATAATAAATCATATTATAACTTTCATAATACTTTAAGACTCCTATTATTTTAACCACATTATAATAACCTATATCATAACTTTTACAATATTTTAAGACTCCTATTATTTTAACCACATTATAATAACTTATATTATAACTTTCACACTACTTTAAGACTCCTATTATTTTAACCACATTATAATGACTCATATCATAACTCTCACAATACTTTAACCACATTATAATGACTTATATCATAACTTTCACAATACTTTAACCACATTATAATGATTCATAGTACCTTCACCGTCTCATATCTAAAAAGGGTTCATGTAATTCTATAACTTGAACGAGTTCTTTTCCACCATTCAATTCTAGATCAAAATAATACGGAGATAAAACTTAACAAAAATTTCTTTCCAAACCTTCAACTCTACGTCAAGAGATACATAAACTAAGGCTGCTTAGTCACAATGATATAATACTCGTATTGATACTATATATCCAATAAAGTTTATGTTGAACTCTATCATCACAAAGCATTTAATTTATAGTTACATAAAACAATAATATAGCTTCCAAAGTTGACCATTGACTCGTGGAGATTAATGTAGATACTCGGAGAGCTTGGGTGAGTCTCATCTATACTTCTTAACACAATGATACAATAAATTACACCCGATATATAAACCACACTAAATAAAATTCTGTGCAAAACAATGATATATCCTAAGTATCGTTTCCATTTTTTATGATTATCTTTTCCTAAAGCGAAATGGAATGATAAAAAACACCGATTGTATCTATGCATACATATGATATATTTTACAACCTAATTGTCATTTGCAACAGGAAAATATTAATAATTCCTAAATCTGGAAATTGGTCGAGTATAACCTCAAGCTACCTTCATTCTGATAATAAATTATGGTGGAACGATAAGCTAATATCGACTAGATTATGAGCATACCGATATTGTGACCGAAATACCGGTTGTGAGAATTATGAAGTGAGTTCAGCGTACAACATTCAATAGAGGAATACAATTTTCATTCACATTAAGAACAATATAACATTCAGTAGATATTTACGATTTCCCTTTCATATTCAAAATAGAAATATACATTCAACCAGAGAATACGATTCCCCTTCAGCTATAGAGATCCGATCCACACTGTATTCTACATACCGGCGTTGACCTACACTGCATTCTCCTTATAGCACAAGATAAGTTTTCATTCTATTAACAGGCAGAGAAAATTCAATATCCTTTACATCCAAAACAGTAATAACACTAAATCAATTAACACGATTTCCAGAAATGCAGGTTTAGGCAGTAGCAATTCTGTAGACTACATTTTATACACAACAATAAGGCAAAATCAAATTGATAGAAGAACGTCTAGATCTACACGGAGGAATTTAAGAGCAGTTCCACGAATCGCCTGAAGAGATCTGAAATTGCTTCAAGAATGCAACAGGGTTTTATAGAGTACAAAGGTTTAAAATATCAAATCGATTTCACTTTAGTGATCTTTAGAAATGTACAGAGTGCAAGAATTAATATCTCATATCGATTTCAATATAACGAATTTAGAAATGCACAGGAATTCTACAGAGTGCAAGATTTAATATCTCATATCGATTTCAATATAACGAATTTAGATATGCACAAGAATTCTACAGAGTGCAAGATTAAATATCTCAACTCGATTTCAATATAATGAATTTAGAAATACACAGGAATTTACAGAGTGCAAGATTAAAACATCTCCGATCTACTTCAATCAACAAAACTAGAGACGCACAGGGATATCCAGAATTTATAAATAACTGAAAGAACCGGATCCAACCAATACTCTATCCTGAAACCTATTCTTCATTTCAGGGAATCGTAGCCAAATTTATAATTTCTAATTGTAATAGTAAACAATAACTACAATCACAACTAGAGTAAAATCTGTACTTCAGAACCAAATTTTCTTTCAAATTTTCCAATTCCAGAAGTGACTAAGTTATGGATACCTTGTTATAACCTACATCCTAATAAGTATACTGAATTTATCAAAACTATAAAATCATTTCACTTAATATACCAAAATGAGAAACATATAAAACACAACATAATACTGAAATAATCATTGAACCTAATTTGGCAGTCAAGGTGGGAGTCGATTGCGGCGGCTCACCCGGTTGTCTAGATCCAACTTGACGAGATACCGACAACCTCTCCGTTGACCTCCCTACCGTATTGGGGTTGCTCTCCTTCACCCCGAACCCCCGAGCTAATGGGGTCGTAAGAACACACTAGCTAACTTCCCGAAAGGATCTTTCAATCCCCGTTCCAGCAAATCCCAACTCTCAAGAATCATAACATAATCCAAGATTATGATGCCCATCCAGCATTAGGGAGCAAGAGATGTCCCTCTCTCCTTCTCCTCCCTCATGATATAGCAAAAGTGTGTGTGCCATGTGTCTGTCCATGCACATATTTAATTTAATTTAATATTTTAATTTCAAGTATTCTCAATTACATGTGTCTCAATGTCTTTAGTGTGCACCTAATGTTGAGATATTGTAACTTCACAGAATATTATATTTGTACTTTATTATTCCGGAGATGTTTCACTCCTCCGTGAAGATCTTATTGTATATCCAGAGATGTTTATTCCTCCGTCGGAATGTGGTAACTCGGGTTATTAGACTTCCCTAGTGGGGGTCGGCCCTATATGTGTTATGTGGGTCAAAGGGTTATTAGACCACCCTAGAGGGGTCGGCCCAGTCAGTTGTAGTGGGGTATTTAACCCATTGGTTAAATACGAACCTACGTGTACCTGTGTAAAATACATGTCAGTGTAGTGTATAAATAGAGGAGGTGTGTTACTCATTTGATACACTCACACACACTTGAGGATAGCGCACTTGTGGAGGAGAGGTCTGCTATTGTGGAGGAGGAGATCATGTCTCAGGGTTTCATCTTTGTATATTGCCGGTCATCTATATTGAGGAAGCTTTGCTGGGTTTTCTACCCCATGAGGGTTTCCCAGGATAAATCTCTGTCTCTTGTGTTTATGCTGTGCTTGTTGTTTCTTCAGTGATCCTGTATATGCTATTATTGTGAAATGGAATGTAATGCTGCTATTTTCTGTCTTAGCATATTAAATATTAACACCTAATTCCCTAAATCAGTGAGAGTTAAGTGTAGAAGAGTCCTACGTCTATTTTGGTTCTCTTTTAATTTACTTAATATCTTTTAGAAAACTAATTGTTTTTATTTATTTAAATTCTTTTAAATAATAAAAAATTTGTTTCTTTTAATTAAAATCTAATTCTATAAAAGAAATTTAAAAGTTTATAATATATTTATTTATATATATATAAATATTTGAATTTAAATTTTTTATAAAATAGTATTTGCAAACTTGAAGTTTAAGCTTCTAATAGGACTTTACTATAATACATTTAGTTTAGTTTTAGTTTTTCTTCTTTTCATAAAGTAGATAAGTAAAGTACTTTAAACTAAACAATTTGTTTTTGTTTTGTTTCTTTTTCCATTTCAAATATTTTTTCTTTTCTCGTAAAAATAAAATAAGGAATATTATTTTATTTTAATTTTATTTTTGATTTAAAGTCACTTGAATTTATCTTTGACAAATTTTCAATTTCTTCCTATGTTAAATAACATTATCTTTTTCTTGTCTAGATGCCTCTTCGGCGGGCCTTTCTGATAGTTTCATTTCTTCCTTCTTATGGGGAGTACTGTGTAGCGATCGGGAGTCGTTACCATGATCTCTCAACTACGCTTCTTAGAGACTAAGCGATGTTGAGGGATAAGGCTCTCCTTAATGCGCGCCCATCAACCCATCGTACGAGACCAAATCATTATGGCCTTGCCTGTACGGCATACGCTTCTCCGGGTGAGCTGAAACGGCTTCACTTGTGCGTGAATTGCTAATTCAGGGTCGACAATGAGTCGTTGTACCCCTAAGTGTTCTTTCCATTCTTATGACCCCTTTAATTCCATTGTGGGTCAGTCAGTAAATCATCTTACCTGCCACTGCACACACACACACACTCAACGCACATTAGTAGCACTACACTATAAAACATTTTCATCATTCTTTTCAATATCTCATTCAGTCGAGTCTACTAAATATTCATCATTTTAACATCATGCTTCGGTCAGTCGAGCATGCTCATCATTCAATGTTTTATCTTAGTCAGTCGAGGATAAAAATAATCATCATTTATCACTTTTCATTCTAAAGTATTTTCATCATTTTTCATTTTTCATTCTAAAGTATTTTCATCATTTATCATTTTCTCGGTCAATCGAGAGTATCCATCATTCATCTAATCATTTTCATTTCACGTGTAGAATTCAAAGCACACATTCACGGTCCAAATATTTATAAATATGGGTCACTTCAAACCAGTGCCCTCAATAGTCAAATCCGTCATAGGTCTCAAATACTCTAATCGATCATAGGTCTCTCATAATCTAGTCAATCATAAGTCTAAAATAATCAAATCAATCATAGGTGCCGAGGTGGGCATTACAGGATGCAGGTAGAAATATTCCTATATCATGTCTTCTAATCATGGGTCTTAGCTTTTGCATAAAAGGTTTAGATCCTGGTTTTATGGGTATTATGTGTTATATGACAATAGTGTCATATGTCCTTAAATATTCACCTACACGCAAACACAACCATATATTATTTAAACATTTTAAGGTACTTATGTTTTAGATCTGTAGTGAAGAGTTTAGAAATCTTGATATATTTTGGATCCTTCTTTGTAGATATCTTAAAATATTCACTTCCTGAGATTTAGGATGTATAGTAGGTTTGACAGAAACAACATTTTTGTCAAAGATTTTTTCCATAGGAACTATCCCTTTGCGTATAATATTGTTCTTTAATTGCAGAATATTATGATTAGCAATGTAACTTGTAAATTCTAGAGCTAACGTCACTTGTTCTTGAATTAATTATGCATCCTTGGTTCTTTCATATTGATCTATACATGAGGTAGAAAATTCACCTACCATATAAGTGAACCTCCTTATCTATTTATCATATTCAAATACTTGCCAATATTTCAGATTATCATGGATTGATGGTTTGTACCTCATCTCAACTTCATACTTTAGTTGTGGTCCTTTGGGGGGTTTAAAAGTATTGGAATCTAAAGTCAAGGCATTGTCCTTCTAATTCAATTCTCTAGGAACAATAGTGATGTTAAAATAATAGAAATAATTGTCTATAAGGTCCCATACCTAATTTCTATAAGCTCTCATCCTGGGGTGCTTTGTTTGATAAATGCCTTTAATTTGTTGGACCACTAGCTCCGAGTCTCCAAATACTGAAATATTGGTAATTCACATTTTCCTAGTATCCTCAAGCCCAAGGATCAATGCCTCATAATCTACTACAGTGTTTGTGTCTTCAAATTATATTTGTGGTAGACATGATTTTTGCCTAATTAAATAAAAGGTACAAGTATCTTAATATTTCCCAGCTCATGTTCAATGTTAAAGGGGACATCATGTATGTCTCACTCCCTTTGCTTATTTTCCATCTTTTTGGGTTGGGGGTTATCATTTATTTTTGCAGTAGCAAATTTGGAAGGTTCATTGGCTTTGTCCTTTGACTGGTCATTTCTTTTAGCAGAAGAAATGGGGTTAGAAATTTTATCTTTTAGCCAAATTACAAGGGATATTTTTGGAGGAGGTTTATTTTCTTTGTTTGCAGTAGGGAGTCTTGGCCTGAGGTCATATTTTTTCTCCAAATCATCCTATAATGTGTCAGTAAAATTTTTGTACTAGGAAGAAGACATTTCATATCCACCATTCTCTTGTTCATGCTCATAATCATATGTAGTATACTGTAGTGAAGAGTTTATAAATCTTGATATATCTTGAATATCCATACCACAGGGGACGCAATTATGGATATTCATGTATCATGTCTTCTAATCATGGGTCTTAGCTTTTGCTTAAAAGGTTTAGCTTCTGTTTTTATGGGTATTATGTGTCATATGACAATAGTGTCATATGTCCTTAAATATTCACCTACATGCAAACAGGTATGGATATTTATTTTTGATAATATTTAATTACACGCAAACACATCATTTTTTTCATAGGTGAATATAAGTATCATTTTCTGAAAAAGAAAATTGGTGATATAATTCAATGTGTTCAGTGTGCACATGATAAATTGGGTTCTTCTCAAGTTGATTATACCTTAATTATCACAATGGAGTAGTGTAGCATGTAAACATTGTACCTAAAAATCTCCAAGAACCCTTCTCAATCAAATCAGTTTACAAGCTACACTGCCCACAACTTTATACTCTGTTTTTGTGAATAGGTTATCATGGGATTCCTTTTGCTTACCAATGACCATGAAATTACAACTGAACCAATACTAAATGCAAATCCATAAGTGGGTTTTCTTTCTTCCACACAGCCTGCCTTCCCACTCCATCACTTCACAAGATACACTGCCCATGATTTTACACTCTATTTTTTTCAATAGGTTATCATGGGATGCCTTTTGCTTACCAATTACCATGAAATTACAACTGAACCAATGCTAAATGCAAATCCAGAAGTGGATTTTCTTTCTTCCACGCAGCCTTCCTGCCCAATCTTAATCCCAATGACAAACCAATCAAAACTTGTCAATCTTCACAAACTTGAGTTCAAATCCAGTGTGCCTTCTACATAATTTAGTATTATTTTCACTACATTCCAATGCTCTCTCTTTGTTGGATTCATAATGTTAAAAAAACAAGTCTGCCAACTGCATCACTGAGATCAAGCCTTGTGTTGGTAACATATATCAAACTGCTTACCAACTTCTTGTAGATTTCCCATCCACATGCTGTGAATCAATGTTGATTGCCAATTTTAAAGTTGAATCCAAGAGGCTTGGTAAATCCTTACAGACTATAGTCATTTGAACTTCTCTAAAAGCTCTCTCACATATTTTTTTGCAAAAGAAATATAGCTTCTTTTTTCTACCATAAGTCCCAAAAATATAATGAAACATAAATGGATCTCTTATTTTAAAAATGTTACAATTGACTTTAAGTTTAAACTTCCTCAATTAGACTGTCATGGCTACCAACTGAGATCAAATTATCAAATTAACCACAAGGACTATTGTCTCGCCCTGTTTGACTAACTTATAGTGTTACTTATCTTTCTCAACCCCTTTGGTCTACTTGCATAAACCTAGATAACCACATCTTCTTTGGTCTTGGATGATTTCATGATACTATCAAGGTCCCCTTGGCCAATTGGTACTTACCTCTACTTCATTTGATAAGGTACCTGGTTCTTCACATAGTTCAACTAAATTTCAACACCTGAAGTTGAATTCCCTCTAGCTTTGTTACGTCTATGCTAGGAAAACTACCTAAATGCTCTGCATATGATGACTTGGCAAACACATCTCTATTAAAAAAATTTGGCAACATAATCAAACAATTAATAGGCTTTCACATACTCAACATAACCAACAAAAATATACCTATAACTTTTGTTATCCAACATATTTCTTCTTTTGGGACATGAAAATACTGCCAAAGGTAAGGAAATGTTTTACCTTAGATTTTGTATGGTCCACACCTCCTCAGGTATGATGAATTGAACCACTTTCTTGGATTGTAGTTCATTAGGTACAGTATAGTATTCACCGCTTCTTCCGATAAGGAATAATCAATACCTCTACTATGAATCATGCATCTAGACATCTCGATAATCTATTGGTTCTTTCTCTCTGCAACACCATTCTGCTAAGGGGTAAATGCCTTCATCAATTTTCACTTTATCCCATGGGAGTTCCAAGTACCTATACAACTACATTGAATTTTACTGATCACTATAATCATTCCTCAAATTTTATTTTCAGACAATTTTCTAAATATTTTAAACATCTCAAATAATTTGAATTATTAATAGTTCGCAAAATTGACCCAAATATTCTTTGTGAGGCCATCTACAAAAATCAGAAAATTCAAAACACATGAAACATTTACTACACTGAAAACTTTGGGCCACATATATTACTGAATATCAATTCAATTTGTTTCGTTCATTCCACACTCTTTTAGAATTTGCTAATATAGCTTGACCGCTAGACATGCTTAACATGTTTTTGCTTCATCTAGGATTTTAGGTATAACACTTACCATCCCCACTTCGGTGAGCAACTACAAATAGAGAAAGTTGAGATCGCCATAGCTCTCATGCCACAGACTGTTGTCATCTCCATCAGTTGCCACCAAGGCTGCTTGTTTTGCAATAGTGTCTCCAAATCTACGCAAGCCTTCTTCAAAAGCAGCTGCAATTACCTTATAGTTGCATTTGGTATCCCTAATCAAACACTCGTCGGCGTAAAATTTCACCTCAGCATTAAGTTTCCTAATTTGTCTACAGAAAGTAGGTCGTTCCTCAAAGCTAGGACATACAAAACATCACAAATATTTTGCACCTTACATCATCAGTATGGTGCCACTCTTTGCACTTCATACTGCTCCCCATATCCAAGTGTAACAACTTTATTTCTTCCCTCATTTTCAGGAAGAGATGAAAACTTAAATTATTTTCTGGAACACCACACACTTTCAGGTTCCTTAGTAAAGCAGTGGTTCAAAATTTAAACTCATCTGTGTCATTGTGATGCTTAAAACAAAAACTACTTTCCTCTTTCTCCTTTCTGGTATCTATATTACTGTTGATAGATCTATCTATGTGCCTCCTAATACTAAAAGGAAAAGGAACTATACAAATATTTTCTATGTGACCAACTTTTCCATTTCTCAAATGAAAAACTTATTTATGTCCAATGTTTCTAGTGTTTAGTTTATGTAGTAGAATTTGATCATCGTTTTTTTAGTTTCCTCCTTCAATTTGTAATTTGAGGAGGACATTCCAAGACAGTTCAGTATATTGGTCTTTATGATGATGGATCATATTCACTAGGAACTACAATAAGGTTCTTGAAAAAGCATGCCAATAAGCTAAAATGTTACTTTTACCAACCTAAAATTGTAGACAATTACAAATGTGTCTGTATAAATATCAAGGAAATAATAAAGTCATGAAAGGCTAAAAGCATAGAATAAACACGAGACTATAGCAACTAGGAACTTATGGCTATCTGAATATATAACCCAAAGTCAAGGTCACTCCTGTTGAATAACCACTTGGAGTTATTTCAATAAATTAACCATATAATGTTCTCATTTACATTCCACGACGTAGGTATAGATATTTATTTTTGATAATATTTAATTACTTTTGGTATATTTTGTCCCCAAACTTGTATATATATATATATATATTAACTTTCATTTTGACTTTGCAGCCCACAAAAAATGAGGAGCCATTGGTGTTCCGGTCCGAAGGTTGAGATGGATCTGCTGTAGTTGTAAATCAATAGTGCTCCAAATTCATTGTACGTACTTTTCATCTCAATCTATAAAAGAGAAGGCAGAGGTATAGGTTTATTTATTTAGTTTTCGATTGAGCAGTTAGCAGTTCACTATTTTCTTGTAGCATTTTTTTAGAAGTAATGAAAAGAAGTCATGTGTAGGTTTATTTATATGCTGACATAAGTGTGGAAGTGCCTTTTTGATGTGATTGAGGTAGTATTTTTAGTCACCCTCTTCAACAGTATGATTCCAGGAGGCTTTCCTTATCCCTAGTTAGAAAATATCTAGCCCTAGTTATACTGTCATTCAGTCTTAGTGCTTATATTTGTTATTGATTTTTTATGAAAGAGTACCATACAAAATATTCTTTCATTGAGTTTATTGATGTATCTATCAATGTAAAATCCATTTATGGATGGGAACAAATGTAGTATGACCAGAAATTAGGGTATTTCCATGTTTTTAATGATGCAATGCTTAATTTGGTCGCTCGCATGTGGAGCACAACTCTTCCTCAGTCATGGAAACTTATAAATGATTTTGTGTCTACAATTAGATTTATGTGCACGATGGTTGAGCAGGTGCCCAATCAAGCCAACGAGTTTCTGAAGATGTCTACAAAGGTTGTTTCTCATTTGGAACACATGAAGGTGTTTCAGCTGTTAGGGGCGACTTCGGATTTGGTTATGTTATTGCTTGCTTCGTTTCAGAGCAACTGTTAGTGTGCATTGGTTTGGCATTGATGCATAGGACCCAAATTGACAATTCCCTAACTCAAACATTCTTCAAACAATTGGTTGGTCTCTATATCTCCTAGGAAGATACACAAGATCCAAATCATACTTGTATTGCAAGAAAATATTGGAAATGCATCCAGATCTTCTAGACGAGGATCTACTAGGACTCACATTTGTGACAGAATTGAAGAACTGGGTTCCCGAAAGGTTATGGAACTTTGTCCAGGGTGCAGGGACTTGATTGTAAATAGTAAGAATTGACATCAATATGTCAAGCTGCTGATTCAATGTCATTTTGTGACACCATTTGCAGATCAAATTAAATGCTTTGCTCAGGGAATTTCTGATTTGCTTGGGAATTCAACACCTCAACAGTTTCTTTGAGCTTTAGAACATGAATATATGGATCTAATGTTGTACAGAGAGGGTATGTTGGTTTATGTGTACATGATTGGAAAGACCATATGGAGTATCATGAGTGCACTGAAGTTAGTGATCAAATTATTTGGTTATGGCAAGTGTTGGAATATCACTTTTGTTTTGTCATGCATTTATAATGTAACTGAAATTCATGCATGTCCTATGTATCTGTGAGGTAAATAAGGGGAATTAATTTTAAACCATAACTCTTGAGTCTTTTCATTAAAGTGCAATAATTATAAGAAAAAGCCTATGGTTGGGGAGTTTCACAAGGTTTTCCAAAAGCCAGAGCCTTAGCTAAATGGAATACTATAAACTTTTCTCCTCTGAAAAGCTATTCCAGTGGCACATTTAAGTTGATTCATCAACCATAAATAAACTAATTGTGATTAGCATCCAATTGCACAGTTATAAGGATGAATATCTTACCTTGGTTGACAAAAACAGGGACCAAAAAATGTCTTCTCCTTTAGGAAGTTATCAAGCTATACCTTTTTCTCAACGATAATATACTTGGTTTACTAGTCCTTGTCTAGTCATACTACAGTTGCTTTCCACCATATATGAGACTTTCCATATTATTGGGTTTTAGTCAGTGTCTCAAATAGATTTACATAGATACAACCTATTTCTCTAATTTGTATGCCCATTTATTAAATTGGCCATGAATTGGATTTTCTTCCCATCTTTGACTTGTCTATTAAGTTTGTGATAATGATGTCCCTTTCGCACTTATTCAACTTCATAAGATAGCTATGGTTATATGTTAATCACATGATCTTCCAAGAGATGTGTCTGCTGAAGATTTGGCAAGAAATTTGGACTTAAAAGAGTTGAATGAAAGGCCATATATGTTTCAAGCAATTTCTACATATGATGGGGTTGTCCTTTATGTCATTTGGAGGGAGAAACTGTGGAACACCTGTTACTAGGATGCGCATATACCAAACAGGTGTGGAAGGATTTTACCACATTTCACAGGATCAAATCTGTGCTGGGAGCCAGAGGCAGAGATAACAAGTTTTGAAGGACAATCTGTGCAACTTCTGGTTGCTGCATTTTTAAATTTTGTCTTTGGACACAATTTTAAATTTTGCAGATGTTAGTTACTCCACTGATATGTGGACAGTTGTGTAACCTTTTGAATATGCATATGAATCATATTTGGATATGGATATGAATCATATTTGTAACCTTGTGTAACAATTTTACATTTGGATATGCATATGAATCATAGTTGAAACCTTTATGGGCGTCATGTTATTTTATATATAGTTGGATGTTGGATGGGAACAAATGCAATTTTCAGTAACATTCTTTTCCTAATAAATGTGTGAATGTCTTCATTGTGATTGATTTAATGCGTGAATGTGTGAATTGTGATTGATTTAATGAGAAGGTTACACATGTTCTAGCAACATAGTTGAGCATAAGTGCTTTAGATTAATGTTTCAAATTGGTTTGGACGTCACTTTTGGTTCTTGATGTGTTTGAATGCACTAATGTATTGGGAGTTTAGAGGGAACCTTTTCAAATATAAAATTGAAAACAAAGAAATGAATCAATTTTTTTCTTTTCATAATACATTAACTAACTAACCAATCATGAACACCTACATGTTTGAATGGAAATTTTAGTACAGTTTACATTCCAAATTGGCACAATGGAAACGAAACCCCACAACATCATATACAAGAAGAATATTTGTTGTTTAGAGCTCTTCTTAAGCAGCGAGCACAATAAATTTGAAATAATATTTTAGTTATTCTTATAAAAAAATGGTTCTAATTTTTTATAAATATTTATGCATGCTTGACACACAATGAAGTTCACATGGAATTGTTGCTTGCTTAGTGCACTGCATTCTTGTACATTACATTTCCATTTTATACATTGCAGTTGAAAGAATCGTGGTAGTGTAGTTCATCGAATAAAATCCAGTCTCCGGATGTGAATATAAACCTTATCTATTTAGCAATCTCATGATGTTATTGTGTTTTTCAGAGTATACCCTTTCCTCTCGTGATGTAGTCCCCTTGACCTACTATTGATACTTGTGAACATTATTAAAATCATCTCATCTTATCAAGAGAGAATAGGGGGCTAGAATTGTTCACAGGTGTTTACCCAAATCACTCTCTATCATTGAGCTAGCATCCTGCAACATCATATACAAGAAGAATATTTGTTGTTTAGAGATATTTTTAAGCAGTGAATAGAAGAAGTGTGATAGTGTAAAATATAGAGTGATAGAGATCGAAAGTTTTCAAACTATAAAAAAATCTACATAAGAGTAGGTACCAATGTATCTTAAATATTTCTTTTTCAATGTTTAGAATGAAAAATAAATAAACAAGCTATAGTTGCACATTCAAAATGGAAAAGTTGCAACTCTATGTAAGATATGGTATGAAATTTTTTAGAAGGTATCAATTCTTAGCAGCCACTCTACCTATTCGTATAATTTCTAGTAACATGATTGTGAACAAACATTTGAGAAAATGCCAGGATAAACATCTACCTAGTGCATTAGTGCACAACATAGAACATTGTGTACCAATATTCATGCTAAAAAATTAAAACATCTAGAAAAAAAAGCCATGTTTTGATAATGACCACATGTGAATCTCACACTTGGACATCCCAACACTTGTTGTGGCTTATCTCATCTCTATACATTGGAATCTAAGTCATACATTGATAGAGTTAACAAGACAAATACAACTAACTGAAAATCTGGAATGCATTAGCTTGTTAGTCATAATGTTGTATAAATGGATCATACCTAACTTGCTGGGCAGACACATCAACATAAAACTATTGATTATTTCTATGCATAGATAGATGTAACAGATACTTGTAAGATGCAATAAGAATATTACTTATTTCAAAGCCACCGAGGAACTCTTGTTTAGCATAAGGGAGAATGAACATCAATGCATATCACATATGAGATCATTTTGGCTTCAACATAGGAGCATTCCTTGAATTTGAAACTGTAAAATAATTTTAGGAACATGTTCCTAAGGGTTAAAAAAGCACCAATAGATTGCTGATTTAAAATTAGAAAAAAAAATAACACGTTCCAAGGCATGAAAGAATCATCAATAGAGTTTGGAATTATTGACACTAACTATGTGATGTACACTAAAAAATGTAATAGGAATACACAAAACTGAATAAGTGAGTTGACTTAGCTTGGACTTTAGCTAAGTGATTGGCCAAGACCTGGTAAGTCTTGCGAGTTAAAGTCGAAATGTGAGTCTTAAATAACTCTGTCAACTTCATGACTACTTTATGAATCTAGACAATGCCAATGATATCCACACAAAGTTCATTGATCTAGGGTAATCACAAATCTACATACATTAATTTACTTTTTGGTTTCTAGGTTAAGTGCATTGAGCTGGTTGCCTCCTATTGAGGAATAAAAACACTTTCATCCATGGTGGGTTTGGCAAGTAAATTATCAAGAATGCTATGCACTATTAGCTTATTTGGTTGCCCCCTGGAGTGTACATTTAAAAAAAAAAATGTAATCACTTACAAAAAATATTGATAAATACACTTTTCATATATATATATATTTATAATTGATAGACTCATATCTACAAATAATTGTACCATGTCTTATTTGAAAATTAATCCAATTACAATTTTCATGTGTTATTTGCCATGTATTGTATTGTTTTTATGTGAGGGAAAATATAATTCAATATAGTTTCCATTCCGTATGAGTGATTAGTAGGAAGGCTAGCTGCTAACTCTACCACAAGCATTAACATGTGATTGTTGTCTCACACTTGCCACCTTTCATAACATGGACAAGCCACATAAATCACAATCATACAATCTAATCAAACATCTATACAGATACAAATAACTTCGTCACACCTCAAAATTATGTTGAATGGTATTTATACTTTCCCTTCTTTTTCTATTTATATTATATAATTAGTTTTTTATAATTACTCAAAGCAATAATCCCTAACACAATTGTACATAATATATTTGAAATATTTTGAAGTTAAAATTTCTAATGGAGAAGCAAAATACTTAAAAAATGAAATGTATTGCTGCAAGAATAAAGAAAGGAAACACTTTGTCAAAAAATGTGTACATCACAAATACATGTGTTTATGGATGAATTATAGTGGTACCATAAAAATATTCAATATGATTTGTAATTGAAATTAAAATGGAAAGTGAAAAAGATATAAATATCTACGAAACAATATGATTTCACTACTACATTTTTGGCCTTTAGGGGGGGGTTGTCTTCCACCCCCACAAGTGACCTACGGGGGGGTTTTGGTAAAACTGCCCCTAAAGGCACCGATGTTAAAAGTTTTTCCCTTTAAGGGAGGTTTTTGACGAGATTGGAACCGCTCCCAAAAGTGACTTTTGGGGGCGGTTTGTAACCCCCCTCATAGAGGTCAACAGAGGCTGTTTTAAACCCCCCTCGTAGACCCCTTCATAGAGACCTACGGGGGAGGTTTTCAACCCCCTTCATAGAGACCTATGAGGGTAGTTGTGAACCCCCCTCATAAGCCCCCTCATACAAACCTACAAAGGCATTTTGTAACCCCTCTCATAGAGGACTATAGGGGCGGTTTCAAACCCCCCTCGTAGAGGCCTATAGGGGAGGTTGTGAACCCCCCTCGTATAGTCCTATAAGGGAGGTTTGGAACCCCCCTTGTAGAGGCCTATAGGGGCAGTTTAGAACCCCCCTTGTAGAGGCTTATATGGGTGGTTTTGAACCCCCATCGTAGATCCCTATAGAGGCAGTTTGAAACCCTCCTTGTAGAGGCCTACAGGGGCAGTTTGGAACCCCCCTCGTAGATTCCTATAGGGGGGGTTTTGAATCGCCCTCATTGTAACATACAAGGGCAGTTTTGGACACCCCTCTTAGTGACATATGAAGTCGGTTTAGAACCCCCCTCATAGAAACATACAAAGACAGTTTGAAACCCCCCTATAGCAATAAAAAATCATCATAAAATATATTTTATTAAAAATACCAATATTGCAATAACATTAGGGCACGGAGGAATCGAACCACCAACCTCCTGCTTGTAAGGCAGGCACACTTCCATTGAGCTAGCACCCTTTAAGAATTGGGTAATTGAGATATTGCAAATGGTGAGGGTCAATATAGATTGTTATTTTTGAATTGTAGCAATATATAATCGCAACTTCCCTATACATAGGTAAATTAGAAATTTCCTTCTATATAATACACCCAAAACATGAAGGCTTGAGATAGTCACAAAAGCAACAGAAGTGTTTCAAACTGGCTAACCATCATATAAATTGGATAAGCCATTTTGGATTATCTGTAACTTCGAAAATTTATGTTACTCTTGCTATTATTGAGAATGTTCTATCATACAAGTACACCATGTTTATTGAAGAAGAGCTTCATTAAATTCATTTATGTTGCTTTCCATGGTGGCATTACGTGAAAGGAACCCTATTAATTGAGAAAGCACTCCATTAAAGGAAATAAGGAACTTTATGATGAGAATGTTAGATCTCCTCATAGAGCACATTTCGTAGTACACCCTACACATTGGTCCTCTTCTTCTCAACAAGACTGGACTATTGATTCTAGAGCTACCTAACACATAGTATATACTTATGTATCACTATGTACTTGTAATTATGGTCAAGGTCAATTTATTTCATCTTCTAAACTAATAACCCTCTCGGGGTGTATTCCCTTGTTATGTGGGCCCATAACCCTTCTTGGGAGTACACCTCATTTGAGTTGTGTATAAATGCACAACTCCAACTCTCATTTGCACCATCTCAACTTGTGAGCTTCTAAATCTGAAATATGAAGTGTTATAAGTATAAGGGAACTTAATTTTGGTGTTCTTTCTTGTCATTGGAAACTTTCTCTTGGGTGCACTTGTGTATTTCTGCTTTTGGCACTTGTGATTCTTTTGCACTTTCTCTTAGGCACACTAGACCTATCTCTTGCTAGTGCACTTGTAAGGAGGCGATTTTAGAATTTGGGTGAGATTTGGTTCCAACGATTCTTCCATTGACCCTTGTAAATATAAACAAGATTCAAAAAAGTGCATTCAATGGATTCTATAGCAATTGAAACAAACATATTGTAATCTCTGAAAGATTATTGTATAAACATTTATGAAAGCTCAACATAAAGCAGTTGGTCAACCTTCCCAACTATATTTTCTGAGTATTTTATGTAATTGATGAAATGTAGTTGTTTGTATGTTGCGACTTCACAGCATCAACCAATTTATTGGAGAAGTCTCCGTCCATTACTCAAATTTGCAGCCCTTGGGTGTGCAAGTTCCCCCACTATTTTCTTTGTTTTCAACTCTTTGTTTTTGTTACTCTTAGTTTTCTGTTTTGGTTACAACAATAGTTGCTAGATAGAAGGTATTTTTTTTTATACAAGAAACCAAAAAGCATTGGAAAGAAGGAAAATGTTTAAAATATGACGTTTATAAAAGAAAGTTCTCAATACCTTGAAAATCAGTGCCTTTGCTTAGTTGACATCAATTCAATAAGAGCCTAATTGTCATGTACAATAAGGTAACAAATTTAACAAAATAAGCTCTGTTTCATAACTCAAACATGTTACATACCACCTTGATAGAAATTCAAAATGGAAATTGAGAAGGGATGTGTAAGATTCCTTATGACCTAAGCATCCACAAGTTGGATTTCCATAAGAACACCAACAGTTCATGTCATGAATGCATTTTGAGAATATTTACAATAGTTAATGGTAAAACATCCCAAACAGGTATCTTCAAGCAGACCTGATTTGTGATCAGTCATCCTCATCATTCATATACTTCTCTTGAACAGCTACAGTCGTAATCTCATCTGTAAAGGAAGACAACTTACGGAACATGATAAAAAGATGATTTTGAAAATAACAAAAAGTATAAACAAAATGTGCATATCATAAGCATTAAATCAGAAGGATATCTATAATAATCCTAATCCAAGGGCCCAACCGCAATTTTTCTAAACTCAACAATATCTCCTTCAATACTAGCAAAGACATATCCATTGGTTTTATCGATAAGCTTAACAAGATTCCCAACACTCTCCTTGTCATGACAATTTGCAAAAAGAAAAACTCCAAGCATTCAGAGAGTGACAAGAGAGTAAAGTTGGATAGCACATGATTTGGCACAAACAGCATGATATATGCATTATTACTCAAAAATATACGTACCTAGATGTCCAAGGTTGCAAAACTAACCAAGAAAAAGTCTTCAATCACCTCACACAATTCCTTGGTAAGTTCTGTCATAAACAGCGCACTACAACAAAAAAGGTCACCATTAAGCTCATTGGTGAGGGTCAAAAGAGTGTTTGTCACCCAAAACTGAATGTCACCAAGGGCCTCGTCACCAAAATTATAGGTGATGTGGTGACATTCAAGGTCCATCACGAATAATGATTATAATGAAGGATCGTGACCGTCATCATTTCATATGAACAACTATGATTTATGGTGATGGACCTTTCATGGCCCTCACTATTGTTATGGTAACGTTAGTTGACCGTCACCATTGCTTATTTTGGTTAGGGTTGAAAAATGTCACCATAAGATCATTGGTTATGGTCAAAAGAGCCTTTGTCACCAAAAATTGAACGTCGCCAAAGGCCGCGTCACCAAAAGTATAGGTGGTGGTAAGGTGATGTGATGACATTCAAGGTCCATCACGAATGATGATTATAATGACATATAGTGACCGTCACCATTTATGAACAACAACGATTTATGGTGATGGACCTTTCATGACCCTCACTATTGATGCATATATATGACAACATTCGTTAACCATCGCCATTTCATATATAAAAAATGAATTTTGATGATTCCTTTTTAACGACCCTCAATATTGATACATATTTAGGAATGGATAGCGGTTGTCACCATTCCCTATGAATATTAGGGCATGATGGAATCGAACCACCAACCTCCTACTTGTAGAGCAGGTGCTCTTCCATTGACCTAGCACCCTTCAAAGAATTAGACCTTCAAACTTTGTAAATTCTAAATTCTAAAACTTTCATTAAATTAAAAAACTTTGTAAGGTCCTTCGCGAATATTTTACTAAACAAGTGAGATAAGTAGCATAGTTACTTGTTAGTGGGATTCAAACATGATCACAACTATGTTACTTGTCAATTTTTTCCAAATGACATACACATAACTATTTTCCTTTGAGGTAATCATCCCACATGATTCATAAAAAAATAAAATAATGAGCCAATTACATTTTGGTTGAGACGTAGATCACAACGAACTTTGGATCAAGCACACTGGGGCTTCACTCAATGGACATATTACATAGTGCATCCAGTCATGGCATATTAAACAATACCCATAATTTCACTAGATATTGGAAATACCTCCCAAGATAGTTTTATTTAACCCTGTCCAAATACACCTTCGCAATTAAAAAACCCCTATTTTCACCAGATACTGTAGGTTTTTTTTTCATTAACATTTTTATACCCCTTTATATTTCTACCCTAGTATAGTAACATTACACCTCTCTTATGACTACATGTGCACCTTGATTTTTTCTATTGTTGTACCTTCTTAAAAGGAAGATCCTCTAACTAATTATATTGATCACTTTGGTAGTCACTCACATATGTTGAATTCCTAACACCATAGCCATGTTAAGTTACTCTAAGAGAGGTAATATGTTGTACACAATTAAACAAAATTATAGCCAGTTTGTTATCACAAACATCAGGATAGCATACATGCAAATCAAACCTAATAATTCAAGACAAAAAAATAATTATCAAGGAAGATTAACCTAAATTGTAAGGGTAAAAATAAATTATACAGAAGTGAAAGACACAAATGATAAAGAGCCAATAACACAATCAAGAAACTTGAAACATCTCATACAAGGATTTGGTAGTAGTATGATAAAATTATATAAATAGTTGAAGATTTTTCAATCAAACATAATTTGTGAATCATGCATGATATGTGTTTCTGAAACTAGATCCAAAGAAAATCTTATTTGCTAAAACTCAAATTGTTGGTCTTACCTCAATACAGCAACACACCCAGAATTTAAACCTTTTGCATAGAGAATATTCTCAAAGTTCCAACTAATAACATTAGTGTCAAAACATGAATTTTAGAGGATGGACATTATATCACCTATTGCCTCACAAAATGATGGGCATTTTGCAAACTTTTGGTAACAATAGGAGTAGCACATTTATGAACTAGGGTTTCAATAAGAAATGGTTTCATGACGTAAATATTGCAAGATGGATAACTGGTTTTTTTACTTTAAATGTTTGGTAGCAAGGATGAGTTGAAATATGACCAAATATCGTAGCATTGGAAAGCTAGAAATAATGATAGTTAACACCCTTCATGTGCTTAGAGAAAGAATTCCCTTGAAAGATTAAAAAGGCTGATAATTGGAGCAGATCTAAATCACCTCCTGGAAGCCTCCATTTTCATCACAAAAAATAGAGTTGTGAACACAATGCGTGGCATGTGACTGGTTTGTGAAAAAAAGTTCCAGTATTCAAATAACAATGCATGATACAACATCCCTTACACTAGAGCAACAAGTATTGAAGACTGTTCTAGCAGTAGTATACAACCTATCTAAATATTCATGAGACATGACTTTTCTTGAAGGGATTGTAATAGCAACAACATTTGAAGGAAGCCCTTTTTGAAACTTGTTCCAATTATTGTGTATGATCAAAGCCCATCTCTATCCATTGAGGATCATGTAAACATACACCCCTTTTAAATGTGAAAATAAGTGAATCAAACGACCTCATTTCCTTGTGGACACTCATCAATGGTTCATATGATTTTGTAGCATCATGGAGACCTCCCATTGGTTGATACTGTGGATTTTTGGAATGGTTTAGGCATTGTTTTGTGGCAGTTTTGCAACAGCATATGCCTTGAGGTATATATAGGTGTCAAACCCCAACATTTTTAGGTAGCATTGAGAAGTTGATCATGCAAACCTAAGAAGAAATTTATCAACAAAATAGTGATGACTTGAAGATCACTTGGGGAAGATCTTATAGTTGTATAAGAACAAGTTTGGAGCATGAGTATCTAGCCTAAAATTTGATCATATCCCCTACTTCTTGTAGGAGCATTCACATGCTTTGGTCAACAGTCTTTTAGGATTCCTTAGATATATGATAGTAGCATCAGGGTTAATGATTATGAAGAGTATATGGAAGCCTTTGATTAGAAATCCAAATAAGTTGGTATAGTAGTTTGTGATAGAAAATGAGTTAGGTTTAAGGGTTTAATATGGGTTGGTTTCAACCCATTTCCCATCACTTAAAACCAACAAAAATACCCTATTTTCATATCTATAAATGAGCAGTCCTATAGAATCTTGGAAGGAACCTTGAAAAATAATCAAATGTGTAAAAATCATTTCGAAACCCCACATCATACAGTAAAAATTGTCTTTGTTCTATCTACAAAATTATTCAAAATTTAACTTTACATGAAAAATACATAAGCCAAGATGTAAATGGAACATGTAAATAAAACTAATACTCATGCATATTGAACTTATTCTTCCTATTCTAATGCTCACAAGAGCTTAATCATCCTACCCTACTCTAACATGGGAAGCTCAACATGCTAGGTGAAATAATAAATCCAATGCAACAACCTAGTTATCTTATCATGAATACCATGAGATCGTCCTTTGTGTTTGGCCACAAACAAATAAGACCACATAAAAAATAAAGTGAACCAATGCTAGAAAATCCACAAGTGCTAGGACGAAATCTAAAGTATGCTCATGAGGATGTCAAAGAACACCAAAATCATACCATGGATGGCATGAACTACTTAAATATTTCTCTATGCATTCTTGGATAGGGCTAATGTAGTCACTATCCTCAACATAAGCATAGGGAAACCCTTCAATAAGGAATGTAACACCATCATTGACATACTCAAGAAACAAGAGCTTTGGTGGTTCCATCAAAAATATGCAACCACCTTCTTAGCTTCCCTCTATAACATGCACATGAAGAATGAGCATCAGATCTGAAGAAATTAAAAACTCATGAACTAGGGCTTGTTGCCTTATTTAGGGAGGTCAAAAATCCCTGCAATAAATCATCAAATGAAAACACTACACTACCAAAATATATTGCATCCTCAAAATCACCATTTCTAGATGGATTTTCATTCATGAGGAGGGTAAGAATTGGATCTTTCACCAAGTTTCGTAGGAAGTTTTCGACTTCTAGTAGCGAGGCTTTCTTCACCACGGGAAATTCTGACCTCTACTAAGATGATCAATATTCCAATGCTACATTATCCCATATATTCATATGTACCGTGATTACATCCTCATCAAATCTGAGGAGTCTTGCAATATATTCTTTTCTTTTAATAAGTTAAGGTCTATATTACTGTTCTTTTATTTCTATATGAAAATGCTAAGATGGTGCTTTATCCCAAAAATAAAAAAAATTATTAAAAAAATTATCATTTTAAAATTATTACAAAAGATTTTATATTTAAAGATAAATTATATATTTTATTAATTTTATTCTAGACTTTATAACTAAATCCCAAGCCAAATCCAAATCTAATTTCATACTTTACCCCCAAAAAATTCAAAATTATATGATTTTAAAATTATTATAAAGTTATATCATTTTAAAATTATTATCAAGAATTTCATATTTAAATGATAAATGTAATATTTTATTTATTATCCTTTATATCTAAATGATAAATGTAATATTTTATTTATTATCATTTATATCTAAATGATAAATTTTATATTTTATTATTTTTATCAAAAATATAGGCTATGTCTTGATACTTACCACAAAATATTTAATTTTGTCATTCTTTGTCTCATCTCTTAAATGTAAGTTATAAACTCATTATATATAAACACACAGGGCGTTATTCCTTGTACACGTGGGATATGCCTCACAATACAAAAATAGAATTGCGCCCACGTGCCACTTCTTGCATGTGTTCTCAACAATTTGAACCTTTTCATTCTGGTTCATTATCGAATCCAATTTCTAGTTTAACATGGGAAAAGAAGCAGAAAGAAGATGGCATACAAATGGCTCCAGGTCACCCATCATGGTCCTGAAAGGCCATACTAGCCGATTTCTAAAAACAAGGAACCTATGCACCCCAACCTGTAGCAGATTTGTCAAATTTATCTAGTCTAGTTGCAGCAGCAAGAAGCAATCTTGGTATAGATACACATTATCAATACAATGGATGGTGTATATAATAATAGGAAATGAATTGCCTAGTAGATGGCAGGATTTATTCTTGGTCTTGTTTCAGCTACTATAAGAAGTGAAATGACATGTGAAAATGTTGATGTATATGTAACTTCGGAATGTATCTCACCCATGTATTTCATCTATGTATATTGTACTCCTATAGAGATGTTATTATTCCTCTATACGGAAGTGTCATCATTTGTATTGACAAGTGTCGCAATTGTCGTAACTTGCCTATGGGTTATTAGAACGCCATATGTAGGGTTGGCCCTGATTAAGTTAACCATGGGTTATTAGGCTAAGCTAGACAAGTCGGCCCCACTGGTTTATTAGGCAGGACAAGACAAGTATAAATAGAGATTGGGAGATCTCTATTTGATCATTCACTTACTCACTCTTCCATCACTCGGAAAGTGGCGCACATGTGAGGAGGAGGATCAGCTTCTAGGAGAAGACTATCTCTTGTACTTTGGTTGTATCATTGCTCTCTCTATCTCTCAGGAAGTTGTGGGGTTTTTCACCTTTATGGTTTTCCCGAGAGAAACTTTGTGTGTCTATTGTCTCATGTTATTGCTTGGTGTGATTGATATGCATTGTTATACTTTATATGTTGTACATGTTATTCTCTCAGTAATGATCCTAGAGTATATTGAATTAATGCTAAAAAATTAACATGGTATCAGAGCTTCCCTGAGAAGAAGACATTGTGGAGTGGCGGAAACTAGGGTTTCTTGTTTATTGGGTTTCTCTCCACAAATTTTGGAAAAGCAGTAAGGTATATTGACTCTACTCATCAAGGAGAATCGTTCTGTCCAATCAAAACTCAATTATGAGCACTTTCAATTTTGGCCCTAAAATTTAGGGTTTCCATAAAAATAGGAATTTCTAAATTATGAGGACATAGATGGAAGCTCTTTGGAAAAATCGAAGTTTAGAGCTTTGGATCGAGATTTTTGGTTGGGTGAAGCTACGGGAAACTCAAACCCTAAATCAGGGTCCTCCTTAGTGAATACGAGAAGACTAAAAGGCATTTCTGAAGAGTGAAACTTTGCAGATATCAAATTCTGAATATACCAGGCTGATCAGCTCATCAAGGTGCATCTTTTTGTCCTTTCAGAAAGTTTAAATTCACATTTTGAATTTTTAGGGTTTCTCTGACAAACCCTAATCCGAGACCAGATCCAGTTTTCAGTAAATCAAGTGGTAAGACCTAAAAATTTTCTATTTCCATTTGAAGTACTCTTTAAAGATGTCTCACCACACCAAGCTTGAGGATAAGCTTGAAGGGGATGATAACTTCCGATCATGGAAGTATAGGATTGGGTTAATCCTGGAAGAAAATGAATTGGATACTTACATAAGGGAAGAGGTCCCTATCCCAGAGGAAGAAGAGGCTAAGGCCTTACATAAGAAGAACTTGGTCAAGGCAAAGAGGATCATTGCTAATTCTATCAAGGACCATCTCATCCCACATGTGTCATCTCTAAAGACACCCAAGGCAATGTTTAACTCTTTCACCAAGTTGTTTGAAGGGAAGAACATAAATCGGAAGATGACTCTGCGGAACCAATTGAAAGGGGTAAAGCTTCAGAATGGAGAGACCATTCAATCCTATTTCTCCAAGGTATCTGAGATCAAGGAACAACTTGAAGCTTTGGATGAAATTGTGGAGAATGGTGAAATTGTCATGACCACTCTAAATGGCCTACCTAGGTCATGGGATTCCTTTATTCAAGGAATTTGTGCAAGAAGGAAGTTGATCTCCTTCAGTAGACTGTGAGAGGAATGTTCATAAGAAGAGGCTAGTCTTGTAGCTCGAGAAGAAAAGATGGGAAGTGAAGATCAAGCTCTCACAGCTCACACCAAAAGAAGCAAGCCTAAGAAGGATCACTCTCATTACAAGAAATCCTCTCACACCCACCAAAAGAATAGGAAAGATATGAGATGCATCACATGTAATGAGAAGGGACACTTTGTTGCAGATTGTCCCAAGAACAAAAGGGACAACAACTTCAACAACAAGAAGAAAGACAACAGGAAGAGGTTTCATGCTCATGGTGTTGAGGATGATGAACCTCCCAAGAAGAAGGCTAGGGCAGAAAGTGATACTTCATCAAGTGAAGATGAATACATTCTAATCTCTGCTCTTACAGGTACTATCTCTCATGGTTGTAATGATTGGCTTATTGATAATGGAGCTTCCAAACACATGACTGGGTTTAAAGAATCCTTTGATAATCTATCTGAACATGAGTCACCCCATAAGGTAAAACTTGAGGATGACTACCAATATCCTATCAAAGGAAGTGGTGAAGCCTCCTACAACCTAGACTCTGGGAAGTCTTTGAAGATGAAAGATGTGCTATATGTACCTAGACTCAATAAGAACTTACTCTCCATATCTGCATTGGATGCAAAAGGCATGAGGGTTGCATTTGTAGATGGCCAAGTACTAATGTGGCCAAAAGGTAAAACTATTGATGATGCAGTAGTGATTGGAGAGAAAGAGGGGGGATTGTATAAATTAAAGGGACAACCTGAACATGCCATGGTACATGAATCCATGGATCCAAGTGAAATTTGGCATAGAAGGATTGCACATGTGCACTATAGGGCACTACCAATTGCAAGTAAAGTAGTAGAGGGTCTTCCTAAAATCAATACCAAGCATGAAGGTGTTTGCAAAGGCTGTGCAAAAGGAAAGAACATAAAGAAGGCATTTCCAAGCAGGGAAAGCAAATCAAAAGGAATCTTGGAAATTATCCACTCCGATGTATGCGGTCCAATGTCATCTAGTTCTCTGAGTGGGTATGTTTACTATGTCCCTTTCATTGATGACTTCTCCAGGAATACTTGGATTTATTTCTTGAAGAACAAAGATGAAGTGCTTGATAAGTTCAAGGAATTCAAAGCCTTGATGGAAAATCAAACTGATAAGAAAATAAAGACATTCAGATCCGACAATGGCGGAGAATTCACTTCAGGTGATTTCAAGAAGCTATGTAGTGATTCAGGGATTAAGAGGGAGTCGACTGCTCCCTACAATCCACAACAGAATGGAGTTGCAGAAAGGAAGAATAGAACAATCATGGAAGCAGCACAAGCAATGCTACATGACCAGGATATTCCTATGCAGCTATGGGCAGAAGTAGCTAGGACAGTTATATATGTGCAGAACAGAACACCTCACAAGATATTGGACAACAAGACACCAGAATAGGTCTTCTCTGGTAAGAATCCTGAAGTCAACCATCTCAAAATATTTGGCTGTCCAGTATACACTCATGTTCCAAAGGAAAAGAGGACAAAGCTAGATCCTTCAGGAAAGAAGGGCATCTTTGTGGGGTACAGTGAAAGCTCAAAGGCTTATAGAATATAATTTCTAGGGTTCAAGAAGATTGATGTCAGCAGGGATGTAACGTTTGATGAAAACTTAGCCTTCATCCAATCAAGAAAGACACCTGTTGAAGATCATGAAGAACCAAAGGAAAACAGATTTCAATACATCACCATGACTGAATCAATTCCCAAAGTAGATCATGAAGTTGAATATCCACATATACCTGTAGATCCACCGCGTGAGAATAACTCTCACAAGAGAAAACCTGCATGGGCTAGAGAGCTCATCCAAGATGCAAAAAGATATGGCATTCCAGAAGAAGAACATAGAGCAAAGAAGAGAACTAGATCACATACCAGCTATGTTGCTTTACTTTGTGATATTATGAACAAAGAACCTTCCAGTTATGAAGAGGCAGCGGAAAAGAAAGAATGGAAGGATGCCGTGGTCGAGGAATACCAGTCGATCATGAAGAATGATGTTTGGGATGTAGTCCCAAGACTTGAAGGGAAGTCTGTTGTGACTTCCAAATGGATCTACAAGATCAAGCATGCTGCAGATTGAAGCATAGAGAAATATAAAGCAATATTTGTAGCTTGTGGCTTCTCCTAGAAAGAAGGGATTGACTATGAAGAGACCTTTTCTCCTGTGGCCAGATACACTTCCATTAGATCAGTACTTGCTCTGGCTACAGTGATGAAATAGAAGATACACCAGATGGATGTCAAGACAACTTTTTTGAATGGTGTAGTCGAGGAGGAAGTGTATGTGGAGCAGCCACTCGGTTTTGAGACACATGACAGGGAGTCATATGTGTGCAGACTGAAGAAATCCTTGTATGGCTTGAAGAAAGCTCCTAAGACTTGGTATGGTAGGATAGACAACTTTCTATCCAGTTTGGGCTTTACTAAGAGTAAAGCAGATTCCAACCTTTACTACAAGGTTGAGGCAGGCAATCCTGTGATACTACTCTTGTATGTGGATGCCCTGTTTGTAATAGGAGAGGATGGATTCATTGCCGATACCAAGAGGAAGCTTGCTGCCGAGTTCGAGATGAAGGACTTGGGTATGATGCACTATTTTCTAGGCATGGAGGTGTGGCATAGTGGAGATGGAATATTCCTTGGACAAGGGAAGTATGTAGTAGAGATCCTGAAGAGGTTCGGGATGATGGACTGCAAGGCCATGGCCACACCTATGGCATCGAACCTGAAGCTTCTATGTGATGCTTCATCTGATCCGGTTGATGTCACGATGTATCGTCAGATGATTGGGTCCTTGATATACTTGATGAATATGAGATCAAATATTTTCTTTGTGGTGAACACATTGAGCCAATTCCTGATGGATCCCAGAGGTGTTCACCTAGTTGCTGTAAAGCATATTTTGAGGTACTTGAAGGGTACAATTGATTATGGGCTCAAGTATGATGTGAATCAAAAGTTTAACCTAGAGGGTTATGTTGATTCAGATTGGGCAAGCAGTGCTGCAAGTAGGAAGAGCACATCTGGGTGTTGCTTTAGTATGTGATCAGGTGTGATCTCTTGGTTTAGCAGGAAGCCGTCCTGCGTAGCACTGAGTACAGTGGAGGCAGAGCATGTTGCAGCTTGTTTGGCTAGTTGTGAGGTAGTATGGCTGAGGAAGCTACTATCTGAGTTATTTGATCTCCCACTAGATGCTACTGGTATCTTCTGTGATAACCAAAGTTATGTGAAGCTATCTGAGAACGCAATGTTCCACGACAGGTCGAAACACATTGAGATCAAATATCACTATATCAGGGATATGGTGCAGAGAGGAGCAATGAAGCTCATGTATATTGCGACGGATGAGCAGGTTGCAGATGTGCTGACGAAATCACTGGCCAGAGTGAAGTTTGAGTACTTCAGGGAGAGGCTTGGTGTTCTTCAGATTGACGACACTTCAAGGAAGAAGTGATGGACACATTTGTTGGAGCCATTACAAGCATGGTGAGAGGAGGATCCTTCACATGGTTGTGGATTTAAGCACTGGATGATGAGCATCAGGATGATGTTCTAGTTACTGCTCTGTATATGCATCATGTCAGATGCTTGATATATTTGTATATGCATCATGTTGGATGCTTGTTATGATCATTTGGATCATGTATATGTATATGCATCATGTTGGATTCTTGATATATTTGTATATGCATCATGTTGGATGCTTGGACCATGTATCTGTATATGTATCAGGTGGATACATTGTATGATCAGGTAGAACATGCATGTTGATATATATCAGATGGATACATTTTATGATTAGGTGGATTATGTATCTTTGTATGTATCAGGTGGATACATTGTATGATCAGGTGGATCATCTTTGATGATATGTATGAGGTAGATACTTGGTATGCATCAGACGGATGCATTGTATGATTAGGATGATTATGGATGACGAGCTTCAGGATGTTGCTCCAGATGACATGCATCAAGACGATGTAGTGATGATGATCAGGATGATCATGTGTACATCAAGATGATGTATGGCGAGTATCAGGTTGATACTCTGTGGCCGTGGAATAGGTTGTGCAGATAAGCATATAATCCAGCCCTCGGAGGTTTACAGATAGTCTTTTGAGGTTTTTCTTATGGCATGTAATGTGGCCCTGGGATATCTAGAAAATGCTCTTTCGAGGTTTTTCTTTGGGAGGACATATAATGTGGCCCTAGGAGATTTGCAGATAGTATTTCAAGGCTTTCCTATGGCATGTAATTTGGTCCTGGGATATCTAGCAGATGCTCTTTCGAGGTTTTGTCCTATGGCATATAATCCATCCCTGGGAGATCCGATAGGTTGAGTTGTGTGCTCGTAATCATTCCTGGGATCCTCTTTCGAGGTTTTTCCATGACCACATGTAATATGACCTAGAGATATGGATAGGTTGTGCTAGTCACGTAAAAGGCCTCAGATGCTCTTTAGAGTTCTTGGTAGTAAAGACACTCTTTAAAGGTTTTGTGGTAGGGGTCACATGCAATAAGTCCTGGAGATCTGGACAGGATGAAAAAGGCCTCAGATGCTCTTTAGAGATCTTGCTTGTCAAGACACTCTTTTACGGTTTTGTGACAGTCACATATAATACATCCCTAGGAGATCCGACAGGTAGAGCCATGTGCTCGCAACAGCTTGGATGCTCTTGCGAGGTTTTGTGACGCACGTAATAAGTTATGAGAATCCCACAGTATGGCCAGTGATGATGAAGACCTGCAGGTGGTGGGCCTACATCCAGTATGAAAAAGGATTAGCGCTGTAGAACTTCCTATGACGAGTAGATTTAGAGATTGATTGAGATAGCGACAGCGATGACGATGACGATGACGATGATCCAGAGAAGAAGACTTGTGCTAGCAGATCTGTGTCGAGAAATACCTTGCTAGTTAAGAGGGAGTGTTGATGTATATGTAACTTTGGAATGTATTTCACCCATGTATTTCATCTATGTATATTGTACTCCTATAGATATGTTATTATTCCTCTATATGGAAGTGTCGTCATTTGTATTGACAAGTGTTGCAAGTGTCGTAACTTGCCGATGGGTTATTAGACCACCATGTGTGGGGTTGGCCCTGATTAAGTTAACCATGGGTTATTAGGCTAAGCTAGACAAGTCATCCCCACTGGTTTATTGGGCAGGACAGGACAAGTATAAATAGAGATCGGGAGATCTCTATTTGATCATTCACTTACTCACTCTTCCATCACTCAGAAAGTGGCGCACATGTGAGGAGGAGGATCAGCTGCTAGGAGAAGACTATCTCTTGTACTTTGGTTGTATCATTGCTCTCTCTATCTCTGAGGAAGTTGTGGGGTTTTTCACCTTTATGGTTTTCCCCAGTGAAACTATGTGTGTCTATTGTCTCGTGTGATTGCTTAGTGTGATTGATATGCATTGTTATACTTGATATGCTGTACATGTTATTCTGTCAGTAAAGATCCTAGAGTATATTGAATTAATGCTAAAAAATTAACAGAAAATAGTGGATTTTTTTTGTTTTAGTAACTACATCAACACTCGGTATTCTTCAGGTATTTTTGAGGTTTTGACTAATAATTTGATAAACACAAGATGCTAAGGAAAAGGGAGAAGGAAAGACAGGAGCAGGGACAAAGGAAAAGCATTGGGAAGGAACTAACCTTTGCATGTCTCATGGGGCATGATCATTTGCACATATAGTTTTGGTACTTTGTACTGACCCCAAACCATTGGTGCCTGAGATAGGATTAAGGTGTTAGAAGGATTTCGTTCCGCGCTGCTAGGCTCACGAGGTAATAATATCATCTATAAATAAGCAACAAATGCTTATGTTCCCATACATATAATGTAGTTTTGATTCTCAGTGCAGTTCGAGTATTTGTACATGTTTATGGATTTCCTTTTACACTTTGTTTACCACCCGTCCATTTATACCATCGCAGTCTTTCATAATTGAGCAGGATTAGGACTAAGTTAAGATTTAAGAATCTATTGAAGCATGATGATAGTTTCCGGACAAGGTTGAACCTATTTCTATATTTTGACATACTAATGAATTCCATATGTCAATTGGCTTATTTCATATTCAAAATATTCAAAACATAATTTACATAAAGCATAGTAATTATTTATTGATTTATATTTCATTTGGTTGGGGCATCTGATCTATCTGATACAATTATCCCATATGTAACTGAAAAGTAGTTCAAGCACAGGAGTTGGATCTTCTAGAAATCGAAAAGTAGGTGGACAGAAAATACGCCTTTCGGGAAGCTTCTTTCGGATGAGCATAACCCCACATGAGAGGAAGGAATTATAGGATATGGTATGGAGGGAACTTGCTATGGAGCGGGTTCGAAAGTGAGATCAAGACCTAGCAATTGGTGCTTTAATAGGTGGGGAAATAAGCCTTAAATACTACTATCGGGTTGGAGCAACTCCAAAGCAATTATCTTGGTGAAAGAGTGGGGAAAGATACCCTAACTCCTACTATTTAAATGGGGTAGTTATAGGGAAAAACATAATTATTTCACATAACGTTGCAGCTGCTGATTCAGAACTGAGAAAGAAGTTCCCAATGTTATTATAACTGTAAGAAGGGAAGGTGGATGGGTTATTTGGATCACAAAGAGTGCATGTTGGGTTGGGATCTCTATACAGTGTTAGAATTTTTATATGAGCAATTTAATCCAACTTTATTTTTATTAGGACCAAAGCTCGCAAAGTTTATAGTGGGAGGATAATCTTAATGGTCAAACTTGTTGGAAAATATGTCTTAGTCAAAACTGATAAAATTAGTCTGGAGATTGTGAAATTCTGAAAGAGTTTTATCTTTCATTTGAAGATCTCATTTTTGGTAGAATTTTATTGCTTTTGAAATGAATACTATATACATTAACAATAAAACCCTGAATTTGCAGGAAAGGCACATGATTGTGTGACTA
This sequence comes from Larix kaempferi, assembly GCA_027924585.1. Lineage (NCBI taxonomy): Eukaryota > Viridiplantae > Streptophyta > Pinopsida > Pinales > Pinaceae > Larix > Larix kaempferi. Next base: position 15,122,823 of record BSBM01000249.1, read on the forward strand.
GGACTCAGCTAGGATCAACTTGAAATCAGCCAAGGATCAACTCGGACTCAACAAGGATCTAGTTTGGATGTGATTGACTAACCTTCTTGGAGTAGTGTTTCCAAGATTTCCCCTCATTGAAACTTATGTTAAGGAGTGATCACATGTTATTTCTTGTTTGATAGTGCCATCACCTTACTTCCTGGATCTGATTAATTATATCGATGACTTTGCACGTGAATTAATGATAGCACATAGTAGATTGAATCCTTAGTTCATGGATCCTTTCTTTGGCACACTAGGTGTGAGAGCTGACTTAGGCACACAGAATATGGATTTTCAACTGGTCATATTTATTCCAATGTAATATACCACTTGGTCAAATAAGGTAAGGAGAAGGAAGCCACAGTAACTGCAAAGTTACTTTGGCCCGATGAGAAGAGAAGGGGTAAATTTATGAATTTTGAACCATTCTTGAAGGATGTTCCAGGAATCAAATGTCAGAAGATGGATAATAAGCATGGTAAATTTGGCATTTCTGAAATCACAAGAATCCTTTAGATTTGGATGCCAATTACTATTGCATCTCTAGAGGTTGCATTTATGGATTGGAAGAGTCATCAAGTAGCGTTGGTGATCAAGCCAATGAGGAACATGCACATTGCATATGAATTTTATTATTGGTTGAAGAATTCAGGTTTCAACCATGATAAATACATTTCTTTCGCTCTTACCTTGAGATTGATGAATTCAAATAACTTTTCACCCACAATGAAGTTGTTGTATGAAATGAAGGAGGAAGGTATTAATCTACCATTACTAATATACAGTAAGCTCATCAGGTTTACCTCGACAGAAAATAAATTCAGAACATCTCATGTGGATTTTAGGTGTTATTCAGATTTGAAACTATTTCGAAGCATGCTACGTGACAGAATTTGTCCTGATAGCACAGCTATCACCATTTTATTCTACCAAATTGGTTCTTCACATGATGTTGAAAAATCTAGAGCCATTTTAGTTTTAAATTCAATGCCAATGTTTACATAGAGCTCCTATATGCATATTCCAAGCATGAGAAATCTGAAATGGCTGTGAAGATTTACAATGACATGAAAATATTTGGTTCATGTCAATTTATGGGTCCATGTCTTGGCACACTAGGTGAAAATCCATAAGTCAGTTGTCAAACAAATGGGTCTCCAATCTGTTTCATTTGTGGATCAATTTAATGCTAAAGAGATGATCCATTGAAGCATGATTCATTTATAAATATAGCACCCTTGTCAATGATTGTTGGATAGCCCAACCATAATTTAATGCATTCCATCAAGTTCCAAAATCATGGGTTAAGTGTGATTGCAACGTAGATCCTGTAGGTATTAGTTCCACTTCAAGGGCATCAAAATCAATCCTTGTGGACGCAGGGCCTTTTGCTCTGATTGTGGAGGGATTTACACAATAACAAATCTTGAGTATGAGTCAATTTACAGGTAGCATGGATGTATGGGTTAGCTAGGACAAACTCTAGTCCAAATAGATTGTTTGTGAGTTTTATTTATCAAGCTTGAATCCAAATTGGTGATTAAAAAGTATAATATGCAGACTTATGTTGTTGGGTTTCTTGTCACTATTTAAAAACAGTAATAGAACATTTATTCTATGATAATCGATGGCAAGCTATCTTGTATCAATTTCATTATGCATATAAATCAAACAGGAAATACTAAAACCTGTAGGCTGAAGGGGTTTAATATTGAGATTATAATGTTGTATTTTAGAACTCTGTTGTAACATAGTCTTGAAAAAGGAGTACTTGTAGTAGTATTTAGACACAAAGATAGAGTTAGAAGATTCTTATAACAGATGGGTTCTTTCTATCACCTGAACCACAAATGTAGCAACACACTAGGAGGGAAAGGAATCACCAAGAGAGACTGATTTTTTCTCCCAAACATTCAATTCTTTTCAAATTTGGAAGGGAAAAGCATAAGTTACAACGACACTGGAGGAGAAAATCCCCTTCCTAAATATTTTCTCATGGAACATTTGGGGTCAATCAAACCTAGCTAAAAGGGAACAATTCAACATCAGTACCATCCTGTTTAGAACATAGATTTATTTCGCATGCAGAATTTCAAATAAACCATCAAGAACCAATTCCAAAACCTAAGAAACAACCCCATTTTACTAGAGTGTGCAACCAACCTGTGTAATAAGAAGGCAATTAGCAGCGTGTATTAAATAGGCTAACAAACCCTTCTTCATCTAAAAAATGCAAGTATGACTGCCACCATCTGTATACAAACAAAACATTAATTTTTTTAATATCCCAAATAAAAACAACAGTAAGGTCACATCCCACATGGTATAAGAGGCTCCGCATAAACCCTAAACACTTACCTTGGCAGATGATGCTATAAAAGCAGGAATAGATATGTTATTGGGCCCCGTCATTAGAATTCCATGGCCATGACCTTCCTCAGATATCATACTCCCCATATAAGCCCTCTTGCATACTGCATTGACATCGGTCAGACTCAATTAAATCGCTAATCTACAATATCCTAAATGGTATTAAACCTACATATCTAGATCCAGAAAAAAGATTGACATTACCTGTGATGGGTTGGATTTATTTGTCCTTGAGGGACTCAAACACTGAATCACTGATAGTAGCCATGTAGGTTGATGGGTCGGATTTATCTGTCCTTGAGGGACTCAAACACTGAATCGCTGATAGTAGCCATGTAGGTGGTTTTTGCACTGAGAATTAAAGAAATAGAATGTTGCAAAACCCTAGTAAGAGATGAGGAGAAATTATAGTGAAGTGGGTTTAAGAGTTTAATATTGAGCTCTGTGTTTTTTGTTTTGCGCAGGATTTGTTTTTAATTTTTCTTAATTCATTTTTATTTTCCCGCTCAGTAGGTCAAAAATACCAAAATAATTCTATAACCATACATCAATACGTTTGTCCCATGAATATCAAGTCTTGGGCTTTCATACCATTGTGATGAACAATCTTGTTTGATAATTAAAATTATCTAATGTAAACATAATCTTGTTTGATAATTAAAACTATCTAATGTATACATAATCTTGTTTGATAATTAAAACTATCTAATGTAAACATACAATATAGTCGAGACATCCATTAGGACAAGTATAAACGATAATATGATAATAGTGGGTAAATACAATGGACATATGATCATTATATAATTATTGAATGGTCAAGCTTGAATGGGGAATGGGTATGATTTATTACTTGAGTTACAAGTATTATAAATAGTATTATTATTATTTAATATGTAACGTATTTTTATGTAAAGTAATATTGAGTACAATAAAATATTATGAAATTATATTAAAAAACACATGTGAGAAAGTATTATTTTGAAATTGAAAGCACCTTCAAATTGAAACAATAATAAAGATATAATTCCTACTTATATTTTATTATGAACTAGTGCATGATGCTCATGATTATACAAGTTGATAATGCAATGTTTTCACATATATTTGGTGTATGCTAATGAATGAGGATATAAGTGGAAAGATGAAGAATTTTGCATATGTATATTATGACCTATTAATCCATGGTTATTATGGGTGATTGACCTACTAGATTAGGTAAGGTGTTACATGATGGGTTCATGTCTCATTCACATATGGTTGAAGTTTGTGCACATAAGTTAAGTGGATGTATTCATGAGGTATCACGGGGTGGATGTGGTTGTTATGAGCCTAACTAAGTGGATGTTGATATAATTGAGATATTCATTCAATTAAGTATGTGTTAGGTGAGTAATTTTATGATTAATTCTTATAATATCTTTGTGTTTAGGTTGATTGTTAAGTTATTAAGAGATTTTCTCTCAACTTCTCTTTTTGTTAAGGAAGTAGTTACATGTCCTTAATGTACATATACATGTACAATAAATGTGCAATTGCATTGAAATTTGTTGAAAAATATCTTCCTATGTTTTCTAATAAAATCACAAGAGAACCGAAAGCAACAAAATCTTGGGAAGTTTCCTTTGTAGGATAAGAGGATTAACCTATAATAAAGTATATTTTTCATTGATAATTATGTTGCATAGTATGTTTCTATGTTCTAGGGTTTTTCTATGATGTCATTGGTTCTATGTTTTTTTGAGGTTATTTGTTGCAAAATAGTAGTCATTGTCTATTGGTTTGATGCAATGCACCATATAATGAGAAAAAATTCTACAAGGTGCTACTAATATTATGTTTTATGAAAGAATTATCATGGGAAAGTTGCAAATAAGTACTACTAATGATGTTCTTGAGTTGAATGTGATTCCCAATTGTTTTTTCACTGTTGGGATTTTGTAGTTGTGAAGAATAACTGTAATAGATGGGGGCATTGAAGATATGAATCAACAATATTTTGTCCCAACAAAGTCTTGGTCTCAATTTTTTTAGTTATGCGACATCACGATGGATTGAGTAGTCATGATTGATCATATGTGTTTATGAATTATTAGAAAATTGCTATGATTATTACGATTGTAGTGCATAAAGCATGGAGACTGAGCTGCAGGAGGAGTAGAGGTCATAGAGGTTTTGTGAAGGCAATGTTGAATATTGTTGCTATTTATTGCATGTATTGTAAGGATAATAATGTTTGAGTGAATCATGCATGCTGGAGATCATTGATTAAGCATTGATTTGAAGGTTTTGCATGTTTATTTTCTACATGATGCATGGTTTTTGTGTATGTGGCTCTTGGTGAGATCATGATGAGAAAACACCCTTTGACTTGGTGGACTATTCCGCATTTACAAGTCAAATAAGAAAATTCAAAAGAGGTGTAAATGAGACTCAGGAGGCAAATGAATCACATTGATGTCAAGTTTTGTTTGACAGTGCAATGAGACATTTTGATGATACACCAATTTGTGTGCTTGGGTTGATGGCTTCTAATTGTGATGAAGGCATGTGAAGGGTTGTGTGCACATGTAACACAAGGTGGCATTGTGATGTGCAAAATTTGATATCATTGAGTTTTCATAACTTACCTCGTCGACAATTTTCCATGTCTAGAATATGTTAGGATATGTATTATTCAACTCGTTACACCTTGATGATGTCTATTATGACATATAAACACTCTTAAATACAACAATACAAGGTTCTTATGGTGTTCCACCCACAACATTGACCCGAGTGGTGAACCCCAACCAAAAATTTGTCAAAATGTATGAGTCTCATATTAATGTATGCTATTTCATAATGTAATTATATATCTACATTTTTCCTTTGGGGTTGGCCAAAGGTTTAAGGCAGGTTAATTTTTTTTATTTCTTTTAGGAAAGTCTCGATGATAGGGACTAATGCCCATTGTAGATATGCCAAATGTAAAAAATTGGATCTTCAAAACATTGAGCGGTTACAAATGCTTCTAGATATTTTGCATGCTTTACACTTTCATGTCATCTTTACTAATGATTGGCATTCATGGCCATACACAGTAGAAGTGCATAAACACATGTTCTTAATGTATGCATATGAAAAGTGAGGAAGTGTGTGTATAAATTCTAAAACTTGGTATACCCAATGTTTTTTTAGCAACTATGGTTGGATGTAGCCATTAAAAATTCTATCCCTTGAACCCATCACAAACATTGCACAAATCAATGTTGAGATGTAATACTTACTTGATTGGATGATGAAAATTTAGAACACTAAATACCCATGACTACACTCAAATCACTGGCATTCGATGGAGAAAGTGGAGTTAAAGGTTATGTTTAAAGGTTAACTACACTCAAATCACTGGCATTCTATGGAGAAGGCGGAGTTAAAAGGTTGAGCTTCCTAACTGGCTTAAGCCATATGTCCTTGATGATGCATGAATGTGTGGAGGATCTAGCTCTGGATTTATACTATCAGAAGAACTACTACAACACCTACACAGTTGGGGCCTTTCTTATCTTGCATATACACATAAGACAAATATCTCCAACTTGACAGGTTCTAGTATTTGGATCTCTGCACAAGATCTTGAACTCACAGGAACTCTAGCCAGTTAATGGAACACATACATACAGGCAATTTACCAAAATGGGATCACTCTGTCTACATAACCAGATAGGTTGGCTTGGACTTGGAACAAAATCGAAGGGATTGTGATAGTAAAAGAGGCCTATAAGCCTTTATATATCTTTATGAGGATGATGATTTGAAGTGGTGGTGTACAATGATATGGAAAATCAAAGCTCCTCCAAAATCAATTCTATTTGTGTGGTTATGCTTATGAAATAAAGTCTTAACAGGGGAGATTTACAGAGAAAGGGGTGGAATTGGACCTTCATCCTATCCATTATGTTTGAGAAGTGAGGAGACCATACAACATCTTGCAGTAGATTGCAACATTACTCAATATATTTGGACTTTGCTTTGTAACATTCTTCAAGTAAAAAATAATTGGCATTTGCAACCCCTTTAAGAAAATTTAAATCTATGGTTTTTAACAAATCCCAAGGTAAAATCAATTCCCTTTATTGTCACATGGGGATTATAGATTTTCATGAATGCCATTCATTTTTAAGGCTACAGACAAAACCTAGAGGAGGTTGGGAGAAGGATTATTAAAGCATCAACAGAATTGGTCATAGATCCAGGTGCGGACAAAGTAAAAATTTTGATAAATCCAATTTTATTTGGTAATTCCCCCATGGGATTCTTCAATGGCGCAACAAATAAGAATCGAAGTGGAATTAGGATTTTGGTGAAAGACACCTCCACTCACTATTTTAAGGCACACATGGCAACTGATGAAATGAAACTGATGAAGTTGAATATAGCAACCCTGACGAGTGTATTTAAATTTTGGTTAACTTTAAAATTATGCCTACTCATATTTTATTAGACTGGGTCCAAAGCTTCATGTTAACAATAACTCCTCAGGAACACTACGTGTAAAGTTTGGAACCATGCCATTATCGGGCATGTTTAACCTAAAGTTCTTCTGTGACCATCTCCGATCATAGGCACCAATGACGATGGTGGAGAGCTCATTATTCACGCAATTTGAGTCAGTGGTATGCACTAACATGTGTCTACATCAAGGTGGCATGTGTCTACAATAAGGTGACAGGTGGTGGCACATCTTAAATAATGCAGATGAGTCTTTGCTCTCATATGATGATACCCAAAACTTGAGTCCAACTTTGAAAAAACGTTTTCCCATCTAAGTTAATAGAGAGGATCATCAATTTGGGTAGGAGGTACTTGTTCTTAATTGTCACCTTATTTAACATTGAATAACCAATGCACATCCAAAAGGTTCCATCCTTCTTATTGACTACCAATATGTGTTCTATCCAAGGTGATGCACCTGGTCATATGAACCCTTTGTCTAATAATTATTGTAATTGCATCTTGAATTCACTCAACTCATTAGTTTGCAATATATTCTAGGACTTGGATATGGGCATGTGTGTGTTATTTTATGCTCTGTTGTTGCCATTGTTGTCCATTGGAATCCACTTGAGTCACCCTTCACAAAAAGGGGAAAACAATGAGAAGAAAGGATGATGGAATGAAAATTACTAGCATGCTGAAATTGGTAGGAAAATTTTCATTTTTGGTGTTACAGGTCTAAAAATTACCAACATATCCCACTTGTAGTTGAAATTAGATTCACTCTTTAGAGATTATGTTGTGTCACAAGTCCTTAATCATCACTCGAGAGCAACAGAGGGAATTGTTACATATAGGCTAGATATTCCATATGTAGGTCATATGTAGTAGTCTAGGTTAACATGCATGGACCATCAACCCCATAGAAAATTAATATGGTATTAGGCCCTAAAATTAGTTTATAGGCCATGGTATAGGCCACAAGAACCATCGTCAATGTTACAAATATTGAAATGGTCTTAATATCTCGCTTGTAAGGTAAAGTAATTATGTGTAGGGACCTACACATGGACCATGAATCATATAGTAAATTTATTAACCATGGACCATTATTTAGGTTATGAGAACCACTATTGGTTTACATAACCTATAAATATTAAACCATGGTTGGTTTATTGGTTTACATAACCATGGAAAAACCAACAACAACAATGACATCGACGATGATGACAATGATGATCATGACGATCTCACATGTAGGCTAGAGATTCTTATGTGGTAATTAGGTTAACATGTATGGACCATCAACCCCATGGAAAATTAATATGGCATTAGACCCTAAATTTAGTTCGCATGCCATAGTCTAGGCCACAAGAACCATCCTTTGTGTTACAAATATTGAAATGGTCACCATAAATAATGCCACTAATTAGACATTGACCTAACACAACCAACCCATGTAAATGACTCATGCACTTGGCACACTTGATCCATGCAATGAATTGATGTACCTAGGAAGCTTCAACCTCTAACCCCCTCACCTGATACCTAACCTTAACATCTATCCCCAAACCAAATAACATGATTACTTATAAACCACTTAACCACTAGTACCAACAAAACCAGAACCCCTTACCCACTAACCCACGGGTCCCTTAGGTGCCTCACTTCTAATCCAAAAACTCCCCAAAGCCTACCACATTATGAAATTGTAGAAAATATCCCCTTAAGCCAGTGTCCCTCTAACCCTAACCCACTACCCCCTAACTCAATCACTAACATTCCTACTGCACCAAATCAACACACTAACACATTAAAATTTGACCTTGGGTTATTTATATTCAAGGTTTTAGATCAAAGAATTTGACATCAAGGTTTGAATGATCACTATATGGGATTTTATCAAACCACAATTAGTGCAAAAATAAACACAAGAACTTAGACTATAAACAAAATATTCCCTATCTAGGGTATGTATGATGATGCAAGTCCCTATGCATGGCCCATGTGTCTCAAAATAAATTTTTATTTCCCAAGAACCTAAATTTTGGCCCTAGACCATAACATAGGCTCCTAGAACAATCCACGACATGAAAATACTAAAAAAAATGACAATGTGTTACTCAAAAGCTAAATATTCCTTACCTATGGCCTATGTGGTGGTACAGAGAAATTCCCATAGGTCATAAGACCTTGAGTAAATTACCAGTCATTATAAACTAGATTTTGATGTAACACCATGGATTATGCTTCAAGAACCATCAATGATGTTGTAACTATTGAAATGGTCACCATACCCCCTTGCAAGCTAAATATTCCTTATGTAGGAATCATGTGGTGATTAAGGCCCTACACATGGCCCATTAGCCATAATGGATAATGTTATGGCATACGAGTTTGTATTTTGACCATGGATCATGGAAAGTTGGAGTGTCAGAACCATCTTTGATGTGAAAAACCTAGCATGACTGCCTCAATTATATAGCTCTAATGGGATATGGTGTTGAATGATGATGCACACCCTTCCTAACACTACAATAGCTTGTGTGCAGTTAGCTCCAATGTTTTGATGAGATGCATTGTTGAACTTATGTGACACACCTAACCCACGTACATAAATGACTTTAGGGGTTTTCAGAAAACTTCCTCGAAAATTTCAATTCGCATGATTTTTAGGGGGGGTTTCAATAAACTGCCTCCAAAAGTTCAATTCTCATTTCTTTTAAGGGGGGTTTCACAAAACTGCCTCCAAACGTTCAATTATCATGACTTTTATGGGGGGTTTTTAAATAGCTGCCTCCAAATTTTTAATTTTCATGACTTTTAGGGGGGGGGGATTTCAACAAACTACTTCCAAAAGTTCAATTCTCATGACTTTTAAGGGGGGTTTCAAAAACCCATCTCCAAAAGTTCAATTCTTGTGACTTTTAAGGGGGGTTTCAAAATCCCGCCTCCAAAAGTTCAATTCTCATGACTTTTAAGGGGGGTTCCAAATAACCACCTCCAAAAGTTCAATTCTCATGAATTTTATGGGGGGCTCCAACAAACCACCTCCAAAAGCTCAATTCTCATGACTTTTAAGTGGGGTGCCAAAAAACCGCCTCCAAAAGTTCAATTCTCATGAGTTTTAAGGGGGGTTCCAAAAAATCGCCTCCCAAAGTTCAATTCTTATGAATTTTAGTGGGGGTTTTGACAAACCGCCCCCAAAAGTTATGAAAATTGGGCTTTTAGGGGGGCTTTTCAAACGACCACCTCCAATAGTTCAATTCTCATGAATTTTAAGGGGGGGTTCCAAACAAACCGCCTCCCAAAGTTCAATTCTCATGAATTTTAGGGGGGGTTTTGACAAACTGCCCCCAAAAGTTATGAGAATTGGGATTTTAGGGGGGGGTTTCAAACAACCGCCTCCAAAAGTTCAATTCTCGTGACTTTTAAGGGGGGGTTCCAGAAAAACCTCCTCCAAAAGTTCAATTCTCATGACTTTTAGGGGGTATTTTGACAAACCACCCCCAAAATTTATGATAATTGGGCTTTTAGGTAGGGTTTTCCCAAAACCGCCCCCAAAAGTAAAATTTTCAGGACTTTTGGGGGCGGTTTTTTTTAAAACCACCCCCAAAAGTCCAATTTCCATGAGTTTTAGGGGCAGTTTTAAAAGACCGCCTCCAAAGGTCTGAAAAAAAATTTAGGGGGGGTTTTACCAAGACCCTCGCAAGCCAAAACTGCCCCTAAAGGGCTATTTTGTTGTAGTGTTTGTAATTGAAATTAAAATGGAAAGTGAAAGAGATATAGATATCTACAAAAGATCATAATATATTAAAAATATTAGAAAATACAATAATTAGGGGTGTATTAAGTTGTGTATATAAATGTATATTTTTAGTTTTCGGAGGATGGGTGTAGGGAACGAGGGTGTGTTTGTGTGTAAACACATTTTACTCCCATAAAGGTAGGTGGTGGGGTGAGGATGTGCATAAGTTACAACTTGTCATAAAGATGAGAGAGTTAGCCTTATATTTTTATTTGAATTAGTAGTGTAAATGTGAATACCAAGTTTCTATCAAATAATGTCTTCTAATACATGCCATGGAATGATAGGGTCATTAAGATTAACCATTAACAACATCAAATTGCTTATAAGTTGGTGACTGAGGTAGAAACTAAAGAAGAAGTGAGAACACTCCTAACATTCAAGGTTGATGAACCTCTAGTAGTAGGGAATAAACTTATTCAGGTTGATATCCTAAAATGATGATGCTTTCAATGTGGATTTGATCCTCCTATTAATCCTCAACATGGCACAATATAGTGCCCAAATGGTGTAGTTTAAGTAAAAATGTTGAAGGAGTCTAGTGTTGTCTATCTTAATGTTATTTGCGAGCACTTTATCCCACTAATACATCCAGCCTTATGAAAGGAGGTAATCTATGTAGCTATCACAAAAGGGCTCATATGTAAAGTTAGCTTGAGAGTGAATGTGTCTCTAATGTGCGAATCAAGGAATTACTAGTGAAGGCATCTAAAAATGGTCAATAAGGATCTACTGATCCAAGTTGGATCACTATATAAATTCTCATTTATTTTGGTACTTTATGGGTGGAAAATTGGAGTTATTGGCTTGTAGGGCTCATTTAAAGGGTTGTTCATATTGTGGTGATTTGGGATTTTGAAACTTCTGGAGCCCACTTGGAGCCTAGCATGAATGGCTCCTATTTATAACGAGTCATTAATGTGATCATTGCCATATAATGGTGAAGTTACAAGTTCAATATGAGACTTGAGTTATCATTAGATATGGTGTTAAAAAGAGCTTCTCTTGGTTTCGAGGATTATATATATTATCTACTAACGAGGCCAACCACATGAAGGTGGAAGGTCATTTGCCCCCCAAACCCACCCACCCACCCTAGAATCAAAGAAAACATTCGTCAACCTTGACGTGTTCTTGATTTATATGAAATGTGCCAGTGACATATTTTCAAGAATGGCATTATGATCTTCAATCAACAATTTCCATTATCGATGCTTGGAATTTTTCCTACTCTTCACTGCCTTCAACTGCAACTGGACTGCTCTGACAAAATGACTGTATTGAGCACATATAAAATCTGACTCGTAGTCTTGAAAAAGAATATGGTCTTTACATTTCCTTACTTCTGCAAAGAAGTGTCCCATTAAAACCATTGAACCCACTACATACGTATATTTTGTCGGGTCTTTAAATTCTTGCATCAACGTGCTTTGCTTTTCGACCTAGTGCATCTCAATAAATAATAATGCACATTTTTGGATTATCTGTCGGTGCAATGACAACAAATACATCACCTTCTCTAAACAAATCAGAAACACGATCATAATATTTGTTAATCACAACCGCTTCATTGTCGAGCTCTACATCGCTAATATTTCCAAATGGTGGCAATGGTGTCAATTCTTGGTGTCTCCATGGTTTCACAAATTTGTTGGTTTGGTTTTGACACTCATCCAAAGACTCTACATCATCAATACATGCAAGACAGAAGCAAGAGTACTTTTGTTTTTCCACTGCATGTATATTTTCCATTTTCTTACTCCTGATGGAGAGTAAGCCCCTTGTTTTCGGGATTGCTGTACAATTATGTGGCATTGATCTATCAACATCACACATTGCAATATTCCAAAAAAAACTTCTTACATTACCCATCCTTTCATTGAATTCATGGCTCAAATTTAGTTTGCACCAATTAACAACATCATTTGAATTTGCAAGGCGAGAAGCAAAGTGATTCATTTGATATCTCCTAAGTGCACATTTAATGCAGGCCCTAGCACCATCATGTTCTCCTTTTCCATGTCCCGTTTCAAAAAATATCCATGTGTGGTGAACATCCGTGTTTCTATGAAATCGAGACAACCATAAGAATGATCATACTGATTTAAACTGACCACCACAACCATCTGACCACACCCAATGTTCTTTAAAAGTGACCCTTCTTCTTGATAATTCTTTAAAAAACATACCAAAACAATGTTTGACAAAACATCTATCATGTGTACGATCATCAGTGATGTAGAAATGATACTCCTTAATCACTTCACGATTAATTGCATTGCTATCAAAACCATCGACATCAAGCTCTGCATGTCTATACATAATATGCACAAGTATAGATACCTGATCTGAATGATAATACTCACTCTGTATCTCCTTTTGCTGAGTGAAAGTGTAATTTTCAGCAAAATCGACAATGGATAATATTGTTCCTTTTGGAAATACATCTCATGATTGCTTGAACTGTAAGTCACGCCATCTTGCCGAGTGAGAGTGCTTGATATATTTATATATTTGATCCCTAAACAAATTCATAAAATATGTCAAACAGATATCAGTTTCAACTAAATTAAGCTTTCTTGATGTTGTCGTTGAATTTGTAACATGAGTATAATCAACATAAACATATCTCTTACATTTCACAACGCGATTTGACAATTGAGGATCATTTGCATCAATGGGGTAGTTAGCATTAAAAAGGGCCAAATCAGAATATTCCTCACATTTTTTACCTCCAATGCATTGTTTCTTATAGAATACTTGATCATTCTCTCACGCACATCATATTTTAGATACAAATTCACGAACACTTGAAGGAGGGGGGTTATTTGGCCAACACTGCATGCCAAAAGTTAGAAATGTCTCATAATATAATTCGAATTCTACATGGTATCGACAACAACATGTGTCGCAAACAACGATGGTCCTGACATACCATGGTTTAAGCTTCACAAATGTGCTAAGGGCAATATTCACATCAACATTACTCTCCATAAAAGTTTTGAACATTTCCACTTAAGTGATCTCTGTTATGTGTTTGGCATGAGTTTCATAGTTTCCTTTCGATATACGACGTTGCACAACATCCTTTTCATTTGGTAAGACATGCGAGTTTAAATGCCAAAACTCTTTCACCCTATCCCTGACATTATCTGGAAGTCTATCTTGATAAGGTTTCCTACAGATAACACCCCAACATGCAACTTCATCATCCTCATCTAATTGAACCCTAAGGTTTTTATGCTTTCATAAACTTTTTCTTGATTTTTTTAACGTTCTTGCAGTCGTAGACAACAAACGACCGGTTGTAGTGTTTTTTGCCACAACCCCTGTTAGAATTGATTTACGAGCAACCATGAAATTATGAGATCATTTTCTTGCAAGTGATGCAAGGACCAAGGTCAAATTTTGTGATACAATCTCATTTGATTTAGCTTATTTGGCACTTTGAATGCCAAATAATGTTATTGCATCTCTTAGACATTTTCGCTTTAACAATCTATGTAACAATTGAACTTGTTCTATGACAGAAATATCTTCAAAATATTCTTTGACTATCTTATTTTCTCTATAACGAGTTGTATGATCAGGCATCGGAGGTCCCATTTCTTCAATTTTACTTGAATCCAAATTCTCCAAAAACTTATCGTCAATGACGATATTGTTGTAGATTCCAGTTAATCTCTGTAAATTGGTAAGTGTGGTAGGATGTTGTATGTTGGATGTCGACCCTACATAAAAATAAATATAAATTTATAAGATTGTGAACTTTCAAATCAAATATATATATACTCTTCAGTATTATAAAGTAAATTATAAACATATAAAAAATTATTTACTCACCAATCATGGTCCCAATATCGACGCTACCCATAGTTTTCTCCACATTTTCCATTTCCTTGTCACCTCCATGTTCCTCATTTCTTTCATCAACGTGTTCCTCGACAATTTGCATTCCGTCATCACCACCATGTGCATTCACATTTTTCATTTCTTCGTCACTACCATGTGTCTCCACGTTTCTTTCCATTGCTATTTTTTCTCTTAAATTTCTCATAGAAACATGGGTTCTCTCTTTCCTTGCCTCTTCATCAGTTCTGGTGCGATCATATTTTCTTTCAGGTTTCCTTCGGTTTCCCATGTTGAAAGAATTAAAAACCTAAAATCCAATGCATTAAAATATATGAGAATTGAGAGTTATATGCTGAAAAAAAAAGAACAGTATTGACCCAACAAGAGTAATATGCTAAGCACTCTTGTACGAAAAATTTACCAAATTGTTGAATGTGGTTGTCATTGATGTCAAAGGAGTTCAATAATGACAAAGGAATAACCAAGGACATGATGGCAGGGAAAAAATTAGTGAAAGACAAAGGAAGTGATGACATGGAAAGTATGATAATGTGGCATGGGTGATGATGCTGGAAAGACACATGGTGATGTCCTAGTGCTATCATTAAGTCAGTGTTGCAATCTGGCATCATTCTGGAAAAGAATGGCAAGTTTGTGAAACTTTGGAAATTGACTAAGTATGGAAAAATTAGTCAAAACTACTCTGAGAGAATGCCTTCCATAATTCATAGTTTGACTAAGAATCCCGCACCATGATACCAGGCTATAGATTGTTGAAGTGGCTATCTAGTCATGGCCTCAGTTTTCCTTAATCACTTTTGAGGAAAAAAATATCGGTCTGCCAAAATAGGGTTTTGCACCAGAGAAAGCAAAATTACGTAAGTAGTATCAGGAAAATGCCCTCCATAAATCATAGGTTAAATTAAATGCCCATAGCATATGATCAGGATGTAGTTTGTTGATTTGTCTACCTAACCATGATCTCATTTTTCATTAAGCATGTCTGAAGAAAAAGTTATGGGTCTTCCAAAATAGGGTTTCAAGATAAGCTTTGGAGAAAGTCCTGAAAATGACTAAGTGTTGGAAAACTTCCTCAAGTGGCCTTGGGAAAATTCCCACTGTACCTAATGGGTGAATGATAAAAATCATCTAAAACTACCATGCTCTACCTTATAATAAAAAATGTCCTTATGCTCTGATAAAGAAAATACTTTATAGAGAAAAATGTTCTTATACCTTATGAAGAAAATACCTTGTTAAGAAAAATGTCTTTGTGGACTTATTAAATGTCCTTGTGTTTTGATGCCCTTCAAATGTGTGAACTTGGATAATGTGAACTCTCGGTTGAAACAAGCATAGATAATGAAAACTCTCGGCTGAAAAAAGTACAGATAATGCAAACTCTCGGCTAAAAAAAGTACAGATAATGCGAACTCTCGGCTGAAAACAATACAGATTATGCGAACTCTTGACTGAAATATTTTGGAAAACTATCTCAGCCAAGAGATTATATATACAACTCTCGGCCGAGCAATTGTGGAATCCCGTCCGAATATCATGGGAATTCAATGTGTCGGCCCCTAAAATTTCTCGGGGCATTATGTGAAAAAACTTGCAATCGAGACATGTTTTAAACTCTAGGACGAGAGTTTAAACTAACTTTTAGCCGATATTTTTCATTAACTATGGGTTAATTCTAGAGCGGGAATACCGCTCACTCGATATATTTTAAATTTCTCACCCGAGACATTTTTTGGGCCGAGAGTTTTTGGTCAACAATTCCAACACCATTTTTGCGGTATTTAGAAATGTGTCACTTTAACAAGGTGAAAACACCGGAAAACATGAGAATTACATGTCGGAGTTTACACCAGTAGATTCATCATTCAATCTACTTTCTCATAATATAAAAAAATTTGAATTTCATTTAGGATTTCTATTTTTTACTAAACTTTATCATTAAAAAATTTAGTGACTTAAAAATGAGTCAGAATGAAAATTCAATATAATCACAATGGCAACGCCAAATTTGTTTTAAAAATCACAAGGATGTTCCTTACAGTGTCCTCTTCAATGGGTTGGTTTTAGTTTGTTTGATAAGAGTCACATTTGAAAGAAAATGCGAAGACAAAAACATGTGTCGATAATGCACCATTTTCTGAACATATGTTGTTTCGATAAATAATAAAAAATAGTTCCCAAGTCTTCAAAAACTCAAAATATAGTCCATGTACAAGTGCAGTGTGTGTAGATTATGAGCCTACAATTGTTTTCCCTATAATGAATAACCATCTATCAAAAAACCGACGTCAACACAGGTCACTCATTATCCGTACCTAAAATATTCAAGTATATGCCGTTGGTTTCGAACAAATTTGTCCCACGATATGTCCATAAAAAAAATTAAAATAAATACATGTAGAAATAAAATTCAATTCTCTAAAACCCTTATGTTTACTTCAAGTTGAAATTCCTAAGGGAGATATGGGTTTGAAGAGGTCGAAGTTGAAAAACATAAAATTTAGCAGTTTTGTTTTTAAAAAACAAGCCAAAATTGTTTCCCAACTTCATGTTTTCACCCTTGTATTTCGCACGTGTAAGCTCCATAGAGAAATATGAGCCCATGACTAGATGAACAAATCATCAAAGAAAAATCCCATGCCAACTGATGAATTTATCACCACAAGGACAATTTATGGCAGACATTTCCAAATGCCTCTCAACCTTCAGTTTTCAACACTTGGACAAATTTTATTTGTTCTTAATATGCAAAACATGATTTTTCTCACTTTGGCAGATTGATTTCTTGCACATGTGACCATCATAAGGAAGAATAAAAACATGACTGGATAACCACTTCAACAAGGAACAGATCCATGTCACCTTTTGAATTTTTTGATACACACACATCATTTGTTGGACATTTGAAAATAGTCCTTTAAACTGTTGATTTGACACTTAGGAAAAATTATCAAACCCTAGGTTAACATGAGAAGATTTTTATTTTCAACAAATTGGAAGCATGAGACATCCAATGGATAGAGGAAAACAAGTTGATTCCATCCATACCAATTTCCTTCTTTTAACCTTCTTTCTCTCTCCTCAGCAGGCATTCATTTGAAGTAGTGAAAATCAAGCTAAGAGGCACTTTTGGCAGATCAATATCTTCACCTACAAAGACTTTTTGGACAAAAAAATTATATGGTTGAATGAACCACTCAGCATTATAGAGACTCATAGCATCAAAACACTTTAATACATCAACCACAGAAAATGGAGGACATTTTACTAAGGTCACTTGGGCATTTTTACCAACAATTTTATACTTGGACAATTTGTGCAATCTCCAAGGTGGATTTTTGAGTTCACCAAAATCATGAAACAATGGTACTAGATGATTTAGTACATCTCACTGAGCACAACCATATTGATTTCACCTTCAAACTCATCTTTCTATGACTTAGGTGGACATTTTATTAGACTCGTGTAAAACTTCCTAAAACCCTATTTTGGAAGACCTATAACTTCCTCCTCGGATACTATCAAGACAAAATGAGACCATGGTCAGGTAGACAGATCAACAAGCTACAGCCGGGTGAGATGGGGTGGAAATTTACCTTAACCTATGAGGTACGATGGACATTTTCCCAAGGCCATGTGGACCACTTTTCCAACACTTAGCCATTTTCCAGAATTTCTCCAAACTGACAAATCACTATATAATTAGGTCAAATTGTAATAACGACATCATGAACATACTAGAAAATCACTAGGTGTATTTTCATCTTCATCAACCATGCAATGTCATCATACATGCCATGTGATCACTTCCTTTGTTATTCCTTTGTCATCCACTGAGTTTTCCCTTCCATCATGTCCTTGGTTATGACTTTGTCTTCCACTGAGTTTTCCCTTCCATCATTACTGAACTCCTTTGACATCAATGACACCCAATTTCAACACATTATTCTCTCTATATGTGTTGGAAGTGGCCCTTTTTTCAGCCATCATCATATTTTCACTTTCAACCTTCCTTGCCACCATGAAATACTTCTCTAAGGATGTTGGTTCAAAGAGGCACACCTCATATTGGATGGTATCCTTCAATACTCCAATAAAGAGATCCAACAATTGACCATCTAGTATGTCTTCCACTCTAAAACTCAACTTTTGAAATTGTTGAATGTGCTCACTTACTGGACCTTTTTTCCTTGGATTGATCAATTGTGTAAAGAAAGAATTGCTCTTAAGATCATCATGGTATGATATCAAATATTTTGTAAAAATGGACCAAGAGATAATGGAGTTCTTTTTGTGTTCACAAATCCATTGGTACCACAAAAATTGATAAGGTTCTAAATATAAAGATTCAATAGGTACCTTTTGGAGATTTGGCACCTAGTGTATATGAAAGAATTGCTCCATTTGGAATACCCATGTTATGGGGTCATTTCCATCGAACTTCCTCATGTCAATATTAGGATTTGGATACCCCTTGGGGACCATCCTAGGTTATTTCCATTATTAGAATCAATTCCTCTTAGAATGTTCTTATTAATGGAAGGGTTCTCGACATGGACATTATCTTTATTAACACCTGTAGAGATATTTTCCTTTGAATTTTGTAGGAGATTATAAATCATTTTCATATTATTATCAATATGTCTAATTATTTTCTCCTCTAAATTATGTAAATCAATCGTATTTACATACCCTTTAATCATATCTTCCAACTTGGACACTCGAAAATATAGGTCTTCACTTTCATCGTAGGTCAAGGATGTATCCTCAGGTGGCTTGAGTGGAGTATAATTTTTTACACTACCTTTTGGTATCATTTTGAACAATATAAATATATATCACATCTTATGTTCACCTCAAATAGATCCTTCTATTAAAATTTATTTCAAATTTTAAAATGGCATACATGTTCCCAACCCTGATTTGAAGATTGATTTCAAACTGAGACAATCCTAAAATTTCAGCCCCTCTAAGTATGACAAATATTCCTTTGGTATCCTAATATGTCCTCTTTCCAATATTGTAGGTCTTGTTGAATTTGGATGTGCCAAAAAAAAATTGTGACAATTTTCCCAACACTTGTTATTTTTGGGCTTTTCATAAGAGTGAGTGTACGACATGCCACATGTACAATCATTTGAATCTGATTATGAAATTGCTACCATAGATACTATGGTCTGTCTTGTTTCTAATGAAACTTGTCTCACTCAATTTGGACCTTGCATGCTCCATATATATAAAAAATTTCTAGAACACATGTTTGAGAGTAGCTTTTGGGCTAGTGAGAAACCCTAATTTTCAGAGGGTATAACTCCAAACTTGTAATGAGTCAGGATCTGCAATTTTTTCCAAAAATAGTTTGTCCTATTTTTTAGATGGATTCTGAGATTCACTATTTGAAACCATATAAAAATAAATATATATAAATAGAAAATTCCAATATGACTTTTTTGGAAGCGTCCAAGCTCTGATACCAAATGTTAAGCAAAAAATTCCCGAAAAGAACATAAATATACCAAAAAGAGTAATCCAAGCCTTAATAATGAACAAAAGGGATTAATAGAAATCCTATTTAAGGGGGAAAGCTGCTTATACGATGTACTAAGTACACAAGACAATACAAGTTGAGATGATTCAAATGAAAAGGTCTCCTTCGTATATATAGGAGACAAAGAGGTACAATTACAACTAATGGACCCAAGTTGACAGAACTAATATAATAATACTAATGACAATTTCGACTAATAGACCTATTCTGACATCAATAATATGTAATGAGCCACAACATACAAGGTAATTTGCCAACATTTAGGGTATAACATTTTTCATTTGTATTTAGTTGTTCAACACCTCACAAAGAAAGTTAGGTGTAAAGGGTATAATATAGATGTTGTAGATATTTCTATTGCATTGATAGATTGTAGAGTCTTCTCAGGGGGTGTTGTTAGTGGACACATGCTTGGAGTAATGGATGTTGCTTCAAAGGTATCTAGCATAATTTTTCATTATGGTTTATTATATGAATTTCATTCATCCTCTTCAAATTAAGCATAGAGACCAACCTAATTGTTCAAATGAAACACATGGACTAAACTAGCTATAAGCCTAATGGATGGAGTAATCCTTAGTTCGGAAATGAAAACAGTTCATTCTCGATTTGGAAATGAAAACAAGATTGAATGCTTCATCAATAATACAAACTGGGAAAGGACAATGACAAATGGACCTTGGCATACACATGGTCAAACAAGAAGAAATGATATCAATATAGCATCTTACCTCATCTGAATCTAACGTATAATCATGCTCATTCCATGCAGAAACTATAGGCTTAACAGAGACAACCAACTAAGAAAGTGTCTCATTGATCCCATATATGCAACTCATTACATGTTTGTACTCCTCATTTAGGTCAACATCATTTAAACTGGTTGTTACTGTGCTTGTTTCAACTCCAACATATGGTTGTGAAATATCTGGAAACTATTTAGATTTATCCTTGTTCTTACTGTCAGATTTAGCAACTGAGCCTAATGTTTCCATATTTGACAATATCTTCTGCACTTGGTTCTCTGTTACTGGTTTCCACCTAAAAGACAAGGTCAAGTTTCATCATACAATGAGTTCAATAAAAAAATCCAAGTAAATAACACAACATAAATTCAACCAAAAAGACACACACTTACTACATTTTTTTCGTTTTTGGCCTCCAACCCACCTTGACCAAATGTATATTTAGCCCTCACATTATCTCTTGCTTTCATGCCTCTATTGCTATTTGCCAAATATTCTTCAAAACACATACTTTCCTTCAACACCTCCCACCATTTGGGAGATATAGAGGAATCTATCCTATATTATCCATCCACGATTATTTTTATGCAATTGTATCTATAATTTTTCATGAAATTTCTCATCTTCTTCTTGTAATATTTTCTAGATATTTTTCCACCAACAGTCTCAAAAGCATTTTCCATTTTTTGTATAACATTTTCCACACTTCTTGGATCTTGGTCTACAAAATTTGATTTTCAAATATCCAAATGAGCCCTGCATCTTATACCCAACTCGGTGGCCCACCTTGTAGCATTTTCCCCAATGGGCTCACCATCTTTCGACACCTCAACACAAAATGGATTCTTACCTTCTAATTTTATTTTTTTTACTTTCCTCTCTATAGATCTATACCAATCTTGTCTAATTCTTTGTCTTTGAACAAAAGTAGACACACCTTTTGAACCACTACCAATATTTCTAGTTAATCCTATTTCATCAAAAGTTGCATATGTAGGTGTATTTTGAGGCACACTAGATGTTAGCGGTGTCTATTCATGATTTTCATGAACCGAAACTGCATGCTCTGATCCGTATGATCTAAACTTTAAGTGCAAGTAAAATGTGAATGTGATATTTTCTTATGTTCATTCCATTAATTAAAATGCATTGATTAATATTTAATTGCATAATGGAATTTTTTTAATTTAAAATTAATTAAACATTAAGTAAATACAAATTACAAAATGTAATTATTTTTATTCGTTTAATACAAATTCAAATTATCTTTGATTATATAATATTGAAATTGAAAACAACACAAATAATCAAATTGTATTAGCAGACATTTTTTTAAAACAAATGTAATATAATAATGAGTGAGGAAATTATTATTAACGTTGAAATAATAAATACAATTATTTTATTTGATGATGATGATGATGATTAACGTCCACTGAGACCAACTTTGGTCTATCAGACCTTAAGAAGGTTATTACTTGGTTTGCTTTAAACTTTTGTTCCTATGCTCAAAAATCTCAGTAAGAAGCTTTCCAAGCTCAGTATAGTTTTTGCAATTTAGAAAGTTAGCAAGGTTTGTATTGTAGAAAATACAATGAAACTCATATCTAATGTGGGTGTAAGCAGGGCACTCTAAAAGAAATTGATTTTCATCCTCAACACTCATAGACTCACAAATATAGAAAACCCTTTTCTCCCACAGAGTTTTGGGAATAAACCAATGCCCTGTTTTGCTATGAAGATCATGGGATTTTGTTCTAATATTGGCTATATTAATTTTCTTCTTTGAACTAGTTACTATTGAGAGATATTTCTGATCTTCCAAATTAGGGTTAATGACCTCCTTATAGTATCTTAGATTTCTCTTAACTACTAAATTTTTCTCACATCACAATTTCTCTTTAAACTTAAAGGTAATAATATTTTCGACATTATATATATTTTGTAAAGTGTCATTTTCATCAATGCTCCAATGGTCTAACCAAGCCATTGTATCTTTACACCAACTCCGCTTGAGGTGTAGTTGGTTTCGACTTGAATTTAAAACAATTTTAGGAAGCCTCTCATTTCTCGTGTTATTTATCTTCTTCTTGTACATCAGGTACCTAGTCATAGCCATGGTCTCAATGGCAAAAATACCCACTTCTATGAGGAGAAAAGGATAAGGTGTATTGCTTTTATTTTTTAGGTTATAAGTTATAAAGCGCTTCTGGATTTGCTCAATATTTATCCAAGGTTCTCTAGAAATGTTGCACCCCCATACTTCACAATCGTATAATATAACATGGATGACAATAGTTTCAAGGAGGAACTTTTTTTATCCCACATGACCAAGTTTTCTGATTTACAAATATTTTGAATACCAAAATAAGCTTTCCATCCTCCATTAATCATTTTCTCAATGCTATGGTTCCAATTGATCTGGTGATGAATATCAATTCCAAGATATTTGTAAGAAGTCACTTCCTCCAGTTTATTGTTATCATAAATAAAATTTGCATAGGTGTCTTTCTTAGATTTTATAATCATAACTTTTGTCTTGTCGGTGTTAACAGTCATACCCATGTTAGAGCAGAAATATTTGATAATTCTTAATTGCTTATCAATATCAAAGGGACACATTTCCATAAGAACAATAACATTAGCATAAATAAGGAGGATGATAACTATCCTAGCTAAGATCATGCCACACAACTCGCTTCTTCTAAACATCTTTCTAGTTAATCGATGTAAATGCCAAAAAGGGTAGGGGAGAGGGGGAAACCTTGATTAAATCCAATATTATAGTTTATATCCGTTGACCAACCCTCATTATTATTAAATTTGGAAATACCTTTTCATATAACCTTATCGCGGAAGCTCTCAACTCGAAAGGAACATTAAGCTCCTCTAGCCTATTCCACAGGTTATTTCTAGGTAATGTATCTCAATCTTTCCTAAAGTCCACAAAGCAACAAAAAAGGTGAGACTTATTATTACAAAATTTCTTTGCAATGATCCTAAGCGTAATGAGGTGGTCTGTGGTTGAATGATTCCTTCTAAAAACTGCTTGGCCTTTATCCTACTTACCTTCCATTTCTATCCATTTGTTGATCTTCTTTTCTAAGATAATACCAGATAACTTGGCTAGGAGAGCGATAATCATAATAGTCCAATAATTATAGGGGTTATTTTTATCGCCACTTTTGAAAATATGAATAATGAGGCTCTGAGTCCAAGGTGTAGGGAACCCTTTCTTGACCGCTAGATTAAAGAATTTGCAGATGTGCAGGATCAGGACAAGCCCCCCAATTATAGGAAAGAAGACACAAACACGAAATTGATGATGGAGTTCACCCAATAAATGGGCTACATCTCTGGGTCCTTCTCCAGTGAGAGGTAGATCCTTTATTATACGTGGCACCCTTCTAGTGGTGCCATGTGTCATCCTTTTTTCCATTATGCACCTTAAAAAGAATTCGCTGAAGCTTTGAAATTACACATATTCTTCATCTGAAGTTCCTTTGACATGATTCAAGTTGTGTTGGATTCATCTCGTCAAGATATTCAACATGGTACCATTTAAGTTAGCATTTGGATCTGTCAAATGTTTGGTAAAAAATATCCACCTGGATCAAGCCTCCCCATTGGAAAGCTTTTGGACCTCCAAAAGTTTGGGCTATTCAGAAATTAAGTGAGGATAAATCTCCCTCACTTTCCCAATATCCATCTATCTTGCTTTGCTAGGATTTGTCCCTTTTATCCCCACTCGCAGGAACTCAATTGCACCTCTTGATGAAGTTCTGGTGTTCCTGTCAAGGACCACATCTTCCTGCAACTCACTCATATAATCAGGTACCATATAATCAATAGAAGGAATCGACACATTAGTATATTCATCCAAAATCATAAGAGGCTCATACAATTTAAAATTGGAAACATCCACTACTGAGTGTATTTGCATATATGGAGGAAAATCTAAATGGAAAGAATTAGTACCAATCTTTTCTAAAATATCAAAAGGACCAAACCTGATTGGTTTGATCTTTTTACCTTCACCCTTCAATATTTATTTGATGATGTGTCACTTGAATCCTTCACCGACTTGGAATTCATGGTCAAATCGATTCCTATCATGTTGGACTTTGTATTTTTCCTTACTCTTCTCCAACTATTTATGTACTTCCTAATGCACTGCTTGAATCGTTTGAGTAAACTTCAAATATTTTTCTGCATCAAGATGTCCACCTACAACATCCTCTTTTCCAAAAGCAAAATCCATTGGTGTTTTAGGAAAATAACCAAAACAAATTTCAAAAGGCGATATTTGAGTAGAAGATTGGATTACATGGTTGTAAGAATGTTATATGTATGGGAATTGTTCATCCCAAAGCTTAGGATGTTTACTACAATAACCTCATAGAAGATGGACAAATTTTCTATTTACTAGGTCTATTTGTCTGACAATTTGTGGATGAAATGATGTGCTCTTCTTAAGTTTAGTTTCCATAATCCCCCACAAGGTTGACCAAAATTAACCCAAGAAACAAGAATTCCCGATCAGATACAATAGAGATAGGAATCCCAAAATGAACCCCAAAAATTGGAAGAACAGGTGAGCAGTTTGTTCATTTGTAACCTACTTTTTACATGGAATTAGTATACACATTCTACTAAATTGGTCCACAACAACGAACAAATAATCATGTCCTTTCTGAGACATAGGTATCCCACCAACAAAGTCCATAGAAATGTTTTCCCAAGGATGATATCGGACTGGAAGAGGTGTGTACAACCCAAACTTCCTATTGCTAGGTTTACTTGTTGCACACATAACACAACCTCTTACATATTTAGAAACAATATCTTGCATCCCAGGACAATAACCATACTTTTGCAGTTGCGAAATTGTTTTTCCTACTCCAAAGTGACTAGCAATCAAATATGTATGTGCTTCTCTAATTACATGTATACTTTCTTTTTCTGGAATACAGAGTTTCCCTAAGTAATACAATAGTTTATTATGCACATGATAACTTTTTTCTTCTACTTGTTTTGCTTCAATTAACGATGCATATACATTCTTAAAATATTAATCTTCAACATACTATTCAATATAACTTTCATGCACTAATGAACTATTTTGAAGAATGATTGTTACATTTAATGGAGGCCTAGATAACATATTTTCTACTTTATTCTAAAGCCCTTTCTTATATTTTATAAATAAGTGAAATTGTTGTAGAAATCCCATCCACCTAAAGTTCCTACTTTGTTGTAACTTAGTTTGTGAGTGCAAATATTCAAGTGGTGGATGATCAGTATGGATTATAGTTTCTTTACCCATTAAATAATGGTTCCACTTTTTAACACTCTATACTAATTCATATAATTAGTTATCATATGTCAGATAGTTACATACTATAGCTGTAAATGTTTCAAAATGATAGAAAATAAGTTGCTTACCCTGCATAAGAACTGCTCCTGTGGCAAACCCACTAGCATCAGTTTCAATTTCAAATGGTTGTTGAAGATCTGGCAGTTCTAGAACTGGTGCAATGCTTATTCTTTCCTTCGAAGTGTCAAAGGATTTTTTTTGCTTGGATTCCCACTGGAAATACTGTTTAACACTAGTTAATCCATGCAAAGGTGTTACAATGCCAGAAAAACCAACTATGAACTTTCTCCCATATTGGAATGCACCAAGAAAGCTCCTAACTTCCGTGACAGTGTTGGGATTAGACCAATTTACAATAATTGCAGCTTTGGCATGATCTACTTTTAGGTGGCCCCTTCCGATTATGTGGCCTAATTACATTAAACATGTTTTTGCAAATTCACATTTAGACATCTTAATATACAAATTTCCCTTCTTTAACACATCAAGCACTTTTCTTACATGCACAGACATGTTCTTCCCAAGTTCGACTGAATAGAAGAATATCATCTAAGTACACTATGAAAAAATCATCTATGCACGGCCTAAAAATATCATTCATCTCCATCATAAATGTAGAGGGCACATTACATAGCCCAAAAGGAATAACCAACCATTTTTACAATCCCTGTTTTGTCTTAAAGGTAGTTTTCTATGCATTATTTTCAAAAATCATAATCTGATGATAACCGCTACACAAGTATAACTTAGTAAAATAAACTACATATTTCATTTGATCAAGAAAATCATCAATACAGGGAGAAGGATATCTACTCTTTACCGTAATTTTTTTCAGAGCCCTATAGTCAATGCACATCCTCCATGATACATCCTTCTTTGGTACCAATACTGTTGGTTGTGGAGCATGATCTTCCTAATTCAGAGGTCATGTTTTAGTCATGTATCCTTCCCAACCCATGACAAGGAGGTGTGGGGGGATTCCCCACCATTATAGAGTCCATGGGGGGTCTAAGTGGGGGGGTACGGTGACTACTTTTGGGAGCATCCACCTAGCATGGGTTCGGGGCCAGCGTCCCCATAGCAAAAACTTCGAGAAAATTATTTTTTAAAATGTTGTAATTTCATAGTCATGTCTTGGTCAATAATGGGTGATTTACGGGCCCGTGGTATTGGGTATTCTATGGTATTTTTCCATGGTAATCCATCTTTAAAAGGAAGGAATTCTAATACAATTGTGTATTGTAGTATTATAAATATCTCTATGATTGTGTGAGAGAGACTATGAGAGAGTGAAGAGGAATTTGAAGCATATGTGCTACAGGTTATATCCCTTCATTTGCTGGATATATTAATAAAATGACTACAATTTCTCTGTGGACGTATCCCATATTGGGTGAACCACATATATTGGTGTCTCTCTTGTACTGTGTTTATGTGTTTTATTCCCCCATCTTATTTATGTTATTGTTCCACGAGGTCCTATTTTTCTAACAATTGGTATAGATACAAAGGCCTATTTGGCACATAAACGTGCAGGAAAGAAGGGTTCCTGGTTTGAGTGGGATCAATGGCAGAAGAATAAAACCTTAGGGTCAAAAATTTTAATGGCCAAAACTACCAGTTATGGAAGATGAAAATGGAGGACTATTTGTATCACAAGGATCTATTCCCACCGTTTGGATAAAAAGAAAAATAACCAGTGGCTATGAAGGAAGAAGTATCAGGAGGATCTTTATAGAAAGGCACTAGGAATGATACGATTGTGACTGGATTCATCGGTGGCTTTCAATATTTCAAAAGAAAATACAATGGAGGGTATGATGAGTGCATTGGCTAAAATGTATGAAAAAACCTTGTCCTCCAACAAGGTATTTCTAATGAAGCATTTATTTAATATGAAGATGTCAGAAGGTGGGTCTGTTGCTAACCATTTAAATGAATTTAATATGATTACTAATCAGATACGTTCTATAATAGTGAAATTTTAATATGAGGTTAGGGATCTTCTAATATTTTGCTCAATTCCAGAAAGTTGGAATGGTTTGGTCATGGCTTTAAGTAACTTTGTCTTTGGTTCAAACACTTTGAAATTTGATGATGTTGTTGGTGTTATTCTTAGTGAGGAAATGCGAAGGAAAAGAACAAGCGAGACATCAGGTAATGCATTGGCCATGGAGATAAGGGGAGACAAAAGGAGAGATGAAATATCCCAAGTAATCATGGGAAGTCTAGGAAGGTAAGATACAAGTCCAAACTAGGAAATATAGAGTACTGGAACTATGTAAACAAAGGACATCTAAAGAAAGATTGCAGATCTCTAAAGAAGAAAGGATATGGATAGCAGGAGACTACTCAATAAGAAAATGTAGAAGGAGATGCGTTACAAGATTCTTTGATTCTTACATTAGATAATACTAGTGATTGTTGGGAAGTAGATTCAGGGGCTTGTCATGCTACACCCCATAGGAAATTCTTTCATGATTATGTTCGAGGTGATTTTGGACATGTTTTATTGGGTGATGATAAATCATGTAAAATTGTTGGAATGGGTAAGGTATAGATAAATTTAAATAATGGAGGTGAATGGATGTTGAAATATGTAAGGAATATTCCTGCTCTGAAAATAAATATAATCTCAACAGGACCATTAGAAGATGGTGTATGTTTATCTACATTTGGAGAAACATGGTGGAATATCACTAAAGGATCGATGGTGATAACAAAAGGAGATAGGATAGGTACCTTGTAATTATGTCCTCATAATACTGATTGTTCTATCTCTTTAGCTTCCATAGGAACATATACATCATTTTGGCATCATAGGCTTTTCCACATGAGTGAGAAGGTAATGCAGATCCTCCATTCACAGAAGTTGCTACTATCAAAGAAGGTTAGTTTGGAATTCTGTGAGAACTATGCTTGGCGCAAGGTCGGTCCCCTCAAGGAATTATTGGTTAACAATACACAAGACACACATGACGCTTACATGGACTAAATGTAAATAAAGATGCCAGAAGCTCGCTTCTATTACTTCAAATCAAATTACAATGCAAATTACAAAGCAAATGAACTAATCTAGTCAGTCGTAGCCAGATACAATATACATAAGTAAATGTGTGTTCTCTCTATGTGCGATCTTCACCCTCTCATGGCCTCTGCTGAATGCAAGCAATCACTAAGCTATGGATCGGATCTCTGCTAACTCCCAACTGGAACTCTAACTCGAAATACAACTGATTCCTTCCTCTGTTCCTGCGTACTGGTCTTCTACTCCTCTTTGTTGCTTCTCATCCCGAGGTCCACTCCATTCCCTGAGACACTCTTCCTCTGTTCGCCGAATCCTCCAGATCCTGTAGACCTGCAATTGTTAGCGCCCCCTGTCATGCTGCACAACCTCTACCCATGGTGACATTTGTCATGATCGCAACCAACTTCATAACTCCTCAATAACTTCCTTAGCAACCTCGAACGGCTACCAAGTACTTTTCTTTCACTTATGAAGTTCTCTGACACTGCTATAGTAGTCGATCCCATCTCCTACATCGACCATATTGCCTTCCGTCAGCTTCCACTCACCTGTTAGGTTCACTTCGCTTCTAAGGCTTCACCAGTCCGCCCCTTCCTCCACGCTTGGCTTTCACCTCATCCTGTCGGTGTCGCTATTCGACAACATATCGACCTTCGACGCCTTCACTGCAGCCTTGTCATCTGTCGACCTCCAACTCATCAAATCTTGACCTTTCACTCCTTCTGTCGACCGCATATCGACAGCTTCCTGTTCGACTTATTGAATTCGATATTCAGTCTTCCTTCGCACTAGTGGTCATCGGCACTCCCCCTGGTCGACTACTCATGTCGATCACCTTCGATTATTTCTCCAAGGCCCTGATGCTCCTGCATCAGACTCCCCAGGTGAAAAATAAATCGACTACTCTATCATTATCTTGAATTCTTCTTCGGAAATCCATGTCGCCTCCTACAACTCATCATCTTTCCATCGCATTAAGTATTCCTTCTTTCGCGAACTTCGTGTCCTTTCGATTTCGCATTCCTCTAACACTTCGGCGATTTCCTCTTTGTGTCGATATGGAATTTGTACTCTCTCATCAATGTTCAACACTTTGACGCTTCCACTGCTTCAATCTTCTCCAAATTTGCACAAATCTGATACATTGAATGCTGGTGAAATACTCAAGTCCTTCGGCAGCTCCAACACATAAGCATTGTCTGAAATCTTCTTCAGAATATTACACGGTCCAATCTTCTTCAGCTTCAGCTTGTTATATGTTCCTACCATAAATCTCTCCTTCCGCAAGTGTGCATAGACTAAGTCTCCTTCGTTGAACGACTGTAGCCTCTTCTTCCTGTCGGCTTTCAACTTGTATGCCGCATTACTCTTCTCATTGCACTTTTGCACATCTTCATGCACTTATTTCATGTGCTCTGCGAATGATTCTGCATCTGTGCTTTTCCTGATTTTTGTCGGTATCTCTACCAAATCCACCAGTCCATGTGGGCTTTATCCTTGAACAATTTGGAATGGGCTCAAACCTGTCAACTGATTCACAGAATTGTTTTACACGAACTCTACTTGTGCCAACATGTTTTCCCACTACTTGGGTATGTCGGGCGTCAAGCATCTCAGAAGGTTTCCCAAAATTTTGTTCACCACCTCGGTCTATCCATCTATCTGTGAATGATATGCTGAGCTAAACTGCAACTTCATGTCTAGTTTCTTCCATATGGGTCTCTAGAAATGTCCCATAAAATTGGTATCTCTGTCCAACGTGATACTCTTTGGCAACCCATGCAATCTGACTATCTCCTTGAAGAATAGTACAACAATGCTTGTGGCATCACTTGTCTTCCGATGTGGAATAAAATGTGTCATTTTCAAAAAAAAATTGACTACAACAAAGATTGAGTCGCTTCCCTGCTGTGTCTTCGAAAATCCTAGCACAAAATCCATGCTCAGGTGCTCCCATGGGGTATTCGGCACTGGTAATGTCCTATACAAACCCTTGTTCTGACTTCTTCCCTTTTCCAAATGGAAAAATTGACACTGTCATACCCACTTACCGACATCTGTCGTCATTCCTGACCAATAATACTTTTCCTCAACCAACACCTTGGTCTTGTCGATGCCAAAATGACCTACTGATCCACTGCTGTGTAGTTCTCGGAATAGGTTCTCTCTTACGGATCCCTTGGGAATACACAATTGTTGTCCCCTAAACAGGCATCCCTCTTGGATGAAATAATCCAAGTATGGAGTCTTTTCAACACTCCATCGTTTGCTACTCTCCTTCCATGCTTTCGAAAAATCCCCATCGATCACATACTCCGTCTTTACCAACTCTATTCTTGTTTCCTGAATTGTCATTGTGTTCATCAATGCAACTCCTCGACTCAACGCTTCAAAAACATTGTTTGAATTTCCCAACTTATGTCGCAACATGAAGGTATATCCATGCAGGAACTCGACCCATTTCATGTGTCGTTGATTCAACTTTGACTAAGTATTCAAGTACCTCAATGCTTGGTGATCTATGTACAACACAAATTCCTTGGGAAACAAATAATTCCTCCACTTCTTCAATGCTTGAAAAATAGCATAGAACTCCTGGTCATAGACTGAATATTTCCACTTCACATCATCCAACTTCTCACTGAAGAATGCAATTTATCAGCCCTTCTGGCTCAACAATTCTCCAATTTTCATCCCACTCGCTTCGCAATCAACTTGGAAAACTTTGTAGAAATCTAGGAGCACTAACACTGGGCTCTCGGTCACCTTTTCCTTCAACTCGTTGAAATATTTCTGGGGAGCTTCTATCCACTTAAACTCCCCTTTCTTCATGCACTCTGTCAAAGGTGTACAAATCCAAATGAATCCCATGATGAACTTCATGAAGAAACTGGCAAGTCCATGGAAACTTCACACTCCAGTCACGCTTGTCAGTTCTGGCCACTCCAATATAGCTTTCACCTTCTCTGGGTCCATCACCAACCCTTTACTCGAGATTACAAATCCCAAGTACACTAGCTCTTGCTTCATGAAGAAGCATTTTTGCAGGTTCACCATCACCTTCTCTTCCTACAACTTTCGCAATACTTGTCAAATGTGCTCCAAGTACTCAGTCTTGGTTCAACTGAAGATCAGAATGTCATCTAGATACACTACAACAAACTTCCCCAAGAATGGATTTAGTACCTCGTTCATCAACCGCATGAACGTACTGGGTGCATTAGTAAATCCGAATGGCATGACCAACCACTCATACATTCCTTCCTTCATTTTAAAGGTTGTTTTCCATTCATTGCCTTCTCTAACCTGAATTTGGTGATAACTCCTCTTCAAGTCAATCTTTGTGAAGTATCTCCCTCCACTCAAACAATCTATCAAGTCGTCCATCCTTGGAAATGAAAACTGATACTTGATTGTGATCTTGTTGATAGCTCTAGAGTCTGTACACATCCTCCATTATCCACCCTTCTTCGGCGCTAATACTGTTGGTACCCCGCAAGGGATTAGACTATCTTTGATCAATCCTCTGTCCAACGACTCCTGGACCTATCAGCTGAGTTCCTGACCCTTTATTGGAGTCATTCTATGTGTTCCTTTCATGGAAAACTCGATCCTGGAATCAAGTTGACCTGATGGGATATGATTCTCATCGGTGGCCGCAATCTCGTCGGTGCTTCGTCGACTACTATGCTCCTGAACTCGTCGAGCATCTTTTCGACTTCGACCGGAATCCTCCCCATTTTCGAACTATCGACACATGGTCCCTTTGAAATGATGGTGAAACATCCCGACTGCTTCTCCTCCTCCGTGAGGAATTATTCACTGAACACATCACCACTCGCTTCTCCCAATAGTTTCTCTCGCCCTACTTGCAATCGGCTTGATCCTCCTACTTCTACTTCATAGTTGTTCGTGTGCCATTCTTACACAGTATGACTATGTTGACCCAACCATCATAGATCATCTTCTGATCATTATTCCATGGCCTCCCTAACATAGATTGCATGCATCCATTGGGATTACGTCGCACTGTACACTGTCTTCAAGCTTTCCCACCTTAAATTTTATGAGTCACTGTCTGGTTACCTTGAGATGGTGTCCTTTCTATAACCATGAGATCTTGTATGGGTGTGGGTGTTCCCTACATCTCAGACCCAACTTGTCAATGACCTCCGTCGACACATGATTCTTTGTACTACCACCATCGACTATGGTCTTGCAATACCACTCACCAATCTGCACTCTGAATCGAAAGATAGCCTTTCACTTTGCCGTCTCTTTATTGTCGCGTCGGTCGTCCTGAACCAACATCCTCCTAGCCATCATGGTTCAAATTTTTCTTTTCCCATCTTCAATGTTGTAAGATGTCAACTCTTCCCTCTCGTCGACTTGCTCATCTCTTCAACATCTGGGTTTCGACTCCTCTACGGTGTGTAGATTTTCTGGGCACTCATATGCCTTGTGTCTGACTCTGCGACACTTATACCAGACTACAACTGGTATGTCAGCTCCTTTTCTGTCGGTTGGACCACTTCGACCATACGCACCTCGACCACGATGCACTTTCTACTTAGTCGATGTCCCTTCCGCACGACGGTTTTCTTTGACATATTCCCTTCTGGTTCCGCTACTTCGGCCTTTCATGGAAACAGTTTTTGCACTTGGACTAGTCATCTTGCCTCTAGCCGATGCGGATTTCCTTGACTATTTCTCTTTTGCATTCAGAGCTAGTTGATAGGCTTCACTGACCGCTCTGAACCTTGATAGGATCAACTCGTCCTGTATGGACTACTTCAAGCCATTCACATATCTAGTGACATCTTCTTCTCCTTTTTCGGTTTGTCCCGACCAAATCGACAGTCTATAGAACTCTTAAGTGTACTCCTTCATGGTCATCTCTTTCTGTCGAAAGTTTTGCAACTTCTGGAACAAAGAGATCACATAGTCACCCAACAAGAACTTCCCCTTCAGCTTGGTGACCATCCTGTCCCAAGACTTGATCTTTTCCTTGCCATTCTTGACTCTGACAGCCTGTACATTGTCCCACCACAATGAGGCATGAACCTTCAACCTCATACATGCAGTCTTGACACGTTTAGGATCCTTGATCTTCTCTATGTCAAAGTATTTCTCCATTTCGCTGAACCAGTCTATCAAGTCTTTTGGATCCATACTTCCTGAGTAGGTACGCACATCTATCTTTATCTGACCTCTCATCTTCGTCAGAAGCTTGATGAATCTATCTTATGGTTCCTCGATTTCCTCTTCCTATTCTCCCACTTCTTCGATTTCCTCGTCATTGTGATCTAATGCATCGGGAATGCATCCACACCTTTGAGTTTCCTTGATCACTGCGAATTCACTAGTCAAACTTCACATTGTTCGCATGCACTCTTCGAACATTTCAGGATCACCTATGACTGCAACGCCATGTGCTCTTTGTCCCGTACCTCGGAAATTAATGCCTCTGTGAACCATTTTCAACCACAGCTGAAACTCCGACTCGTCTAATCACAACCGGACTTTCACAAGTCATGCACAACTCTACCCAACCGCAACTAGAGCTATTCTATGCACTCGCAGGCTCTTCTGACTCACCAGACTCAACACTAGATTCTCTTCCAGCTCTAATACCAACTGGCGCAAGGTTGGTCCCCTCAAGGAATTCTTTCTTAACAAAACACATGACACACACGACGCTTACACAGACTGAATGTAAACAGGATGCCAAAAGCTAGCTTCTATTACTTCAAATAAAATTACAATGCAAATTACGAAGCAAATGAACTAATCTAGTCAGTCGTAGCTAGATACAATATACATAAGTAAGTGTGTGTTCTTTGTGTGTGCAATCTTCACCCTCTCACGACCTCTGCTGAATGCAAGCACTTGCTAAGCTATGGATTGGATCTCTGCTAACTCCCAACTCGAACTCCAACTGATTCCTTCCTCTATTCCTACTTACTAGTCTTCTACTCCTCTCTGTTGCTTCTCATCCCGAGGTCCACTCCGTTCCACGAGACAATCTTCCTCCGTCCGTCAAATCCTCCAGATCCTGTAGACCTGCAATTGTCAACGCCCCCTATCGTGCTGCACAACCTCTTCCCATGGTGACATCTGTCATGATCCCAACCACCTTCATAACTGCTCAATAACTTCCTTATACACCCTGAACGGCTACAAAGTACTTTTATTTCACTTTTGAACTTCTCTAACACTGCTACAGTAGTCGGTCCCATCTCCTACGTTGACCATACTGCCTTTCATCAAATTCAACTTACCCGTTGGCTTCACTTCTTTTCTAAGGCTTCGCCAATCCACCCCTTCCTCCATGCTTGGATTTCGCCTCATCCTGTCAGTGCCATGATTCGACAACATGTCGACCTTCGATGCCTTCACTGCAACCCTGTCGTCTGTCAACCTCCAACATGTCGACTCTTGACCTTTCACTCCTTATGTCGACTGAATATCGACAGCTTACTGCTTGACTTATTGACTTCAACATCCAATCTTCCTTCACACAAGTGGTCGTCGGCACTCCCTCATGGTCGAATGCTCATGTCGATCACCTTCGGCTATTTCACTCGAACCCCGATGCTCATGCATCAATGCTTTAGGAAAACATAAGAGAGTCATATTTCTCAAGGTTAGAAGGAAAAAAAATGAAAATTTAGAGCTTATGCATACATATGTATGGGGACCAGCTCAGGTACAATCTCTTGGTGGCTCTCATTATTATGTTTTTTTTATTGATGATGCAACTAGAAAAACTTGGGTTTATTGCATTCGAAAAAAAATTGATGTTTTTGCTACTTTTAAGAAATTGAAAGCTTTGGTTGAGAATGAGATAGGAAGAAGGTTAAAGTGTCTTAGATATTATAATGGAGGTGAATACTGCAGCAAGGAGTTTGATAGTTACCATTCATACGATGGGATTCGTAGAGAGAGGACTGTTCTAGGAACACCACAAGAAAATGGTGTGTTAGAAAGGATGAACTAAATAATCATGGAGTGTGCAAGGTGTATGAGATTTCATGTAGGGTTTCCCTTATAGTTTTGGGAAGATGATGCAGATATTCATGTTTACTTAATAAATATCGGTCCTTCAAGTGCTTTGGATGGTGGGATTCCATAGGAGGCATGGATGGGTAAAAATGTAAACTACTCATTTCTAAGAAATTTTGTCTGTGAAGCATTTGTCCATATTGATAAAGAAAATAGAAAAAATCTTGAGGCTAAATCCAATAAGTGCACCTTTATTGTATACGAGGTCAATGGTTTTGGTTATTCTTATAGGATTATGAAAAAAAAATAAAAAATCATTAGGAGTATATATGTGGTTTTCAATGAAAAGGTCATGTATAAATATCAGTTGCAGGCAAAGAAATAGGAAAATCAAAACACATAGTACACCATGCTTTATGAAATCAAATAAAATGAAGCTCCAAATCTGTTTGAAAATCAAGAAAAGTAGTAGGTACCTCAAACTCTTGCAAGTGTTAGAATCTTTATCAGGTCAAGTAGACCCCTTGAATGATACTCTCCTTCACTATATTATTTATTGATGATTGATTATAGTGAACCAGAATGTTATGAAGAATTAGTGCAGGTGAAAACTAGAAAGAAGTCGGAACAAGCCATGAATGAGGAGATGGATTCATTGGTAAGAAACTAGACTTGAGATTTGGTTCAGTTTCCTACAGGTAAAAGACAATTGTAGAATAAATGGGTTTACAAGTTGAAGGAAGAAGATGGAGGAAAGAAGCGATACAAGGCCATACTTGTCGTAAAGGGGTTTGGACAAAAGAAAAGCTATATATTTTGATGAAATATTTTCTCATGTTGTTAAAATGACTTCAATTAGAACTATTTTAGGTCTAGTGGTGGTAGAATATTTGCATCTTGAATATTTAGATGTAAAATCAACCTCTCTCCATGCAGATTTGGAGGAAGAGATTTATACGTAGCAGCCACAAGGTATGAGGTCAAAGGGGAGGAGAATTTAGTATGTGGCTTGAAGAAGAGCTTGTATGTCATGAAGAAATATTTAAGGTAGTGGTATTTAAAATTTGATATTTTTATGACAAAATAAGGTTATAGTAGATGTCATTTTGACCACTGTGTTTATTTTAAGAAGCTAAATAATGGAAGATATATTATCTTGTTATTGTATGTGGATGACATGCTTGTTGTAGGGTATAACACGCAGGATATAAATGTGCTCAAAATGGAATTATATAATTCATTTGTGATGAAGGAATTGGTTTCTGCAAATAAAATCCTTGGTATGAGAATAACAAGAGATAGGAAAAATCAGAAATTGACATTGTTTTAGGGTGAGTACATAGAAAAGGTGTTGGAGAGGTTTAGAATGCAGGATGAAAAACTAGTTATTACACCTTTGGCCAACCATTTCAAACTAAGGAGATGTGTCCCAAGACACAGGAGGAAATAGAATACATGTCCAAGGTTCCTTATTCATTGGCAGTTGGCAGCTTGATGTATGTCATGGTGTGCACAAGACCATATATTGCACATGCAGTGGGAGTTGTGAGCAGGTATATGAAAAATCTAAGTAAAGAGCATTGTAAGGTAGTAAAGTGGATTATCAGGTATTTGAGATGTACTTATACTCATGCATTATGTTTAGGAGTTTCAGACACTGTTCACAGGGATATGTTGATGCAAATATGGCAGGTGATAAAGAGAGTAGGAGGAGCACCATAGGGTATGTCTTTCCTATAGGTGGAACAATACTAAGTTGGATTTCGAAGTTGCAAAAGGTTGTTTCACTTTAAAAAATGGAAGCAAAATATGTTGTTGCTACAGCGGTTAGTAAAAATATTATTTGGTTATAGAGGTTCATGGAGGAATTGGGTAAGAAGTAGGAAAATAGAAGGTTGTATAGTGACAACCAGAGTGCCATTCATCTTGAAAAGAACTCAAATTTCCATTCTAATACTAAACATATACAATTGAAGTACCATTTCATACGATCTCTTCTGGAATATGAACTGTTGAAGTTGGAAAATATACATACTAGCCTAGAATCCTACAGACATGTTGACAAAGGTAGTAACCAGAGAGAAACTAATTCCCTACTCATTTTTTTTTCCTTCAAGCATGACGGTGAATATGAGAAATTTTGTAGGTCTAAGGTTTGGAGAATAGTCCAGTAGATGTAGTAGCGGTGTATTTTTTGTGATCAATCTCCAAGTTGAAGATTGTTGGTTGTGGAGCCTGATCTTCCTGATTTAGAGGTCATGTTTTATCTGTGTCTGGATACTATCCCATGATGGGGGGTGTGGGGGGGATTTCACCCCCACTATAGTTGCTATGGGGGGTCCATGGGGGTCGATGACTACTATTGGGAGCCCCATCCCCTGGCGGGGGTTTGGGGACAATGCCCCCATAGTGAAATTTTTAGAAAAAATGCCTTGTAAAATGTTGTAGTTTCATAGTCATAACTTGGTAAATAATGGGTGATTTACAAGTGCATGGTATTGGGTATCCTGTAGTATTTTCCATGGTAATCCCTCTTTAAAAAGAAGGCATTGTAATACGGCTATGTATGGTAGTAATTTAAATATATTCATGATTGTGTGAGAGAGACTGTGAGAGAGTGAAGAGGAAGTTGTATCGAATGTTCTGTGGATTGTATCCCTTCATTTACTAGATAGATTAATAAAAGGACCAACAATTTCTTCATGGAAGTAACCCATATTGGGTGAAGCACATATATTGGTGTCTCTCTTGTATGGTGTTTATTTGTTTTATTCTTGCATCTTATTTTATGTTATTGTTCTGCGATCCTGTTTTTATAACAAATAAAATAGGTGAGTTACACGGATGTGTACTGGGTATGATGAACCCCTTCTCGATTATCTCTTAAAATTTCTTCTTGATTTATTCATTCAGCATTACGGACATCCGATACATGCCAATGTTGGGAAGTGGCACGTCTTGTTGCAACTAAATTTCATGTTGTATCTCTCTCTTTGTTGGTAATCCTTTAGGTTCTTGAAACAACTCATCATAATCAGAAACAACTTTAAAATCATTTAATTTTTATGTTTGGGATCACAACCTTTAAAAGATTCATGTTTTTCTTCTTCCTTAGCCTTTATCATTAATAATAAAAATTTCTTATTAGTGTTTACTAATCTTTTCATTTGTCTTGTAGAAACTAAAGAGAGATTAGTTTTAATGCGATGTGCATGTACAATATACTCTCTACCATCCTTAATGATATTATATTTATTCTCCCTATTAAAAAGACTGCTTTTCAGTCATACAAATAATTATTCCCAAGTACAATGCCACATATATCCAGGAGAACTACATCAAGTTCTACCTCATCCATAAAACTAGCAATGATTGCAAATTTAAGCATACATTTCTTTGTTACTTACAATTGTGCCTCATTAGTAACCAATATAAGAGGATATGGATTCTCATGAGCCTCTTATTAGTTAATTTTAATTTATTGACCACTTCTTCATAAATTAGATTGACGTGGGACCCACTATCAAATAAAGTATCAACTTTAGTGTGCTTTGTAATGACTCGAATGTGGAAAATTTCACTTCTTCTATCATTAAGAGTAGATTGTTGAGTTGAGTATGTACTTGCACATGCATTAAAACTTTAACTTGCATCATTGGAAAGAGGTATACCTTTTCCTTTACCTTGGATTCTAACAGTTGTGACATTGGTCTCATCACCAGAGTCAAATCCCAAATCCTAAATTAGTGTGGTAGTAGCTTTCTTTTTTTCTTTGTTCCCTCCATATTTCCTTGGGCGTAACTCCATATGTAGATTCCAGCATCAAGATACATCATGCCCTTTCTGACAATGAGAGCATGTGGGTTTTTCACCCTCTTTCTTAACGGTAGCTCACTTCTTCCCTTTACCTTTGAAATCTGATTTACCTTTAGATTTAGTAGGATTATTTGCAAAACAATTCCTAGTATGCTTACCCCTAGATTCTATGTGGGTAGCTTGTACACACATGTAATATCTTGAATTTTGTTGATTATGTTTATGTTGAATATTGGGCGTAAGCCGCGATACATATGATTTTTTTTATGATATATATATATATATATATATATATATATATATATATATATATATACTGGGCATAAGCCCCAATGCACATGTTTTACTTTTGTTTCATAATTGGGCACGAACCCTGGAAAATGCAGATTTATTTTATGTACTAGGCATAAAGCCCCGATGTACTTGATTGATGTTTATTATGTGATTGGGTACAAACCCTAATATACTGAGAGGATCTTGTTATATACTCTGCAGAGTTGTGGTATGCATGACTGACTTTTATGATGTGTTGATAATAGGATCTGGAGCACATGGATGACCTATGTACTGGGCGTAAGCCGCGATGTACATAGAGGACTTTTATTATGTGCTGGGTGTAGGCCCCGATGTACATAGAGTTTTTGGCATAAGCCATGGAGCACTCCAACTTGATGTTGAGCATAAGATCTGGAGCATTGGATCTTTGTCCATTGTATCCCTAGATGTATCTTACAAATACATCCTAGCACTAGTGTTGAGCAAAGAGCTCTGGAATTGCACTAGCGTAATTCCCGTTGAAGAGTGTTGAGCATAAGCTCTGAATAGCACCCGGGGTTACGTTATTTAAAAAGGTGTTGAGCTGAAGAAGGATCTGAATAGCACCACCAGTCATCATACTTATTTTAATTGACTAATTGAATCAAGTTACTCATCTCATCAAGGACTGAGGAAACTACCACGAAATACGAGGTAATCCAACATGCAAAAGGAACCTAGAGATACCTAACCTAGTCGACCATCCAAACCTACCAAGGCCTTGTCAAAAGAATGGACCTTATTTAATAAAGAATCAGAGATATAATGCTACTTAACTACTTAAATAAATCAACATGATTACTTATAAAGAGTCTCACTTATGTACAAAGTGGATGCACAAAAGTATAAGATATTATTTATATGAAAATATATTATATATAAAGAAAGTTATGAGAATAATAAAAGAACACATAGTTATATAAAGTAAAATAACTATATCCACTTAAATGGATTATACATAAGTATGCTCATTCATATAAATTAAATAAAGAAAATATAAAGTTTCTTTGATAAATTAAAAAAGGAACAAGTTAAAAAGTCCTAGATAAGATAAAGCTATAATTAAATAAACTTTTTAAATTATATATATTATAATTCAAATTAAAAATCAAACTGAAGTTAATATTAAAAATATTAATATTACTCAACTTCCATTTCCTAAGTTCAGCTATAAAAACAAGGACAAATTCCAAAGAGGGGATCATCTATCTTATTATCATTCTTTTATGGTAACAAGAGAGAAATTGTCCCATAAGCCTGGAAAATTAATTATTTCAGGATGGAATTGAAATCAGTTGTCTTCCCTAGGTTCTCTAATTTTCCTCTTGCATGTTGAAGCCAACTCGAGGGGATCTGATCAGAACCAGGAATGGTTTCGGGTCATGGTTGGGAGGAACATGGTAGTTCCAAAGTTATTCAGTTATCATCCTACAAGTCAGTTGAGCATATTGTTTTCACTAATCAGTGTTTGAGGTATGCAGGAATTTACAAGAAGAAGAACCAAGCTGCAAAGTTCAGGTATGAATTGTTTTTGTATTTCCAATTTAATATAGGATGAAAATTTAGGATTTATTTTTAATTACTGTAATTTTTCTTTCCATATAAGTCTGGTTGTCTTTATGCATTGGGGGAAAGGGCTGCTACATTGGCTCCCCAGGTCAATCTTATTTATCTTTAAACATTTAATCTATGCATAAGTATTACCTAGAACATCAAACCCTCTTCAATTATCTTGGTGTACGATCTAGCAGAGCTAGCAGCACTAGCTTGTGCTAGATTCCAGATCCTACAAGCTACTTAGTAAATTATTTCCAACTTGTAATCAAGAATTCGTTATGAATTCCAAACCGTGGATAAAGCATACATGTATATTTCTGTACCCATAAACCAAGGCGAATCTACCACAGAGTCATTCCATACAAGAAGATCGAATCTCTTTAAAGTTTCTCAACAAGCACCTTAGGATCAAATTTAATTAATTAAAAATAAACCTTCATACAGTGGCAACCCATTTAGTTAAATAGAAAATTAAAGAATCAAATTCTGAGAGAGGTCCGTAAGAGTCTTACAAACCCAAATAAAATTGACACAACATAAACGCTAACCATATTTTAAAGGTGCCAAACTACAAAACAACATTTAAACCCTTGTCTAAATTAACAACCATAGAATTTCTCATATAGAGAACAACATTTAAACCCCTGTCTAAATTAACAACCATAGAATTTCTCATAAATCGAACCACAGGCTCAAAAAATGATTAAGAACACTATTCAGATGGGATTCAGAATCGAATCCCTTGAACGTCACCAGCCAACTATTAAATGGTGGAGCACACTACACTGTGGATTAATTTCCAGAGTTTCACAACATTAACCATTAAAAACGAAAGTCCAGGATGTGTTTTGAAAAGCTAGGTCTCTTTCCAAAATTTCTTTGCATATAACCTTTCTCTAATTATTTAGTAAACTCTAGCATCCACATACAGAAGCACTGCCTTCACACTAAAACGTAGAGTTTATAATTTAAGCAGAAACATTATCTCCCAGCTAAAAGCATTAAAATACAAATTGCACAGAGGCTTAGCTCTCCAACTGAAAACGCATAAGAGATGAAATGCACCGAGGCTTTGCTCTCAAGTTTAAAACACACATACTTTATAAATGAAAACTTATTACAGATAGAAGCTTCACGCTCAGAATCAGAATGACTCAATCCTCTACAAAATCCATATTTTAGCATAGACTTTCCCCGAATCGATTTCTAAACCCTAGGGCTTGCCAAACCAAATAGAGATGCATAAGCTGAAGACAAGACTACCCGAAAGCTACAAGGTTTATCCATTCATTTACCAGTATAACATTTAAAGCATCATCACTAAATCGAAGACCAGAAACATGTAAACATTCCAAATCTTAAATACTAAAATTTACACAAGCTCAATGCACTCTACAGAAGCTTGAGAACATTATTAGAACATCTCTACAACCACACATAAGCCATTTAAAATGCAACATATTATTTTATAAATAGAAATGTCAAACCACCGAAGCCATAATAAAATTATACATAAAGCAAGGAGCCAAAACTGGACACCCTTTGTTGCAGAAAACGCCTATACATGCTTTAACTTAAAAACAAAACTATAACTTAAACCTCTTACTGAGTCAAATGCCATACAATAAAGTCTATCCACGATTTTACCAAACTGAGCATTACATTAAGTTCCAGAACCCCGAATGGTTTAACCATTCTTAATTTTCTTACTTAGTGAGCACAGCACATCAGTAAACAACCAGTTGAGACAACATTTGCATGAGGGAGAAATGGCCACGATGGACCAGGCTTACCAAGACTATCATAGTTGTATTCACCTTCTGTTCGAACACCCACCATGCTAAGCTCGAACCCCCAATGTCAAAAACCTTCTCAAGATGAAAACATTAGTCACAACCTTCAGCAAAATGAAAACTGGAATATTGAAGGAGTAAGGGAAACAGAGT
The DNA here is from genome assembly GCA_027924585.1 of Larix kaempferi. NCBI lineage: Eukaryota > Viridiplantae > Streptophyta > Pinopsida > Pinales > Pinaceae > Larix > Larix kaempferi. The sequence continues at coordinate 15,166,712 of BSBM01000249.1, forward strand.
TACCTTAGTATTGGTCCATGCTATTTCTGTCACCTAAGTTGAGCACAGGCCTGAGCCAAGCTCATGGCCAACGCTATATTCATGGCCATACTTCGAAATCCTGAGAGATCTACTCTCCTTCCCCTCCAAACCAACTAATGTGAAATGCGACAAAGACCACGCTTTGCTAGGGTTTACCCTACCCAGCTGGGAATCATGAATTCGATGGCCAACTCATGGGAAGCATTGAATACCACCAACCTCAACTAGAAACAAGATAATTTACCCACTCTCCATAGTAGAGAGTGACACTCACCTTCAAGCTCGATTTCTATCACTATGCTATGAATTGCACTCAAAGTTGACCTTCTATTCACAAATCTTGTACTAGGTTGCAAACTTTAAAAGTGTTAAACTTAAGAAAAATTCTTTAAAAGGAACCTACAAGACCAAGGTAGAATTAAATGTTAGCATATAGCTAAGTAATCCAGGCCATGGTCACCAATCTCAACCCTTCAAGTTTCTAAAGAATTACAAGAACACATTTAAAAGAAGAATTGTTACACATTGAAAATAAATCATTAGAGTCAGACATACCCACAGCCAACCATTAAGCAAATCATAATTATAACCATTAGCTCAATATGGATCATTAAATTCATCACCAAAACATCGCTTCTGCAGAATATAAACAGATCCATTCACATCAAACCAACCAAGGAGAGTATTATGAACAAAAGTATAAACTTTACATATACATTACAATGATAAGTCTTCTATTTATTTTCCAGTGCTGAAGTTAATTTACTAAACATTTGATCCAATTGAAGATGTTATCTGTACAAAAAAAAAATTAAATTGTATAGTTTTGGGGACATTACAAGTGGTATCAAAGCCCAGTGACAACACTAAGAGAACTTTTGGGCTCACTGCAAAACATCTACTGCAGAACTCCAAAAATATAAATTATGATCTTTTTACAAAACTAACAGAATTTTATTTTTTCTGATTGACTAAACTTTCAGGTAGAAATAAAATTTGAAATATGAATGCAAAAGAGAACAGCAGTAGACATGGAAATATGAATTACCCACCCCGAGAAGAAGAACTAGTGGTGGAGTTGAATTTGGACTTAATGAAGTCAATGCATAGCTTGCAAGCAGAATTACAGAGTTTTAGAGATGACAACATGAATGAGAGACAGGAACAACAAGCAATCAATGAAGCTCTACTTCAGAGCTTAATAGGGGTAAACCCCCATAGACAGTCCACCTACTGAGAAAATAGATCCAAAGAAAACTACTGTCATACAAAGAGGTCCAATAGTCGTAAAGACGAGGGACATGAAGAACACACACTCAATTTCATGAAAGTGGACTGTAAGAGCTCTTCCAGTGATGATGGTTCACCCTCCCCTTGCAAGAAAAGGTGAAAAAATGATGATGGTTTACAGGAAGAGTTCCGAAAAATTAAAGCCCCAACTTATGAAGATGAGATGAATACTGGGGAGAAAGCTGAAGAGTGGCTGTTATGAATGAATAAATATTTTAAAGTGCATAATTACTCCAGTGAGATGAAAGCACAACTTGCCATTTACAACTTAAACGAAAAGGAATCCAGGTGGTGGAGAGACCTAAAGCATACAAAAGGGCATGAAGTGAGAGATGTTAGATATTGGTGTTCTTTTAGCAAGTTGTTCCAAGACAAGTACATGTCAGAACAGTTCTTTGACAAAAAGATCAAAGAATTTCATGAACTAAAGATGGGCTCCCTAACCATGGAATCCTTCATCAATAGATTTCTGGATCTGCTACATTATGTACCAAACATAAAAGATGAAAATGTCAAGATACAACAGTTCTTAGGATGTCTTCCTCCCAATTTTTGAGAGAAAATTGAGTTCGACATGCCTAAAACTTTAGATGTGACATTGCAAAAACCTAGACTTTGTTATGAACATGGAAAAACAAGAAATGAAAACATAAACAGAAACAGAGATAGATTCTGAACTTTTTTAGACAACCAAATACTAGGTTTTGGGCCAACACCATACTAGAAACAAAACAATAGTTTCCCACCCAACAGAAATTTAAACAGACCTCATGCATGGCCAAATGTGCTTGCACCACATACCAACAGACCTGTTTTTAACAAAGGAGCAAAATATGCCCCACCACTCATCACTTACTGGAAATGCCAAGGGCCACACTACTTCAGAGATTGTCCCAACAAGACAGACGAGGTTTTACACAACATACAAGAAAACCCAATGGTAGGGGACATGGAAGGGACACCAAGAATTTATGCAACACTTGACGATCGACAAGCAAACCACCAAGCCACTATGGTTGAGATTGAAAGTAAATTTTCAAACACAACTATTTCAGTTTTGATCGACCTCGGTGCATGCCGAAGCTAGGCTTCCCCAAAGTTAGTTGACACTTGTAAGCTAAACCGAGAGAAACACGAAAAACCATTGCCGGTACAACTAACCACTGGTACCAAATGGAAAGTCGCCAAACTAGTTAAAGTTTGCGAGATAGATTTGAATGGTTTTCCAACTAAGGTAGACTTAAATATCTTACCACTAGGATCGTATGACGTACTTATCGGCATGGAATGGTAGGAAAAACACCATGCCATGTTTGACTGTTTGAACAAGTCAATATTATGCACGGATAGCCAAGGGAATGAAAACAAGATCCAAGGCATACCTAAGAAAGTTTCTATTAGAAAAATATCGGCCTTACAGGCGAAGAAGTGCATATGAAAGGGTTGTAAACTCTTTGCAATTAACATTCAAAATGTAGAAGCTGATAGGGAACAAAAGATTGAAGACTTCCCAGTTATTGTAGAATTCAAGGATGTATTTCACGAGGAAATACCCGGGTTCGTGAAATACCCAGGCTACCATCCAAACGAGACCTAGACTTATCCATAGAACTAACACCCGGGTCAGTACCAGTTTTTAAAGCCCCTTACTGCATGACCCCACCAGATTTGGTGGAGCTCAAGCTTCAGTTACAAGAGTTAATCGAAAAAGGATATATCCGACCAAGTGTGTCTCCTTGGGGAGCACCGATAGTATTTTCCAAGAAGAAGGACGGGACGATGCAGATGTGCACCAATTACCATCAACTCAACAAATTAACCATCAAGAACTGATACCCACTCCCTAGGATTGATGAATTGTTTGATCAAGTCGGAGGAGCGAAGATCTTTTCAAAGATCGACCTGCAATCCGGATATCATCAAGTAAGGATCCGTGACGAAGACATCAATAAGACTGCTTTTTGAACCTGATACGACCATTACGAGTTTGTGGTAATGCCTTTTGGATTGACAAATTGCACCCGCAAATTTTATGTGCATGATGAACAATATCTTTAGCCAATACCTGGACAAGTTCATACTAGTCTTCATTGATGATATACTCATTTAATCCAAAAGTAAGGAAGAACATGAAGAACATCTCCGAATAGTGTTACGAGAACACCAACTTTAAGCTAAGTTCAGCAAGTGTGATTTCTACAAACCATAGATACAGTACCTAGGTCACATCATTTCAAAGAAGGGGATAGTAGTCGACCCCGAAAATATTAAAGCCATCGAGGAATGACCTACACCTACTTGCGTGATCGACATAAGATCATTCCTAGGACTAGCAGGATACTACCGGAAGTTCATTAAGAACTTATCTTGGATTGCTTGTCCTACGACTGCCTTGCAGAAAAAGGAAAACAAATTCCTTTGGACGACCAAGTGTGAAGAAAGCTTCCAGAAACTAAAACAACTTTTGACTAGCACATGCATTTTACGGATTGTTGATCCTGATGGGGGCTTCATTGTTTGCACAGATGCAAGCAAAGAAGGACTCAGTGGAGTCCTTATGTAGAATGACTTCGCCATTTTATACAAGTCAAGAAAGTTAAAGGAACACGGACAAAACTACCCCACGCACAATCTGGAACTAGCCACCATCATCCATGCCTTAAAGATGTGGAGGCATTACCTTATGGGAAAGAAGTTCCTATTGAAGACGGAAAATATGAGTTTGAAGTACTTATTTGACCAACCTGACCTAAATGCTAGGTATTCCAAGTGGTTAGCCCTCCTTAGCAAGTACCACTTTGAGTTAAAACACGTAAAAGGAAAGAAGAATAACATCATTGATGGTTTAAGTCGACGAGCTCATATGTTATATGAGGTAACAGTAAGTCAAACCGACTTGAACTTTCAGGATAGGATTAGGACGACATGTAGGAATGACCGATTCTATGTCGAGATCCTTAAAAATATTCAGGAGGATAGGTTATTCCAACAACAAAAGGAATATAAGATACACGAGTCGGGATTGTTATGGTCGAAGGAGAGACTTTATGTCCTAGAAAACCGAGACATTAGACCTAACATTCTAGTAGAGTTCCATCAAAAATCCTATTCAAGACATACGAGATATCAAAAGATGATATATGCGGTAAAGAAACACTTTTTATGGCCTAAGTTGAAAGATGACATAGCATTATTCATCTCTAAGTGCCAGGAGTGCCAACTAGTCAAGGCAGAACACCAACACCCTTCAGGATTACTACAACCGCTACCCGTTCCAGAGTCGAAATGGGAGGTCATCAGTATGGAATTCATTACTGGTTTACCAAAGAGCAAGAAACAAAATGACTCAATATTCGAAGTGGTCGACAAGTTATCCAAAGCAGCACATTTCATACCTGTAAACTCAACATACAAAGTTGTCCACATTGTGGACATCTTCCTGAAAGAAATCTTCTGATTGCATGGGATACCCAAGGCAATCATCTCAGATAGAGACACGAAGTTCACTAGTAACTTCTAGAGATGCTTGTTCTCTGGTTTGGAGACACAGTTAAACTTCAGTACTGCTTACCACCCGCAGAATAACGGATAGACGGAATGAGTAAACCAAATCCTGGAGGATATGCTTAGAATGTATCTTATGAACAACCCCAGGAAATGGGAGGATTATTTACACCTCACAGATTTTGCATACAATAACGGGTACCAGGCCTCTGCCAAGATGAGCCCCTTCGAGGAACTCTATGGCATAAAGTGTAGGACACCAGTGACATGGGATAGCCCGGTAGATAGACTCATACTAGGTCCATATTTACTGAAATATTTAGAACAACTAGTCACCAAAGTACAACACAACTTGAAAGAGGCACAAGACCGCCAGAAGAGTTATGCGGATAAGAAAATAAAATACAAATATTACCAAGTCTCCAAACATGTCTTCTTAAAAGTGAAGGAAAAGAGAATCTCTTTGAGCTTGGGGCGATGCGGAAAGCTAGCCCCCAGATTTTGTGGACCCTTTGAGATACTTGCCAAGAAAGGGCCAGTAACATATGAGTTAGCTTTACCAGCTCATGTAAAAGTTCATAATGTTTTTCATGCATCTCTGTTACAGAGATATGTCTATGATACTAAGCATGTGATTGATTGGTCCTTATTATAGATAGAAGCCGAGGGGAAATTTATGCCAAAGCCCCTCCACATACTGGACAAGAGGGAGGTGCAGCTTACGAGACGAACTATTGTTCAATTGAAAGTGCAGTGGAGGAACTTCGATCCTAATGAAGCTACTTGGAAAAATGAAACCACCATGAAGGAGGCTTACCCCGCCTTATTTCATGGCTTCATTTCTAGTCCCTAGAACACCGGGATGGTGTTGTTCTAAGTAGGGAGGGATGTAATATCCCAAATTTTATTTATTATGTTTATGTTATATATTGGGTGTAAGACCCAATACATATGATTTGTTTTTTATGATATATATATATATATATATACTAGGTGTAAGCCCCAATGCACATGTTTTACTTTTGTTTCATATTTGGGCATGGACCCTAGCAAATGCAGATTATTGTTATGTACTGGGCATAAATCCCCGATGTAATTGATTGATGTTTCTTATGTGACTAGGTACAAACCCTAATATACTGAGATGATCTTGTTATATACTGTGCAGAGTTCTGGTATGCATGAATAACTTTTATGATGTGTTGAGCGTAGGATCTGGAGCACATGGATGACCTATGTACTGGGCGTAAGCCCCGATGTACATAAAGGACTTTTATTATGTGTTGGGTGTAAGCCCCGATGTAAATAGAGTGTTGGGCATAAGCCCTGGAGCACTCCAACTTGATGTTGAGCATAACCTCTAGAGCATCGATCTTTGTCCATTGTATCCCTAGGTGTATCTTACAAATACATCCTAGCACTAGTGTTGAGCGAAGAGCTCTAGAATTACACTAGCGTAACGCCCGTTGAAGAGTGTTGAGCATAAGCTCTGAATAGCACTCGGGGTTACTTTATTTAAAAATGTGTTGAGTTGAGGAAGGCTCTAAATAGAACCATAGGTCATCATACTTATTTTAATTGATTAATTGAATCACTACTCATCTCATCAAGGACAGAGGAAACTACCATGAAATACGAGGTAATCCAACATGCCAAAGGGACCTAGAGATACCTAATCTAGTCGACCATCCAAACCTACCAAGGCCTTGTCAAAAGAATGGACCTTATTTAATAAAGCATCAGAGATATAATCCTACTTAACTACTTAAATAAATCAACATGATTACTTATAAAGAGTCTCACTTATGTACAAAGTGGATGAATAAAAGTATAAGATATTATTTATACGAAAATATATTATATATAAAGAAAGTTATGAGAATAATAAAAGAACACATAGTTATATAAAGTAAAATAACTATATCCACTTAAATGGATTATACATAAGTATGCTCATTCATATAAATTAAATAGAGAAAATATAAAGTTCCTTTGATAAATTCAAAAAAGGAACAAGTTAAAATTTCCTAGGTAAACTAAAGTTACAATTAAATAAACTTTTTAAATTATATATATTATATTTCAATTTAAAAATAAAACTGAAGTTAATATTGAAAATATTAATATTACTCAACTGCCATTTCCAAATTTCACCTATAAAAACAAGGACAATTTCCAACACGGGATCATCTATCTTATTATAATTATTTTATGGTAATGAGAGAGAAATTGTCCCATAAGCCTGGAAAAGTAATTATTTCAGGACGGAATTGAAATCAGCTGTCTTCCCTAGGTTCCCTAGTTTTCCTCTTGCATATTGGAGCCATCTTGGGGGGGATCCGATCAGAACCAGGAATGGTTCTAGGTCATGGTTGGGAGGATCGTGGTAGTTCCAAATTTATTTAGTTATCATCCTATAGGCCAGCTGAGCATATTGTTTTCATTAATCAGTGTTTGAGGTGTGCAGGCTTTTACAAGAAGAAGAACCAAGCTGCAAAGTTCAGGTATGATTTTTTTGTGTATTTCCAATTTAATATTGGCTGAAAATTTAGGATTTAATTTTAATTACTGTATTTTTTTCTTTTCCATAGAAGTCTAGTTATTGCGCCGAGAGGCGCTCTATAGCCTAGTATGGGGGAGATCTTGTGAGTCAAGTTTGTCAAGTAACAAAATAATACAAAGTGAACAAAAAAATAATAATACAAAGTAAAAAGTAAATATGAGACTTAAACTAGAGACTTTAGAGCTTAGGATTAGGTGGTAAATATTATGTCGGCCATAAACAAAGAAGAATAATACAAAGTAAAAAGTAAATATGAGACTTTAGAGTGTTTGTCTAGTAACAAAATAATACAAAGTAAACAAAAAATAATAATACAAAGTAAAAAGTAATAAATATTATGTCAGTCATAAACAAAAAAGAATAATACAAAGTAAAAAGTAAATATGAGACTTAAACTAGAGACTTTAGAGCTTAGGATTAGGTGGCTCAGGTATTGCACTCAAGGAGCTATTCAAGGAGAGGTTTGCACCTCGGGAGATTTGATCCCTCTCGGCCCTTGATAAAGCCTAGGATTTGGATCTAAGCTGGTATTTATGCATTGGGGGAAAGGGTTGCTACATTGGCTCCCGAGGTCAATCTTATTTATCTTTAAACATTTAATCTATGCATAAGTATTACCTAGAACATCAAACCCTCTTCAATTATCTTGGTCTACGATCTAGCAGTGCTAGCTTTTGCTAGATTCCAGATCCTACAAACTACTTAGTAAATTATTTCCATAGTTTCACAACATTAACGATTAAAAACGAAAGTCTAGAATGCATTTTGACAAGCTAGGGATCTACCCTGAATTTATTTACATATAACCATTCTCTAATTATTTAGTAAACTCTAGCATCCACCTACAAAAGCACGGCCTTCACAATAAAACGCAGAGTTTATAATTTAAGCAAAAACATTATCTCCCAGCTAAAAGCGTTAAAATACAAATTGCACGGAGGCTTAGATCTCCAACTGAAAATGCATAGGAGATGAAATGCACCAAGGCTTTGATCTCAAGTTTAACACACACATATTTTATAAATGAAAACTTATTATAGATAGAAGCTTCACGCTCAAAATCAGAACGACTCAATCCTCTACGAAAGCCATATTTTAGCATATACTTTTGCCGAATCGATTTATAAACCCTAGCACTTGCCAAACCAAATAGAGATGCATAAGCTAAAGACAAGACTACTTGACATCTACAAGTTTTATCCATTCATTTACCTGTATAAAATTTAAAGCATCATCACTAAATCAAAGACCAGAAACATGTAAACATTCCAAATCTTAAATACTAAAATTTACATAGGCTCAATGCACTCTACAGAAGCTTGAGAACATTATTAGAACATCTATACAACCAGACATAAGCCATTTAAAATGCAACATATTATTTTATAAATAGAAATGTCAAACCACCGAAGCCATTATAAAATTATACATAAAGCAAGGAGCCAAAATTGGACATTCTCTGTTCCAAAGAAGCCTATATAGGCTTTAACTTAAAAAAAAACTGTAACCTAAACCTCTTACTGAGTCAAATGCCATACAACAAAGTCTATCCATGATTTTGCCAAATTGAGCATCACATTAAGTTCTAGAACCCCGAATGGTTTAACCATTCTCAATTTTCTTACTTAGTGAGCACAACACCTTAGTAAACAACCAGTTGAGACAACATTCACATGAGGGAGAAATGGCCATGATGGACCAGGATTACCGGGACTATCATATTTGTGTTAACCCTCTGTTCGAACACCCACCACGCTAAGCTCGAACCCCCAATGTCGAAAACGCTGTCAAGATGAAAACATTAGTCACAACCTTCAGCAAAATGAAAACTGGAATATCGAAGGAGTAAGGGAAACATAATTACCTTAGTATTGTTCCATGCCATTCCTGCCACCTAAGTTGAGCGCAAGCCTGAGCCAAGCTCATGGACAACACTGGCTTCATGGCCATACTTCGGTACCTTGAGAGCTCTGCTCTCCTTCCCCTCCAAACTAACTAATGTGAAATGTAGCAAAGACCACGCTTCACTAGGGTTTACCCTACCCAGCTAGGCATCACGAATTCGATGGCCATCTCATGGGAAGCATTGAATACCACCAACCTCCACTAGAAACAAGATAATTTACCCACTCTCCATAGTAGAGAGTGACACTTACCTTCAAGCTCGATTTCTATCACTATGCTATGAATTGCACTCAAAGTTGACCTTCTATTCACAAATCTTGTACTAGGTTGCAAACTTTAAAAGTGTCAAGCTTAAGAACATTTATTTAAAAGGAACCTACAAGACCAAGGTAGAATTAAACGTTAGCATATAGCTAAGTAAGCCAGGCCATGGTCACCAATCTCAACCCTTCAAGTTTCTAAAGAATTGCAAGAACACATTTAAAAGAAGAATTAATACACATTGAAAATAAATCATTAGAGTTAGGCATACCCACATCCATCCATAAAGAAAAACATTATTATAACCATTAGCTCGATATGGATCATTAAATTCATCACCAAAACATCGCTTCCGCAGAATATAAATGGATCCATTCACATCAAACCAACCAAGCAGATTATTATGAACAAAAGTATAAACTTTGTATATACATTACAATGATAAGTCTTCTATTTATTTTCCAGTGCTGAAGTTAATTTACTAAACATTTGATCCAATTGACGATGTTAGCCATACATATATTTTTTTAAATTTTACAATTTTAGGGACATTACAACACACATCATCCAGGTTAGTAGGATTAAACATTAAGATAGTGTATCTTAAGTACGAATGCATACCACCAATATATTTTAGAATCCTTTCCTAGAAATCTAATTGAATATTAACTGCATTAGATCATTTCCTAAACTCGTGGTATAATCTTGGATAATTTTCCCTTTATCTTGTCTAAATGTTTTATGATTCATAATTAATTGTTTTATATGACCTAAAGGGTAAGATTTTTTATTTAAGGTATCTACAAACCCATCCCAAGTTGAGATGATTTTACCTTCTCATTTGAGGTCTTGCTGAGTCTTTCTCTCCAACCATGTGAGAGTTGTTCCACTCATCATCAGGGTGGCTACATGTATCTTAGTGAGATCATCTGTAAATCTCTATATCCTACAATACACTTCAATTTGTTTTATCTAGTTATCATGTTTTTTAGCATTTAATTCTCCATTACAAACTAGTAATTCAAATTTCACATCTAATTTCAATAATGATTTTTTAAAAGCATATTTCTCATGATCATTAGAATTATGAGAATGAGAGGGATAAGAAGATCCTGAAATTAACGATGGAGATAGAGGTTCATAAGGCTCATCCATATCCCTAATTCATTGAAGCATTATCCTCGTCCTTAACTTTTTTCTTCTTTTTCTTCCTTTCCAATCTCTCTTGATAATATGCAAACAGTTTTTCTACCATATTTGACATCCGGTAGAAAGCCTTATGGAAATTCTTCTCACTCTTTGTACATTCATCCTCCATTTTCTTTCTTCAAATTTCTCGTCCAATATCCCAGTTGAATGTCTCAAGTTTTCCTTAACCCACTTCAATCCTATCCCTAGTAAGCATCCACACATTGCCATGTCCCCAATTTTTGCATTGGGTCACAATGGCCTAAGCCACTTGGCCATGTTCATGATAGTTTGTCAAATTGGTGCTAAGGTTCAAGTAATTGCTAAGCATGATGTACAAGTTAGTAATAATATGAAATTAGATCCAAATGGACAAGGTGGGTGACATGAATATAAAATTCCCAATTCAAATTTTGTAATTTCCCCATCCAAATAAACTATCATGGAGGAACAATTGCACTAACTTACTAGTTCCCTAGGTTGCGGGTGGAAGCATTAAAAGTTGGAATAAGGGATCTAAAAGGCCCAAGATGACCTTATAATTAAAAATTCACATTAAATGGGTCAAATAAATTATAATAAAAAATAAAATAAAGTGGCATTGGATCATGAGGGCATATAAGAGGTTGTGGGTCCCACATGTGGCAAGATTCCCCAATATACTTGGCATCATTCTCTCACCAATTCGAGTTCAAGGTGAGGGTAACATACTTGGAGGATTTGAAGAGGCATTATTCATGGCATGAATCTTGGAAGGTTGAATTTGAGTGGAAGAGTAACTCCCATGGAAGAGGAAGAGGCATCATAGATAAGTTGTGACACTTGTAGCTAGATACTCGGGCATCTATGACAACAATGATGGTGAATATATGACAAATATTACAAATTCAGACTTGATTGCAGACCTATGACACATCTGGCATATAAGGTATAAAAATATCCACCAATAGGGTGCATAGGGGGGGTTATGGTCAACCAAGATTCCCCATTCGAATTGGGAGAAGAGGAATGCAAGAAAGAAGTGGACAAGTGTTTTCTATGAGAATCTCTCCCTAACTCGAGTTGAGTGAAGAATATTGGAGGGAATTTAAGATATGGATTGCACATGAGGTTAATAAAGGAGGACTATGAAAAATGAGAGCATCTTTTGGTCATTTTTCTATTTTCGTCTTTGCAATTTGGGAGAGCTTTAGCTTGTCCTTGCATGGTTGATGCTCATCCTCCCTGCCATTGAACCAATTTTGATGGTGAAATATTCCTATCCAATTTGGTTGGAGGAGAGGCCATTCAGACCTATCAATAGATATTCATGGATATTTTTTGATGCAGGTTAGAGCCCCCTTTGATTTCAAGTTCATATTCTATCTTCTTCCTTTGCAATCTTTCTCTCAAAAATTATCTCAATGTCCATGTACAAGTGTGATGGTGCACTCATAACTACATAAAGATTGTGGTGATTTATATTTAGACTCCATTGTCATGATATTTTATGTATATCATTGTAATGAACTGCATATGAGATACACAGCTCAAAATACCATACCTTTCATGTAATATTTCCAAGCAAACTCAAGATTCAAGCTAGTTTCTTCTCTATTTTCACATGGTGATTTTGGGATGATTTTGTACATGTTTGATATCAAAAGTTTTCTGAGTTTTTGTCTATTTTTAGAGATTCATATGAATTAACACTGATGGAAAAAATATGATGTGCATACCTTCTCATTTTTTCTTAAATACTAAACTACAAATTCTATGTACATTGTTAACCATTTTCTCACAATTTCTATGTCTCACAACCTTCTATTCTATGGGAGTTATAGAAGACCCTAAAACCCGATCTAATGATGCATTCTGGTTTTCCTTGAGATCCTCTATCCAAGCCAATTCTATGTTCATAAAATAGGGAAGTCTGTACATTTTTTGGGAATCCAACAAGTTCCTATCCTAGTGGGGATCTCAACCATCGAATTTACCTAGTATTTCCCTCCTTCTTTCCTCGAGAATTGCAGACCCTGTGTAACATCTCAAAAATTGCAAAATATTTTTTTTTTGATATAGCCTATTATATAAGATAAATGCTATCTATGGAATGATAGTAATTAACTAACAGATGATAACTGCCTCATACAATTTGTCTTAATTGTTTTAAACATGAATATGTACTTGGTTATAAGTAGGATGCAACAGAACAATGTTTATTTCGTTATGTGTAAGGATCTGGTAACAATACTGATGATGTTGTTTGCATATTTATGAAGGGGTTCCTATCGGGTGCCCTTGGATTTACTTAGCTTTGAAATCTAAAGCATTGGATTCTTCTTTCACAGATCTACAGGTAAGGTTATAGAGTAATTCCAGTTTTTACAAGACAAGTTGTAAGCTTCAACTTGTCGTCTCCATGTTTAAGATAATTGAGTAATCGTCCGTGCATGAAGATGTCGATGGTATGTATTTTTAGTTTAACCTCGCTACTTGTATCGTCTTGATGGTAATAATTGCATGTATCACTAACATTTGTTAAACACTAAACTCGTTGCAATTGTTGGTATTAATAGTGGTAATAAGGCTAAATTTATTCATCTGAAATTGTAACACGTTTGATCTTTATGAAAGATAGTGTCATCAATAGAATAAATGACTCTCCTGGATTGACAGCTGCGATGTAATAACTCTTGGAATGCTAGTGACAATGTTTGTATTGCGTCCACATATGAATCACGATGTTGTTGATATAATAGCATACACATAGTAGAGTTGGTGTCAAACTCCAGCTTTCAATATAGTATAAAGGTTAAGTATTCTCTACACTAACCTTAAGTAATTAGCCTAGCTATTTAAATGAAATGTTTAAACGTTAAACTTATGATAGTCCATACTATACTATGTCATTGTAATGGTTTATAATACATAGTTGATATATTAAATATATTGATTCCAAGTTTGATAACCTATGAAATCTATGTTAATAACATTGTTGAAATGTTATATGGCGCGAACATTAATATGGGAAAGATATGTGTAAACACTATGGTTCGGCGTGCATTACATCTATATGCTATGTAAACTTTGGAACAAGGTTAACGCTCCTAGCATGAATGGTATCGTGATAACCTTATGAATTGAGCCATGCATTTTTGTTTATGGTATCGATCTGCACTTATCCTATGGTTGTTATTTTATACATAGTTGTGAACAGTTGTATGGCATTGTTGATATCCCGAGGCCTTCGCTGTCACATAACTTGAGATGTGATAAGAATTAAATGTTGATGCAGTCAAGAACTCTGGCCGATATCTACGTGAGATCTCAGCATTTAATTTGGTCCTGTGGTGATGTTGTAGTTGCTACGCTGCCTCTTACGTGTCTGAATCCATGTGATAATTGTGGTAAGGAATGGTGATAATAAAATATCTTTTTGTAGAACTTAAATGGCCTTGACTATTTTTGTGTTTAAGTGTTGGGGATTGGCTCGTGTTTGAAACTTCTCACTGGTTGATTCAGGAAATGAAAATAAATCGTGTTTAAACATTTTTTGTGTAACTGATAATGTATATACAAACTAGGTTTTATACCTGTGATAATGTGCTTCATGCTAGACTGTAAACTTATGAATGTTTTTAAAAGGAAATCATTTTGCAAAAAGCGTATGAAGAAATGCTGCTACTGTTTATAAAATCAATGTTTATGTGTTGAAAATATGTGACAGGATTCGGCCAAATGCCTCACCTTCGACTGTGTGAATGTTTAATTAGTAAAACTAAAAACCTATCAGGATTTAGATTTTTGGTTAAGTTTAGAATGTATGGCATAATGATGACTATTGATATGTTCGGCATCAATGGAATTTGTGTTTTCTGTTTGACTATTTGCTCCTACAGTCATTGAAATGTCTTAAACTTTGAATTGATATTTGAAATCAATAAGTTTGATCTACAGTAATGATTTGTGATGTAAAATATACTTGATTTGTCTATTGTGGGTAAAAATAAGAAAACGACAGATCACTTGTTTATCTAGCTCAATTCTGTAACAGCATTGAACTTGCGTGTTTATGATTATATGTGCATGTAAAAAGGAAAACATTAAACCCTAGCTATATGATAAAAGACTTTGTTTGCTTAACTACTATGTGTGTGCAGTAATAGAAATATTAGTAATAAAAATAAATTTTGAAATAATTATGTAAAGTTTGCAAACCCTAAGTTGGTAATATGTTGCTTCTTGTTTGTCTATCTGTCGTATATGTACAATAATGATACAACAACATACTATAGTTATTCTTTTGAAAATAAACATTTGGGAAAAAAAAATGAAAAGAACAGAACTGGATTCTTTGTCTAATAT
Organism: Larix kaempferi; assembly: GCA_027924585.1. Lineage (NCBI taxonomy): Eukaryota > Viridiplantae > Streptophyta > Pinopsida > Pinales > Pinaceae > Larix > Larix kaempferi. The sequence goes on from BSBM01000249.1 coordinate 15,181,791, forward strand.
AAACTCTGTTATTTCTATAAAATAGAGTTACTGTCTTTATTGGAAAGAATGAAAATAAGAATAGTACTGTGAGTAAAATACAGTAGATAAGGCTAATTAAAAACAACAGATGATTTAAACATAATATATAAAATGGTACTTCCATCACCATGGCAGTTTGCCTATCATATCTTATCTATCTTAATCTGTTTCTGTACTGGAGTACGATGTTGTTCGTTTTTGCATGGGGAAAAATACAGAAACCATTTTATTCAATCATTTCACATTTTTACAGAATTATTAACTTACACAGGAACTGAAATAACTTATAAAATAAACAGTGAAAGTTTAATAAACAATAGAACTGTAACCATACAACTATAGATAACAGAATTTAAAATAAAATAGATAAGACAATAGAACCTGTACTAGACGATAGGGCCGACAAACACCCAAGGAGGACTGTTCCTCCCAACCCGCTTCAGAAGAAGCAGCTCAACTACTGACTTCTAATGAACCCCCAAGCCTACTTACTGATCCAGTAAGTGGGTGGAATCTGTGTAGAAGCAAGGCACTCAAAAATACCTTCTCCACTCGGTATCAACCTCATGAAAAATTCCTTCTCCACTCATCATCAACCTCCTAAACTCAATAAGAGTTTGGCATACTCACAACATGATAAACAATAGGATATGCCCTCATCAAATCTCTTGGGTGTAAACACAGCAAAACCCCAAGGTAAATTTCCTCCTAGGAAAAGTGATGAACCTCAATTAAATATTTGATGGCTATTATATAGACTACCTAGGTCTTTTAGTGGTCAGTTTGGAATAAATGAGCCTCAAGCTCCAGTCCCATCTTTCAGGGCACTATGACTACATTTCAAGGGAGTTGTGCCATACCAATAGCTAGTTAGTTGCATCATGATGCTGCCACTTGTCCATTTCCTTCTACCCCAGATTCCATTCCACCTAGTGGATCAGTAACCACTCTTTCAACAGTCCTCTTAAGTGTCTGTCTCCTATTTTATTTCTTAAATAATAATATATTGTCAAAGTACAGTCATCCTTAGACACCTGTCCAAAATAAACTTTACAATAAAAGTTATCATAATGTTTCTTAACACAAAATGTTTTCCAGCTTAAAGGGTATGTTACAAACACTCCCTCTTAAGCTCAACATCGTCCTCGATGTTGCTTATTCACCATCAAGTTCCTCATGGAACAGAACTGGATATGCTACCCATATATTACTTTCCAACTCCCAAGTAGCTTCATCAGGGCTAAGGTACTTCCATTGCACCTTTACCTGCCCTATGGTGCGATTTCGAAGCATAAATTCCCTCCAGTCTAGAATACAGTCCGGTTCCACCTGAAAATCTTCTTCAAGTTCCACCTGTATCTCATTCCAATTCAGCACATGAGTAGCATCATGCACATACTTCAATTAATCACATGAGTAGCATCGTGCACATACTTCTTTAAAACAGAAACATGAAAAACATTGTGAATTTTTAAATTCTATGGTAAATCCAATTGATATGCAACAGCTCCTATCCTCGATAGGATTTTGAATGGTCCACAATACCTTGGTGCTAATTTAGCACAACTCCCAAGCTTCAAAGATATTTTCTTGGGCTTTACCTTTGTGAAAACATGGTCTCCTACCTGAAATTCTCTTTTTGTGTATTTTAAATCAGCATAGCTTTTCTGTCGATCTTGGGCAACTTTTAAGTTACCTTGAACCTGTTTCACGATTAGCTCCATTTCTTTCAATAAATCTGGTCCTAACATCAATCTATCTACAGGATTATCCCACGACATTGGAGTACAACATTTTCTTCCATACAAAATTTGAAATGGACTTAACTTAGCAAATGCTTGATAATTATTATTGTAGGCAAATTATGCCAAGTGCAAGTAATCCTCCCATTTAGATGGTTGATCTTTAACATATAATCTTAACATATTTTCCAAAATCTGATTTACTCTTTCTGTTTGACCATCAGTTTGTGGGTGGAAAGAAGTGCTGAAATTTAACTTAGTATTTAATCCTTTAAACAGTGTTGTCCAAAAGTTACCAGTGAACTTAGAGTCTCGGTCTAAAATAATTGTTGATGTATATGTAACTTCGGAATGTATTTCATCAGTATATTATATATATATTTATTGTACCCTTATAAGAGATGTGTTATTCCTCTATAAGGAAGTGTTGTCATGTGGATTGACAAGTGTCGCAAGTGTGTGTACTTGCCAATGGGTTATTAGACCACCTTATGGGGTCGGCCCTAATTAATATATAATATAATGTGGATGTACTCAAGTAGACAAGTCGGCCCCAGTAGGTCACTGGGCAAAAAGGTGAGTATAAATAGAGATAGGAGATCTCTATTTTACTTACTCGGAAAAGTATCTATCTCTCTCTCTGAAAAGTAGTGCACTAGTGAGGAGGAGGAGGATCATCTGCTAGGAGACTATCTCAGTGTTATTTGGTTGTATTTTGGTTGAGCCATTGCTCTCTCTATCTCTAAGGAAGTTGTGGGGTTTTTCACCTTAGGGTTTTCCCCACGGAAACTCTGTGTCTCTTGTCTCTATGCTTTTGATTCTTGTGATGCTTGTCATATTATGATTGTCATGCATTGATATACTATAGATGTTATTCTCTCAGCAAAGATCCTATAGTATTGTGATTTAATACTGAAAATTTAACATGGTATCAGAGCCTAACTGAGAAGAAGACATTTTGCAGTGACGGAAGCTTGTATTCCTTGTTTATTGGGTTTCTCTCCACAGATTTTTGAAATTCAGTATAGTAGATTGGATCTACTCATCAAGGCGCATCTTTCTGTCCAATCAGATTTCAGTTCCGAGCATTTTCAGTTTTGGCCCTAAAAATTAGGGTTTCCACAAAAATAGGAATTTCTGGAAACTGAAGGTACAGCTGGAAGCTCCTTGCAAAAATCGAAGGTTTGAGCTTTGGATCGAGATTTTTGGCTGGGTAGATCTCCGGGAAACTCAAACCCTAATTCAGGGCTCTCCCTAGTGAACCCGGGAGGACAAAAAGGCAATTCTGAAGGGCAAGACTTTGCTGATCTCAAATTCTGAATGTACTAGGCTGATCAGCTCTCCAAGGCGCATCTTTCTATCCTTTCGGAATTTTGAAATTCACACTTTGAATTTTTAGGGTTTCTCTGACAAACCCTAATGCGGGACGAGATCCAATTTTCAGCACTTCAAGTGATAAGTTCTAAATCTTTTCTATTTCCATTTGAAGTACTCTTAAATATGTCTCTTCACACCAAGCTTGAGGATAAGCTTGAAGGGGCTGATAACTTCCGAGCCTCGAAGTATAGGATTGGGCTAATCCTGGAAGAGAATGAGTTGGACTCATATGTGAAAGAAGACATCCCTATCCCAGAGGATGAAGAGGCCAAGGTATTGCACAAGAAGAACTTGGTCAAGGCAAAGAGAATCATTGCTGATTCTATCAAAGATCATCTCATACCCCATGTGTCTTCTCTCAAGACACCCAAAGAGATGTTTGAATCTTTGACCAAGCTATTTGAAGGAAAGAACATAAATCGGAAGATGACCCTGCGGAACCAATTGAAAGCTGGAAAAGTTTCAGAATGGAGAAACCATTCAATCTTACTTTTCAAGGGTCTCTCAGATCAAGGAACAATTAGAAGCAGTAGATGAAATGGTGGAGAATGGTGAGGTGGTGATGACTACTCTAAATGGCCTACCTAGGTCATGGGATTCCTTTATTCAAGGAATTTGTGCAAGGAAGAAATTGATCTCGTTCAACAGATTGAGGGAAGAATGCTCTCAAGAAGAAGCTAGACTTATAGCTCATGAGGAAAAGATGGGAGGAGAAGATCAAGCTCTTGCAGCCCACACCAAAAGAAGCAAAACCAAGAAGGATCACCCTCACCCCAAAAGATTCCATCAAAAGAGTAAGAAGGACCTAAGATGCTTCACATGCAATGAGAAGGGTCACTTTGCTTCAGATTGTCCCAAGAACAAAAGGGATAATAAGAACAACTCCAGTAAGAAGAAGAAAGGCAGCAAAATAAGGTTTCATGCTCATGCTGCCGAAGATGATGAACCTCCAAAGAAGAAGGCTAGGGCAGAAAGTAGTAGTGATAATGACTCATCAAGTGAAGAAGAATATGTTCTAATTTCCGCTCTTACAAGTACCATCTCCCATGGATGTAATGATTGGTTGATTGATAGTGGGGCTTCCAAACACATGACTGGGTTCAAGGAATCATTTGTGAACCTTTCTGAACATGAATCACCCCATAAGGTGAAACTTGGGGATGATTATCAATATCCAATCAAAGGAAGTGGTGAAGCCTCTTACAACTTAGATTCTGGAAAATCTCTGAAGATGAAGGAAGTCCTATATGTACCTGGGCTCAAGAAGAACTTACTCTCCATCTCTGCTCTAGATGCAAAAGGTATGAGGGTTGCATTTGTTGATGGCCAAGTACTAATGTGGCCAAAGGGAAAGACTATAGATGATGCAGTAGTGATTGGAGAGCAAGAGGGAGGCTTGTATAAATTAAAGGGTCAACCTAAACATGCCATGGTACATGAATCCATGGAGCCAAGTGAACTTTGGCATAGGAGACTTGCTCACATGCACTATAGAGCACTTCCAATTGCAAGCAAGGCTGTAGAAGGTCTTCCTGAAATCAAGACCAAACATGAAGGGGTTTGCAAAGGATGTGCAAAAGGTAAGAACATTAAGAAGGCTTTCCCAAGCAGTGAAAGCAAGGCAAAAGACATCCTGGAAATCATCCACTCAGATGTATGTGGCCCCATGTCATCCTGTTCCCTAAGTGGGTATGTTTACTATGTATCATTTATTGATGACTTCTCCAGGAAGACTTGGGTATACTTCTTGAAGGGCAAAGATGAGGTGCTTGATAAATTCAAGGAATTCAAAACCTTGATGGAGAATCAAACTGACAAGAAAATCAAGACATTCAGATCTTACAATGGTGGAGAATTCACCTCAAATGACTTCAAGAAGCTTTGCAGTGATTCAGGGATTAAGAGGGAGTTGACTGCTCCTTATAATCCTCAACAGAATGGAGTTGCAGAAAGGAAGAACAGAACCATCATGGAAGCAGCAAGGGAAATGTTGCATGACCAGGATCTTCCTATGCATCTATGGGCAGAAGCAGCTAGAACAGCTGTATATGTGCAGAATAGAACACCCCACAAGATATTGGACAACAAGACACCAGAAGAAGTCTTTTCTGGTAAGAAACCTGAAGTCAGCCATCTCAGAATATTTGGTTGTCCAGTATACACTCATGTCCCAAAAGAGAAGAGGACTAAACTAGATCCTTCAGGAAAGAAGGGCATCTTTGTGGGTTATAGTGAAAGCTCGAAGGCTTACAGAATATATTTTCCAGGGTTCAAGAAGATTGATGTCAGCAGGGATGTAACATTTGATGAGAATTCAGCATTCATCAAATCAAGAAAGGCACCTACCGAAGTTTATGAAGAACCTAAGGAAACAAGATTTCAGGACACTACCATGACTGAAGCAGTTCCAAAAACTGCTCGTGAGTTTGAAGATCCACAAGAACCTGTAGATCCACCCCGTGAGGATAACTCTCACAAGAGGAAACCTGTATGGGCTAGAGAGCTCATTCATGATGCAGAAAGATTTGGCATTCCAGAAGAAGAACACAGAGCAAAGAAGAGAACCAGATCACACACCAGTTATGTTGCTTTACTCTGTGACATCATGAACAAAGAGCCTTCCAGTTATGAAGAGGCAGCAGAAAAGAAAGAATGGAAGGATGCTATGGTTGAGGAATATCAATCAATTATGAAGAATGATGTTTAGGATGTTGTCCCAAGACCTAAAGGGAAGTCTGTTGTGACTTCCAAGTGGATCTACAAAATCAAGCATGCTGCAGATGGTAGTGTGGAAAAATATAAAGCAAGATTCGTAGCTCGTGGTTTCTCTCAGAAGGAAGGAATAGACTATGAAGAAAGCTTTGCACCTGTAACCAGATATACTTCCATCAGAACAGTACTTGCCCTGGCTGTAGCAATGAAATGGAAGATACACCAGATGGATGTCAAGACTGCTTTCCTGAACGGTGTAGTAGAAGAGGAAGTATATGTGGAACAGCCACTCGGCTTTGAAATACATGACAGGGAATCTTATGTATGCAGATTGAAGAAAGCCTTGTATGGCTTGAAGCAAGCTCCCATAACCTGGTATGGTAGGATGGACAGTTTCCTATCTAGTTTGGGCTTTACCAAGAGTAAAGCGGATTCCAACCTTTACTACAAGGTTGAGGAAGGGAATCCTGTGATTCTACTACTATATGTGGATGACCTATTTGTAACAGGAGATGACAGAATGATTGCAGATACCAAGAGGAAGCTTGCAGCTGAATTCGATATGAAAGATTTGGGAATGATGCACTATTTCCTAGGTATGGAGGTGTGGCAGAATGCAGGTGGGATCTTCCTTGGTCAAGGGAAGTACACAGTAGATATCCTGAAGAGATTTGGGATGATGGATTGCAAGGCCATGGCCACACCTATGGCATCGAATCTGAAGCTTCTTTGTGATGCTTCATCTGAGCCAGTTGATGTTTCTATGTATCGTCAGATGATTGGGTCCTTGATGTACCTGACGAACACGAGACCAGATATTTGCTTTGCTGTGAACACATTGAGCCAGTTCCTGACGGATCCGAGGAGTGTTCACCTGGTTGCTGTAAAGCATGTTCTGAGGTACCTGAAGGGTACAGTGGATTATGGGCTCAGATATGAGGCGAATCAAAAGTTTAACCTGCAGGGTTATGTTGATTCAGATTGGGCTGGCAGTGCTGCAGATAGGAAGAGCACATCTGGGTGTTGCTTCAGTATGGGATCAGGTGTGATCTCTTGGTTTAGCAGGAAGCAGTCCTGCGTAGCACTGAGTACAGCTGAGGCAGAGTATGTTGCAGCCTGTTCAGCTAGTTGTGAGGCAGTATGGCTACGGAAGCTACTGTCTGAGTTATTTGATCTCCCGTTGGAGGCTACTGGTATCTTCTGTGATAACCAGAGTTGTGTGAAGTTGTCCGAGAACCCAGTGTTTCATGACAGGTCGAAACACATAGAGATCAAATACCACTATATCAGGGATATGGTACAGAGAGGAGCTGTGAAGCTCCTGTATGTTGCGACGGACGAGCAGATTGCAGATGTGCTGACAAAGCCACTAGCCAAGGTGAAGTTCGAGTACTTCAGAGAGAGGCTTGGCGTTCTTCAGATCGAGGACACTTCGAGGAAGAAGTGATGGACACATTTGCTGAAGCCATTCCAAGCATGTTGGAAGGAGGATCCTTCACATGGCTGTGGATGTAAGCGCTGGATGATGAGCATCAGGATGATGTTCTAGTTTCTGCTTGATATGATCAGTTGGATCATTTTATGTATGTACGCATCATGTTGGATGCTGGATATGATTAGTTGGATCATTTTATGTATGTATGTACGCATCATGTTGGATGCTGGATATGATCAGTTGGATCATTTTTATGTATGTATGTATGCATCATGTTGGATGCTGGATATGATCAGTTGGATCAGGTGTATGTATTTTTGTATATGCATCATGTTGGATGCTTGGACCATGTATCTGTATATGTATCAGGTGGATACATTGTATGATCAGGTAGATCATGTATGGTGATATGTATCATGTATTTGTATTTGTATCAGGTGGATACATTGTATGATCAGGAGGATCATGTATGATGATATGTATCAGGTAGATACTTGGTGTGCATCAGGTAGATGCATTGATGATCAGGTGGATCATGTATGATGACATGCAGCAGGATGTTGCAGTGATGATCAGGATGATCATGGATGACGAGCTTCAGGATGTTGCTTCAGATGACATGCAGCAGGATGTTGCATTGATGATCAGGATGATCATAGATGACGAGCTTCAGGATGTTGCTCCAGATGACATGCAGCAGGACGTTGCAGTGATGATGATCAGGACGATCATGAGTACATCAGGATGATGTATGGTGAGTGTCAGGTTGATACTCTGTGGCCGTGGATCAGGTTGTGCAGATGAGCATGTCTGGGAGATCCTATAGGTCGGAGTTGTGTACCCGTAACAGCCTGGGATGCTCTTTCGAGACATTGCTCTGGGAGGACATGTAATTTGTGCCCTGGGAGATCTCAGGTCGGAGTTGTGTACCCGTAACATCCTGAGATGCTCTTGCGAGGTTTTGTCCTATGGCATGTAATTTGGGCCCTAGGAGATTTCAGGTCGGAGTTGTGTACCCGTAACATCCTAAGATGCTCTTGCGAGGTTTTGCCATGACCACATGTAATTTGTGCCCTGGGAGATTTCAGGTCGGAGTTGTGTACCCGTAACATCCTGAGATGCTCTTGCTAGGTTTTGTGGTGGACCACATGTAATTTGTGCCCTGGGAGATTTCAGGTCGAAGTTGTGTACCCGTAACATCCTGAGATGCTCTTTCGAGGTTTTGTGGTGGGGTCACATGTAATAGCGCCCTGGGAGATCCTACAGGTTGGAGTTGTGTACCCGTAATATCCTGGGATGCTCTTTCGAGGTTTTGTGACGCACATAATAAGTCCTGAGGATTCCACAGTATGGCCAGTGATGACGAAGACCTACAGGTGGTGGGCCTACATCCAGTATGAAAAAGGACTGGCTCTGTAGAACTTCCTATGACGAGTAGAGACAGAGATTGGACGAGATAGTAGCAGCAGTGACGATGACGATGACGATGCATCGATGACGCTGATCCAGAGAAGAAGACTTGTATAGCAAATCTGTGTCGAGAAATACCTTCCTAGTTAAGAGGGAGTGTTGATGTATATGTAACTTCGGAATGTATTTCATCAGTATATTATATATATATTTATTGTACCCTTATAAGAGATGTGTTATTCCTCTATAAGGAAGTGTCGTCATGTGGATTGACAAGTGTCGCAAGTGTGTGTACTTGTCGATGGGTTATTAGACCACCTTATGGGGTCGGCCCTAATTAATATATAATATAATGTGGATGTACTCAAGTAGACAAGTCGGCCCCAGTAGGTCACTGGGCAAAAAGGTGAGTATAAATAGAGATAGGAGATCTCTATTTTACTTACTCGGAAAAGTATCTATCTCTCTCTCTGAAAAGTAGCGCACTAGTGAGGAGGAGGAGGATCATCTGCTAGGAGACTATCTCAGTGTTATTTGGTTGTATTTTGGTTGAGCCATTGCTCTCTCTATCTCTGAGGAAGTTGTGGGGTTTTTCACCTTAGGGTTTTCCCCACGGAAACTCTGTGTCTCTTGTCTCTATGCTTTTGATTCTTGTGATGCTTGTGATGCTTGTCATATTATGATTGTCATGCATTGATATACTGTATATGTTATTCTCTCAGCAAAGATTCTATAGTATTGTGATTTAATACTGAAAATTTAACAATAATTACCTTTGGAATTCCATGCAAGTGAAAAATTGGCTTCAGGAAAATATCTGCAATGTTAGAAACCTTGAAAGTAGTTTTAACAAGAATAAAATGAGCAACCTTGCTAAGTTTATCAACAACAACCATAATTGAGTCATCTGATTTTTAGGCAAACCTGTAATAAAGTCAATGCTTATGATTTCCCCTTTCCATTCTGAATTGGTAAGGGCTGCAATAGCCCAGCTAGATGTTGATGTTCAGCTTTAATAGTCTGACAGACAAAACATCTAGCTATATATTCAGCAACTTCACTTTTTATGTTGGGCCAAAAGTACTCCTTTCTTAACATAGTTATCATTTTCTGATAACCAGGATGCCCTGAATAAGGCCTCTTGTGAGCTTCATCTAAAATCAACAACTTAACCTTCAAAAAATTAGGCACATAAATTCTGTTTTTGTAAGTTAAGAATCATTTTTCATTAATACTATAATCTGTTATAACATTTTCAGATGAATTTTCAACCACTTTATCATGTAATTTTTGGTAATTTTCATCTTGCTTAATTCCTTCCTCGATTTGATATTCCAGATCAGTTTTAAAAGTACTAATTGCTGCCACAAAACTCAATCTAGCATTTATGCTCAATGCATCAGCAACCTTATTTCCCTTTCCATTAATGTGATGGATCTCAAAATCGTACTCACTAAGGAAATCCAACCACCTAGCTTGCCTTGCGTTAAGATTTGTTTGATCTAAAAGATACTTTAAGCCCTTATTATCAGTCAGTAAAATGAATTTTCTTCCGATCAAGTGATGACGCCACATTTTCAAAGCATGTATCACGGCTGCCAACTCAAGATCATACGTTGCATAATTCTTTTCATTTATTTTTAATTTCCTTGACTCAAAAGCAATTGCATGACCTTCTTGACTTAATACCCCTCCAAGTCCTCCGTTGCATGCATCCGTGCATACGACGAAATCCTTATTAGGATCTGCATTTTTTAAGATGGGTGCAGTGGTTAACAATTATTTTAACTTATTAAAGCTATCTTGACACTTTTGATCCCATATGAATTTCTTCCCTTTCTTCTGCAAAGAAGTGATGGGATTAGCAATTCTAGAGAACCCTTCAATAAACTTTCTATAATACCCCGTTATTCCCATGAATGACTGTACATCAGTTACATCTTTAGGGACAGGCCATTCATTTATTGCTTTAATCTTATCAGGATCAACAGAAATACCATCTTGTGAAATTATATGACCCAAATACTGAATTGTATCTTTATAGAAACCACACTTATTGAACTTAGTGTAAAGCTGGTGATCTCTAAGTACTTGTAAAATGATTTTTAAATGTTCGTCATGCTCTTCTTTAGCTTTTGAGTAAATCAAGATATCATCGATGAATACCACTACAAACTTATCCAAATATTGATGCAGAACGTTGTTCATTAAACACATGAACACTACCGATGCGTTAGTTAGCCCAAAAGGCATAACTACGAACTCGTAGTGTCCATAACGCATTCTGAATGTCGTTTTGAATACGTCCTCATATTTTATCCGAACTTGATGATAACCCTACCTTAGATCAATTTTAGTGAATATCTATGCTCCACGTACTTGATCAAATAGATCATCTATGCGGGGTAAGGGATACCGGTTCTTGATTGTCATTTTCTTAAGCTAACGGTAGTCAATGCACAAACGCATGGTACCGTCCTTTTTAACAAATATTACTAGTGCTCCCCAAGGGGACACACTGGGCCTTATGTAGTTTTTATCTATTAATTCTTTCAGCTGATACTTTAACTCATTTAACTCAAGAATCTTCATCCTATAGGGGGCCTTTGAGTTTGGTACCGCACCGAGTACTAACTCAATGGTGAAGTCAAGTTCTCTTTTCGGAGGTAATCCTGGAATTTCTTCCGAGAATACATCAAAAAAGTCCCTAAGGATGGGAATATCCTCTAGTTTTAACTTGTCTTCTTTAGATGTACATTCATCATTAACAACATTAACAACAAACAATTTACAACTTTTTCTAGCAGCTCTCTTCACTTGTAAGGCAGAAATCTACCTTACTGAAATATGCCTATGAATTCCTTTTACTTTTTCTAAATTACCTTCATTATTTATACAAGTAAAAGATTTATCATAACAATTCAATATAACTCTATGTTGTTCAAGCCAATCCATGGCAATTAACAAATCATATGACCCTAAGGGTTAAACATTCAAATTAACTTGCGTTTTCAGCTGATTTAAAAATACTTCACAATTCTGAACAAAATCTGTAACCTTTTTTTTAGTTCTTGTTGCAAGCTGAACTAACCATGCATTATTAAATTTCTCTGTTTTTAGCTTGCAATGGTTTACTAAAGTAGGTGAAATATAACTTAAATTTGCACCAGGATCTATTAAAATAGAAATAGACTCATTTTGTATGATACCTTCAATTTCGACCATGGATGTTTGATGGTCTGCTTGATGGTTCTCCAATGCTGCATTTATCCTGGGCATTTCTCTTGTGATATCTACAACTGTAGGTTTTGCTTGCATAGTATGTATGTTGTTGGCTGTCCTCTTGTTGCGTGGGAAATCTGCTCTCTTGTGTGGTCCACCACATTCATAGCACTTTATGGGTCCTTTCTGCTCAGCATACCTATTGTTATTGTTATTATTATTATTGTTGTGATTATTAGATACATTTCTTGTAGCAGTAGAGTTATGATATGTATTATTCCGATAATTATTAGGAAAATTTATGTTATTAAAATTTTTCTTAAAATCTCGAACATTCTAATTAAAATTCTTCTTTTTATAGTCATACTGATTAGTCTTACTATTCTTCCAGCGAGTTGTTCCTTCTCTTTTTCTGTTTTGGTCAAAACAAAAATTTGCCTTTCTCATGGCCTCTTCCAAAGTTGAAGGATTATCAGACTCAATACGATCTTTTATATTAAATGGTAAACAACTGAGAAACCTTTGCACTTTAGGCTTTTCCTCAACCATGTAGGGTACGTACCTTAGCAAGCTAAGGAACTTGTTGCACAATTCCTTCATGTTCATTGTACTCAACTTTAAATCGTAAAACTCCTTCGATTTATCCTCAAAGTATTGTTCAGACAAGAACTTCTTTTTAAACAAACTTTTAAACATAGTCTAAGTTAATTCTTTTTCTTTTATGCTCTTGATCCTTTTAAGATCCTGCCACCACATATCTGCCTTTCCGGTCAGATTTTAAATAGCTATCTTGGATTTCAGTTGAGAAGAGTAGTCATAAAAATTAAAGTACTTTTTCATTCCAGACAGCCAAGCTTCTGCTGTCTCACCCTTCTCACTTTTGCCATTAAAAGTAGGTGGCTTAATCTTTTTAAATTCACCGGTAATCTGTTCATGATGCTTATGTTTTCTCTTTCTAGAGCAGCACTCATTGTTACTGCTGTCATAATTTACATCATCATTACTTGAATCAGACTTGGAAGATGAGTAATTGTTCCTTTTATCGTTTCTTGTTTTCTTATGCTTATGTTGGTGGGACATTATTTCAGAATCAGCTCTAAATTCTTATTTTCTTCCTCTTTCATCACTGTGACAGTTTTCTTTTAAATTATGTTGTAACTCTTCCTGTGCCTTTAGGATCCGTTCATTTTCTTCTTTAACAACTTTTAACTCAGATTTTAAATCCTGCACTATGCGTAATATTTCAGAAGACTAGTTGTTTAACTCAACATAAATTCCTTCAGTGTTATTATGATTATTACGTTCATTTCAAGGAGATCCATCCTCTGCTGATTCCTACGGTATTTCCATACATGCAATTAGAAGTCAATCTGTTTTGTGCAAAAATGAAATTAAATTACAAAAATTAGTAACATAAACTTTCTGATCTATTTTTCTATTTGCGCGCATGAGCCTCATTTAGGCCTAGAGTTTGAACTCGCGCTCTGATACCACATGTAACATCCCAAAAATCACAAAATAATTTTTTTTTCATATAGCCTATTATATAAGATAAATGCTATCTATGGAATGATAGTAATTAACTAACAGATGATAACTGCCTCATACAATTTGTCCTAATTGTTTTAAACATGAATATGTACTTGGTTATAAGTAGGATGCAACAGAACAATGTGTATTTCGTTATGTGTAAGGATCTGGTAACAATACTGATGATGTTGTTTGCATATTTCTGAAGGGGTTCCTATCGGGTGCCCTTGGGTTTACTTAGCTTTGAAAGCTAAAGCATTGGATTCTTCTTTCACAGATCTGCACGTAAGGTTATAGAGTAATTCCAGTTTTTACAAGACAAGTTGTAAGCTTCAGCTTGTCGTCTCCATGTTTAAGATAATTGTGTAATCTGCCGTGCATGAAGATGTCGATTGTATGTATTTTCAGTTTAACCTCGCTACTTGTATCGTTTTGATGGTAATAATTGCATGTATCACTAAAATTTGTTAAACACTAAACTCGTTGTAATTGTTGGTAGTAATAGTGGTAATACGGCTAAATTTATTCATCTAAAATTGTAACATGTTTGATCTTTATGAAAGAGAGTGTCATCAATAGAATAAATGACTCTCCTAGATTGACAGCTGTAATGTAATAAGTCTTGGAATGCTAGTGACGATGTTTGTATTGCGTCCACATATGAATCACGATGCTATTGATATAATAGCATACACATAGTAGAGTTGGTGTCAAACCCTAGCTTTCAATATAGTATAAAGGTTAAGTATTCTCTACACTAACCTTAAGTAATTAGCCTAACTATTTAAATGAAATGTTTAAACGTTAAACCTATGATAGTCCATACTATACTATGGCATTGTAATGGTTTATAATATATAGTTGATATATTAAATATATCGATTCCAAGTTTGATAACCTATGAAATCTATGTTAATAAAATTGTTGCAATGTTATATGGCGCGGACATTAATATGGGAAAGATATGTGTAAACACTATGGTTCGACGTGCATTACATCTATATGCTATGTAAACTTTGGAACAAGGTTAATTCTCCTAGCATGAATGGTATCGTGATAACCTTATGAATTGAGCCATGTATTTTTGTTTATGGTATCGATCTGCACTTATCCTATGGTTGTTAATTTATACATACTTGTGAATAGTTGTATGGCATTGTTGATATCCCGAGGCCTTCGCTGTCACATAACTTGAGCTCTGATAAGAATTAAATGTTGATGCAGTCAAGAACTCTGGCCGATATCTACGTGAGATCTCAGCATTTAATTTGGTCTTGTGGTGATGTTGTAGTTGCTACGCTGCCTCTTACGTGTCTGAGTCCATGTGATAATCGTGCTAAGGAATGGTGATAATAAAATATCCTTTTGTAGAACTTAAATGGCCATGACTATTTTCGTGTTTAAGTGTTGGGGCTTGGCCCGTGTTTGAAACTTCTCACTCGTTGATTCAGGAAATGAAAATAAATCGTGTTTACATAGTCCTTGTGTAACTCATAATGTATATGCAAACTAGGTTTTATACCTGTGATAATGTGCTTCCTGCTGGACTGTAAAATTATGAATGTTTTTAAAAGGAAATCTTTTTCCAAAAAGCATATGAAGAAATGTTGCTACTGTTTATAAAATCAATGTTTGTGTTGAAAATATGTGACAAGCTTCGGCCAAAAGCCTCACCTGCGACTGTGTGAATGCTTAATTAGTACAACTAAAAACCTATCAGGATTTAGGGTTTTGGTTAAGTTTAGAATGTATGGCATAATGATGACTATTGATATGTTCAGCATCAATGGAATTTGTGTTTTCTGTTTGACTATTTGGGCCTACAGTCATTGAAATTTCTTAAACTTTGAAATGATATTTGAAATCAATAAGTTCGATCTACAGTAATGATTTGTGATGTAAAATATACTTGATTTGTCTACTGTGGGTAAAAATAAGAAAACGACAGATCGCTTGTTTATCTAGCTCGATTCTGTAACAACATTGAACTTACGTGTTTATAATTATATGTGCATGTAAAAAGAAAAACGTTAAACCCTAGCTATATGATAAAATACTTTGCTTTCTTAACTACTCTGTGTGTGCAGTAATAGAAATATTAGTAATAACAGTAAACTTTGAAAGAATTTAAATGTAAAATTTGCAAACCCTAAGTTGGTAATATGTTGCTTCTTGTTTGTCTATCTGTCCTATATGTACAATAATGATACAACAACAAACTATAGTTATTCTTTTGAAAATAAACATTTGGGAAAACAAAAATGAAAAGAACATAACTGGATTCTTTGTCTAATATAAACTCTATTATTTCTATAAAATAGAGTTACTGTCTTTATGGAAAGAATGAAAAGAAGAATAGTACTGTGAGTAAAATACAGTAGACAAGGATAATTAAAAACAACAAATGATTTAAATAGAATATATAAAATGGTACTTCCATCACCATGGTAGTTTGCCTATCATATCTTATCTATCTTAATCTGTTTTTGTACTGGAGTACGATGTTGTTCCTTTTTGCATGGGGAAAAATACATAAACCATTTTATTCAATAATTTCACATTTTTACAGAATTATTAACTCACACAGGAACTGAAATAACTTATAAAATAAACAGTGAAACTTTAATAAACAACAGAACTGTAACCATACAACTATAGATAACAGAATTTAAAATAAAATAGATAAGACAATAGAACCTATAACAGATGATAGGGCCGACAAACACCCAAGGAGGACTGTTCCTCCCAACCTACTTTAGAAGAAGCAGCTCAACTGCTAACTTCTAATGAACCCCCGAGCCTGCTTACTGATCTAGTAAGTGGGTGGAATCTATGTAGAAGCAAGGCACTCAAACATACCTTATCCACTCGATATCAACCTCCTGAAAAATGCCTTCTCCACTCAGCATCAACCTCCTGAACTCAATAAGATTTTTTCATACTCACAACATGATCAACAACAACATATCCCCTCATCAAATCTCTTGGGTGCAAACACAGCAAAACCCCGAGCTAAATTTCCTCGCCAGGAAAAGTGATGAATCTCAGGTCAATATTTGATGGCTATTATATAGACTGCCTAGGTCTTTTAGTGGTCAGTTCAGAATAAATGAGCCTCAAGCTCTAGTCCCATCTTTCAGGTCACTATGACTACATTTCAAGGGAGGTGTCCCATACCAACACCTAGTTAGTTGCATCATGATGCTGCCACTTGTCCATTTCCTTCTACCCCAGATTCCATTCCACATTGTGGATCAGTAACCACTCTTTCAACAGTCCTCTTAGGTGTTTGTCTCCTATTTTATTTATTAAAAAATAATATATTGTGCAAATTACAGTCATCCTTGGACACCTATCCAAAATAAACTTTACAATAAAAGTTATCATAATGTTTGTTAACACAAAATGTTTTCTAGCTTAAAGGGTATGTTACACCCTGAATGTTAATAATGAGTGTCTAAGGTTCTAAGAGCTGAAATAAAGTGTCTTAAGTCCTCCCAAGTCCCTCCCTACAAAATTTGAAAGCATTTGGGTGATTTTGGAGCAGTTTGGGTTCACTAGTCCAAGGTTTGAAAATTGGCCAAAATTGAACAAATTTCCATAGAAGGGACATTACAGTGGTATCAAAGCATGGTACTTGCACCTGTGCATTGATTCATACATTGAAGAGGAAAATTGCAGCCATGTCCTATTATGATGATGATTTCTATGAGCAGTATGATAATGACTATGATGAGAAATATGAAGAGTATTGCAGACAATATGAGGAAGAATATGAATGATATGAGGAAGAGGTGCCATCATGTAGCACTTCTTACAATTTCATAAGGAATGATGGTTATTCTTATAACCTTTTGTATTATGAAGATGAATGTTTCATACCACCAAAGGTTAATCCTATGAATGAATTAGAAAGATTGAGAGAAACATGTAAAACTTTGCCTCAGCAATATCAAGCATATCTTGATTTGATGGGAAAGACATAGAAGGCCATTCCTTTTGAAGACTTTGTCGATTGGGTGTTTTGATATAATCCCAAGAAGGAATATGTGGAGTTAGTGAATAAATTTCTATGCCCTTCTTGCAAAATACCTTGGAGAGAAAATGATATATGTTTGAGTAAAAAGGAGGAGCGAAATGAGGAGACCCATGAACCACCTAGTTCTGTAGGTGATGAAGCAGAAGAAGAATTACATGAACAGGATTGAGAGTTACTCCCAAGTTACTCTGAAAAAGATGAATAAACATAACATGAGCATGAAGAATATTCCATTGAAATTACTGAATATCATTCCAAGACACATTCTACTTTGGACATGGATCAAAGAGCATCTACTAATGGATGCTTGAACTATGAAGGAGTACCTGCTGATGGGTTCTCACACCTCTATGTTGGTGACATAGAGATAAATTTTGAAGGTGTTTTTGCAATCCAAAGTTCCATTGACCATGGATATGAATACCTTGTAGCAGTTGAAGAAAAACCAAGATCAACTTCCCCATCACCACTTGAGCATCATGAAATTGATCCAAGAAAGAAGGAAGAATAAGAGGAAGTTCATATGCAAGAACATCATTTTCTTGTAGGGTCCTTGAATATGGATTAAAATCATATTAAAGATGCCTTGAATACTCTCCATGACACTCAAGCATTGGCGCCAAATTCTTGTTGGAGATCTACTTCATTGGAGGAGCCATCCTTCCTTGAAGACATGGAGAAGATTCAAAGAGCAATGTGCAACATCAAAGGTAATTTCATGTCTTTTCTTTTTTATAGAAATAATTTGTTGAGATTAATGAATGGTTTCATGAGGCATACTTCACGAATGATGAGGATATTCATAAGCTCAAAATTCAAAATGAGAAACGTCTTGAGAGGTTTCAAGATACTTTTTCTTCCTCCTATGTTTTAGATTGTCACATGGTAGATTTCTTGGAGAACTCTCATGACATAATGGATCATGAGAAACATGGAAACGTGCATGTGATTTATGTGTTTGAAGATGATATTTATGAAATCCAATCACTTGTAGTGGCGGAAAAGGAACTTGAGTTTCATCTTGATTATGGTTATGCACGTTTTGAAGAAGTGCATGATTGACCTCTACCGTGGAACCAACCTAGGAGAAATGTTTCACACTTTTGAGGGAGGTGCATGATCCTACCCCTATGGATCCTTCACATGATGAAACTTATGTGATTTATAATCATTTGGGTGATTTGGTTCATTCTCCTATGACCTACACTTCCACATTTTGCAACATTCATCCTAATGAAGTATGGGTGAATGGGTTCTTTCTGATGGTGCCACATGAGGAGTATGAAACTCCTTTATCTCCTTTTGATGATGACATGATTAGATCACCATATTATTTACATTTTCAGAAACATACTTTGTTACCATATGATGATACACATCTAAATGGATGCACCTCTGATGTTCACTTGAGTCACTTGAAGAATCATGATTTTCCTTGCTCCTTGCTTAGTTCATTTGATGTTGGAGGAACTTCATCCAATACTTGGGTGAAGATATTTATGATTGGAGCACATTTATATTGGAAGCAACATCCTTTGTTATTTCTTTATGATACACATGTTCATGGGTGTATTGATGAGACTTCTTTGAGCCACTTGAAGTTTCCTTGTTCTCTTTGCCCCTTACTTGGCTCAGATTTTGGTGGAGGTGCATCATTCACTTCTTGGATGAAATAACACATGGCTGATTATTTAGATGATTATTACATTCTTTTGGAGTAATAATAATTATAGGACATGGGATCCTAACCTATGTCACTGGAGCAGATTTGATATACTACTTGATGCTTGTGTGTATAGGATACATGATGATCTAATTGCTTGGATGTACAAGCACTTTCATGATTCTTTGATGAGATTCCTTATTGATGTACATTTATATGATTTTGTTATGTAATTTGATGATATGTATTTTGTACTCATGATGTTTGGAAGGATACAATATAAGAAATGGGATCCTGGTGTTGCTTGGTTTCAACTCACTTGGAGCAGTAGTTTGATTGTTGGTTTGAGAGAGAAAGCCAACCTTCAGTTGTTTGAGTTCATCTTTGCAGAGTAGTGTTCCAGTTTCATACGTGCGAGACTTTTTGAGAGATGGATTCATTTTTCACATGCTTGGTGTTCATGGCATTTCATACTAGACATTTCACACCATGCATGTATCAGGATCATTTGGGACCCTGGGATCATTTTTGGTCACATTGGTTTCAATTTTTGTTGGCAGCAAGCAGTATGGGATATATAGTCACCACTTGAGAAGGTGATTGTAATCAGAGTAGTGCAGCAGCAAGCGTGGTGGTTTCTCTCAAAAAAATTTCTTGGAATCTTGAAAAATCAAAGTTTGGAAACTCAGTGGCAACTTCAAAGAATTATACAATGAGCGAAAGGGTTGAAAGTACATAAAAGCTTTCCAAAATACGAAAGAGGTAAATATTAATTGTGCAGATTTTGTTTTGATGGATTTGATTAACCTTTTGGTGTTTTGTGGTGATGTTACAGGAGTTATCAATAATAATAAAAATCCACCTCTCTTTACTTTTGGAAACACACAATTGCAGTACATGAGTGCCACTACTCAAGGTTTTGGAAGGAAAGCAGTTTCTTCAACATCCATGTTTGAAATTGCTTGAGGACAAGAAATATTGGGAGGGGAGGATTTGTCATGTCCCCAAATTTTGCATTGGGTCACAATGTCCTAAGCCACTTGGCCATGTTCATGATAGTTTGTCAAATTGGTGCTAAGGGTCAAATAATTGCCAAGCATGATGTCCAAGTTAGTAATAATGTAAAATTAGAACCAAATGGACAAGTTGGGTCACATGAATAGAAAATTCCCAATTCAAAGTTTGTAATGTCCCCATCCAAATAAACTATCATGGAGGAAAATCTCCACTAACTTAATAGTTCCCTAGGTTGGGGTGGAAGCATCAGAAGTTGGAATAAGGGAGCTGCAAGACCCAAGATGAAATTAGACTTACATATCACATTAAATGGGTCAAATAAATAATAATAATAAATAAAATAAGGTGGCATTAGATCATGAGGTCATATAAGAGGTTGTGGGACCCACATGTGGCAAGATTCCCTACTACACTTGGCATCATTCTCTCACCAATTCGATTTCAAGGTGGAGGGTAACATACTTGGGGGATTTGAAGAGTAATTATTCATGGCATTAATATTGGAAGGTCGAATTGGAGTGGAAGAGTAACTCCCATGGAAGAGGAAGAGGCATCATAGATAAGTTGTGACACTTGTAGCTAGAATCTTGAGCATCTATGACAACAATGATGGAGAATCTATGAAAAATATGACAAATTCAAAACTGATTGCAAAACTATGACACATATGGAATATCAGGGCTAAAAATAGCCACCAAGAGGGTGCATACAGGGAGTTATGATCAGCCAATATTCCCCATTCGAATTCAGGGAAGACGAATGCAAGAAAGAAGTGGACAAGTGTCTTATATAAGCATCTCTCCCTAACTCAAGTTGAGTGAAGAATATTGGAGGGAATTCGAGCTACAGATTCCACACGAGGTTAATAAAATAGGAGCATTACAAAGGAGAGCATCTTTTGGTCATTTTTTATTTGCATCTTTTCAATTTGGGAGAGCTTTAGCCTGTCCTTGCATGGTGTATTTTCATCCTCCCTACCATTGAACCAATTTCGAAGGTCAAACATTCCTATCCAATTTGGTTGGAGGAGAGGCCATTCATACCTATAAAAATAAATTCATGGGTATTTTTTTTATGCAGGTTCGAACCCCCTTTGAGTTCGAGTTCATATTCTATCTTCTTTCTCTACAATCTTTCTCTCAAAACTCTCTCAATGTCCATGTACAAGTGTGATGGCGCACTCATAGCTGCATAAATATTGTGGTAACTGATATTTCAACTCCATTGTAATTTTATTTTATTAATATCATTGTAAGGAACTACATATGAGATCCACAGCTTGAAATACCATACCTTTCATGTAAAATTTCCAAGCAAACTCAAGATTCGAGCTATTTTTTTCTCTATTTTCACATGGTTATTTTGGGATGATTTTGTACATGTTTGATATCAAAACTTTTCTGATTTTTTGTCTATTGTTAGAGCTGCATATGAAGTAACATTTATGTCCAAAATATGATTTTCATACCACCTGATTTTTGCTTAAATATTGAACCACAAATTCTATGTACATTGTTAACAATTTTCTCACAATTCCTATGTCTCACAACCTGTTGTTCTATGGGAGTTACAACAGACCCTAAAACCTGATATATTGTTGCATTTTGGTTTCCCTTTAGGTCGTTTATTCAATAAAATTGTATGTTTAGAAAATAGGGAAGCACGTACATTGTTTGGGAAGCCAACAAGTTCCTATCCTAGTGGGGTTCTCAACCATCGAATTCAACTAGTATTTCTCTCCTTCTTTCCTTCTTGAGAATTGCAGACCTCGAATGTTACTAATGAGTGTTTAAGGATATAAGAGCTGCATTATAGTGCCTTAAGTCCTCCCAAGTGCCTATTAAATTTTCAGAATTTACTTCAATCTAATCTAGGATCTTAACTGAGAGAACAACATATACAACAAATCTACAACATATCAATCATAGACACAATAATGCAAGCACACAAGAGACATAGAGTTTACTTGGGGAAAACCATAAAGGTGAAAAACCCCAATAACTTCCTTAGAGATAGATAGAGCAATGATACAACTAGAATACAAGAGATAGTATTCTATTAGCAACAGAGCCTCCTCCTCCACAAGTGCTCCACTCTCCAAAGTGTGAGTGAGAGAATAGAATGTGTAAAATGAGAGAGACACACTCTCTATTTATACACTAACTTGACTTGACCTTTACTCAACTAGGTCGGCCTCAACTTAACCACTTAACATAATGTTGACTAGGCCAACCCCCACTAGGGTGGTCTAATAACCCTTTGACCCACATGAATTATATAGGGCCAACCCCAACAAGGTGGTCTAATAACCCATAAAGTATAAGTTACGACACTTATAATATAAATGATGACACTTCCGTATAGAGGAATAATAACATTTCTATAGGAATTCAACCACTTCCGTATAGAGGAATAATAACATCTCTATAGGAATACAATATACATATATGTGAAATACATTCCGAAGTTACATATATATGAACACTCCCTCTTAAATAGGAAGGTATTTCTCGACACAGGTCTTCCAGCACAAGTCATCTTCTCTGGATCATCATCAACGAATCATCATCCTCGAATCATCGTCATCGTCACTGCTGCTGCTATCTCAATCAATCTCTGAATCTACTCGTCATAGGAAGTTCTACAGAGCCAGTCCTTTTTCATATGGGATGTAGTCCCACCACCTACAGGTCTTCATCATCTATGCGAACGGTCTGATAGAGGTGGCCTATCAGGACTAATTTTATTTGCGGATGCAATACCAGAAAGAGTATCCCAGGAACATTTATGTGCCTAAGCACGACCGACAAGATCTCCCAGGACTGATTGCATGCATCTCCTCCACAATACCTTTAAAGAGCATCCCAGGAACATTTATGTGTCGCAGCATGACCGAAAAGATCTCTAAAGAGCATCCCAGGACTTATTACGAGCACACAGCTCAACCTCTCGGATCTCCAGGATTGATTACATGTGGATAGACAAAACCTTTAAAGAGCATCCCAAGAACATTTATGTGCTGCAACACGACTAGAAAGATCTCTAAAGAGCATCCTAGGACTAATTACGAGCACACAGCTCAACCTCTCGGATCTCCAGGACTGATTGCATGTCTCCATAGTAATACCTCATCCCGGCACTGATTACGAGCACGCAGCTCAACCTATAAGATATCTGAGGACTGATTACATGCTACATAGCAATACCGGAAAGAGTATCCCAGGAACATTTATGTGCCGCAGCACAACTGGTAATATCTCCCAGGGCTGATTACATGCTATTTGCACAACCTGCCACATATCATCTCTGACCTCCAAGTATCAACTTGATACTCATGATCCAATGGATCATCATTGCACAAAGCATCATCCTGATGCTCATGATCACACTGATCATCATCACTATATCATCCTGATACATATCATCTGGAGAAACACCTTGAAGCTCGTCATCATGATCATCCTGATCATACAATGCATCCACCTAATGCATACTAAGTATCTACCTCATACATATCATCGTACATGATCCACCTGATCATATAGTGTATCCACCTGATACAAATACAAATACATGATACATATCAACATACATGATCTACCTGATCATACAATGTATCCACCTGATACATATATAGATACATGGTCCAAGCATCCGACATGATGCATATACAAAATACATACAAATGATCCAACCGATCATATCCAGCATCCAACATGATGCATACATACATAAATGATCCAACTGATCATATCCGTCATCCAACATGATGCATACATACATAAATGATCCAACTGATCATAACAAGCATCCAACATGATGCATATAAATATACAGGGTAGTAACTGGAGCATCGTCCTGATGCTCATCATCCATGATCCTCCTGATCATCATAGCATCGTCCTCTTCAAATCATCTCATCGTCCACAAAGCATAGCCCAGATGCACATCATCCAACACTTACACCACCGACATGGGAGAACACATCTACCACCATTCGGGAAAGGCTCCAACCCTTACTTTTTCACCATGGGAGAACACATCTACCACCATGTGAAAAATGGCTCAACAATTATATCACGACCAAGGGAGAACACATCAACCATGTCAGAAAAGATCATGTGCATCTACATCTTCTGGACTCATCACTTCCCTTTGGAAGGAACCTCGATCTGAAGTGCACTAAGCCTCTCTCTGAAGTACTCAAACTTCACTCTGGCTAGTGGCTTCTTCAGCACATCTGCAATCTTCTTGTTCGTCGCAACATACAGGAGCTTCACTACTCCTCTCTGTACCATATCCCTGATATAGTGATATTCAATCGCTATGTGTTTCGACCTGTCGTGGAACACCGGGTTCTCAGACAGCTTCACATAACTCTGGTTGTCACAAAAGATACCATTATCCTCCAGCGGGAGATCAAATAACTCAGATAGTAGCTTCTGTAGCCATACTGCCTCACAACTAGCTGAACAGGATGCAACATACTCTGCCTCAGATGTACTCAGTGCTACCCAGGACTGCTTCCTGCTAAACCAAGAGATCACACTTGATCCCATACTGAAGCAGCACCCAGAAGTGCTCTTTTTATCTGTAGCACTGCTTGCCCAATTTGAATCAACATAACCCTACAGGTTAAACTTTTGATTCGCATCATACTTGAGCCCATAATCAACTGTACCCTTAAGGTACCTCAGAATATGCTTTACAGTAACTAGGTGAACATCTCTCGGATCCGTCATGAACTGGCTCAATGTGTTCATCGCAAAGAAAATATCTGGTCTCGCGTTCGTCAGGTACATAGAGGACCCAATCATCTGACGATACATTGTGACATCGACAAGATCAGATGAAGCATCACACAGAAGCTTCAGGTTTGATGCCATAGATGTGGCCATAGCCTTGGAGTCCATCATCCCAAACCTCTTCAGGATCTCTACTGCATACTTCCCTTGTCCAAGGAATATTCCATCTGCACTCTGCCACACCTCCATGCCAAAAACAAATAGTGCATCATCCCCAACTTCTTCAACTCGAACTCGGCAGCAAGCTTTCGCTGCATGTCGACAATCAATCTATCCTCACCTGTTACGAACAGGTCATCCATATACAAAAGTAGTATCACTGGATTGCCTTCCTCAACGTTGTAGTAAAGGTTGGAATCCGCTTTACTCTTGGTAAATCCCAAACTGGATAGAAAGTTGTCTATCTTACCATACCAAGTTCTCCACATATATGACTCCCTGTCATGTGTCTCAGAACCAAGTGGCTTCTCCACATACACTTCTTCTTCAACTACACCATTCAAGAAGGCTGTCTTGAAATCCATCTAGTGTATCTTCCACTTCATCACTTTTATATTTCTCTATGCTGCCATTTGCAGCATGATTGATCTTGATAGATCCATGTGGAAGTCATAACAAACTTCCCTTTAGGTATTGGGACCACATCCCAAGAATCATTCTTCATGATCGACGGATCAAGGCATTCTTCCCATATCCTGGGAACTTCAATATCTTCAATAGATAATTTTGTTGTTGAACAAATGTTGTAGTTCTTCTTTTGTAGGTGATTGTATACGATCTTTCCTACACAAGTAGTTAAATTGCATGATTAGAAAACATCTCATAGTTTTACGAACAAATTCTTACACATAAAGAAATATGTCATACAGTCATGCAATTAATTATCTTAGCCAATACAACATTTATCCATATTTTGTAACTTTCTAGATGCCTTCCAATCTCTACCAGAACATTGTTAAGAGTGTGCACAACTCCTAACATGTCAGCAAAGAGGTTTCATTCTAGATAAGTAGCAAAGGAATGTTGTACACTGCCATAGGCCACTTACCCATGTATATTAGTAGTATACTGTTCATCAATGCAACTATTCTAATATGCATAATACACAACCTAATTCTTAGGAACATAAGCATATACATCATTGAATAACACTATTTAAGAAATGACAATTCAAATACTTATCTTTGTTTGGTTGTTGGGTGGACTCCCTCTGAATCTTTGCAACTCCATTCTGATGTGGATTGTGAGAAGTGGTCAACTCCCTCTGAATATCTGCATCCTTGCAGAAACTATTGAAGTGTGCTCCTTTGCTTTCTTGCAGGAACAACTCGAGTGTGCTCCCTCTTGAAATTTGCTTCCTGGATTACCTGTCCTTGAACTTACATCCATCCTTAATCACTATGCATGCTTATTAGTATCATCATTGTGTTATCCTTGAGGTCTCATACATAACCACACATTTATTAGTATAATCTTAATACTATCAAAACATAATAATCTCAAGTTGTATAGTCAGGATCATTTCAAACACAGATAATAAACATTAGTATTCAAGGTTTCACGGAAGTCTTCTTCTACTGATACATATTCTTATTTGATCATAGGACTCTTTTGGTTAGTTAAATCATCAATCAAGATAAGAGATATAATATGCATAAAACCCGTGACTACTCAAACCTATACCTTCATGATTCTTCTGGTTAGTCATATCATTAATTATGGTAAGAAACATAATATGCATACAACCATGACTATCCAAACCTATGACTTCATGAATGATCATTATCAATAACACAACAACATAAGATCCTAACACAAAGTAGGATTCTAGCTTGATATAGGAAAACATACCTGGATTAGCATGCTAGCTAGTTATGTCTAACATACCTGCATAATGTCTTCTGGTTCTCTTTAGTGACTTGTGCTAGTAACCTACATGTCTCATAAGTTAACCATTGTAGAACCAAGTTATACATACCTCGTAAGTAGATGTTCTATGTGATCCATGATAATGGATGAATCTTTGTCTTCATGTCACCATGATCATATGTTCTTGAAGTAGAACATGATTTGTCTTTCTTGGTGTACCTTTTATGTTAGCGAACAACATAAACCTCATACAACATCACAATGCATTAGTACAATCATAAGTGTCAAAACCATAATCAATGAATATCTTCTATTAAGGTAATATGACAAGTCTAGTAATTAATCAAGATTGTACTGTAATGATATGAAGACAAACATATCATAAACTTAACCATGAACAGAATTCGAAACATACCTATAAGCCATACCTGTCAAGATTGCTCGTAATCTTCTTATGGAAGGCCTTAGCCTCATCTCCCTCTGAAATAGGAACTTCTTCACTTATGCAGGTGACCAATCCATCCTCTTCTAGGATTAACCCAATCCACTTGATTTGCAGGAACTGGATCTGGAGCTTTTAGATTTCCAGATTCACTCGGGAGGACCCTGAATTAGGGTTTGAGTTTCTCGGAGCTTCACCCAACCAAAATATTTGATTCAAAACTCTAAGCTTTGAATTTTCTGAGGAGCTTCCAGCCATGGTCACAGATTTCCAACATTCCAATTTTTGCAGAACCCCTAATTTTCCATCTTTCCGATCAAAGTCCCGAATTGGGGTTTGATCAAGCCCAGCCTTCTTCCCAACCAAAAAATCTGATCTTGGTCTCTAAATTTCTATATTGATGAGTATCATCCAGCCGTGGTCTCCGATTACAAAAATTCTAACTTTCTCCGAAGCCCTAAATTCCGGAAGCCATGAATGAAGGTACTAAAAAATAATTATGTTTTGACAGAAATATGTACCTGATTGTTTCTGGTGTAACTCCAAACTTTTTGATCCACAGGGTCTGAAACTTTTTATTGAGATATCCTGACTTGTTATCGTTCCATCCCGACAGGTCTGACCTCAATGGGATTCTTTGAGAGAGAGTTATTCCAACTGTCGCAATGTGACGTGTTTATGGGATAATACAGAAGAACAAACTTGTATGGCGTGACACGTGTCACTGGTTCAACTTCGGCCTCTGAAAACGTTTCCTGAGATAGTTCATTCTGTGTACTACCTGTCCCATTTTACAAAATTTCATTTGGAGCTTCCCAACCCAAGTTATGACCTTTTTCCCAAGGTCACCTGATTTTGACTCAGATCTGGAAGAGGTAGAAACCCTATATTGTACAGATCCTAAATCACAAAGTACATTGCATTAGAGGTTGTCCTTTGGACACAAGGTACATGGGGATCTGATCTTCGACTTGTAAAAGTTTTAGATCCGAAAACTTTGCCAAAATGGATTTATAGCGAAAGTGCTACGATGACTGGTTTTTTCTATATCAAGCCCTAGCATCGGAAGTGGAACAAGTGTCATACATGCCATATCATGCCTTCTTTCAGGCTAGCTCTAATACCATGTTAAATTTTCAGAATTTACTTCAATCTGATCTAGGATCTTAACTGAGAGAACAACATGTATAGCAAATCTACAGCATATCAATCATGGACACAATAATGCAAGCACACAAGAGACACAGAGTTTACTTGGGGAAAACCATAAAGGTGAAAAACCCCAATAACTTCCTCAGAGATAGATAGAGCAATGATACAACCATAATACAAGAGATATTCTTCTCCTAGCAGCAGAGCCTCCTCCTTCACAAGTGCGCCACTCTCCAAAGTCTGAGTGAGAGAATAGAATGTGTAAAATGAGAGAGACACACTCTCTATTTATACACTAACTTGACTTGACCTTTACTCAACTAGGTCGGCCTCAACTTAACCACTTAACATAATGCTGAATGGGACAACCCCCACTAGGGTGGTCTAATAACCCTTTGACCCACATGGCCGACCCCCAATAGGGTGGTCTAATAACCCTTTGACCCACATGACTTATATAGGGCCGACCCCAACAAGGTGGTCTAATAACCCATCAAGTATAAGTTACGACACTTACAATATGAATGACGACACTACCGTATAGAGGAATAATAACATCTCTATAGGAATACAACCACTTCCGTATAGAGGAATAATAACATCTCTATAGGAATACAATATACATATATGTGAAATACATTCCGAAGCTACATATACATCAACAGTCCCTCCCTACAAAATTCAAAAGCATTTGGGTGTTTTTGGAGCAATTTGGGTTCACTAGTCCAAGGTTCGAAAATTGGCCAACATTGAACAAATTTCCATAGAAGGGACATTACACACATGCAACAACAGTTAAACCACTCTGAAACCAAACTTGATCCATAGGATCTAAACTTTAAGTTCAAGTAAAATGTGAATGTGATATTTTCTTATGTTCATTCCATTAATTAAAATGCTTTAATTAATATTTAATTCCATAATGAAAATTTTATTATTTAAAATTAATTAAACATTAAGTAAATACATATTACAAAATGTAATTGCTTTTATTCATTTAATACAAATACAAATTATCTTTGATTATATAATATTGAAATTGAAAACAACACAAATAATCAAATTGTATTAACGAGCAATTTTTAAAAACAAATGTAATATAATAATGAGAGATGAAATTATTATTAACGTTAAAATAATAAATACAATTCTTTGGTGCATAGTCCGAATTTGAAAATGATAAACAAATGGGAAATAATAAAAACAATTATTTCAACAATCTAAAATAATAAAAATAAATTATTTCAACTTGCTTTCCTTTACTCAACAATTAGCAATTATATTTGAAAATTTCAATTATTAATTTCTTTTAATTAAAATGCATATTTAACACATTAAATGCATGAAAATAAATTAATAAATCTGAAAGAACAAATGCACAAAAAAAATTATTTTAATTAAAATGCATATAAAAATGCATGAAAATAATTAATAAATATGAAATAGCAAATGCGCAACAAAATTCTTTTAATTAAAATGCATATTTAACAAATTAAAATGTAATAAAATAAATTAATAAATTGAAATAGAAAATGCATAGTAGAATAGGAAAGAAGACACAAACACATAATTGATGACCTATTTCACCCAATAAATGGGCTACATCTCCAAGTCCTTCTCTTGTGATAGGTCGATCATTTATTCCAAAATGCTTGGTTACATATACAAAGGTTTCTTCAATATGAAAAGCTTGTGAAAATATTATGGCCACTTTCGTGAAGTCTTCAAGATTTCTTCTTCCAAAATGCAAATAGAAAGACTCCCAAAAAGCCTTAAAATTCTAATTACATGAAGAAATAAACTCCAAGCAAATATAGTATTCAATACTATAATCCTACATAATGTCAATGTGCTTGAATCAAAGTTTTCCTCCCTTTTCCAAAAATTACATGTCCTCATTTATAAGAATTGTAATTTTCGTTTAATGGGTTAGTACCCATATTTTACCATTTTGAAAATGGTTGCCACAACTATAATATTGGGGAAGTTATAATCTATATGTTATATGTTATAACCGTAGAAAACATAATTGGATGGTGTTTTAATATATTAACCATAGAATAATCTATGTATTGGAAACCATATGTTAAACATATGGTATGTTTAATATACACAATGTTTAATATATAACAAGGGGTTGGGGTAAGGCCCCACCCTTTTTAAACCACAACAAAAACTTTCCAAAGTTGTAAATGAAAATTTTGATTATTGTTATTAAGTGACTAGTATGGTGCATTGGTAAAGCCCTTGGAGTGGAGAACTGGAGGTCAATATCTTTGTTAAGCAAAACTTAAGATAATAGCCAATGAGGGGTTTCCACATGGTGACTCCTCATTGGTCCAACTATAGGAATGTTGACATGTGTCTGAATCCCAAGAAGCCACTTCTCCACGACCATATATGAACATAGACTACCACATCATAAATACTAACATGTGGCACCCTTCTAGTGGTTCCAAGTGGCATCATTTTTTCCAATATGCCAATGAGGGGTTTCCACGCAGTGGATCTACATTGGCCCACCTGTACAAATGATGAAATGTGTCTGAATCCCAAGATGCTACTTGTATGGGACTATACAACCACGTACACTACCACATCATCAAGCATACCCTGTGGCACCCTTCCAATGGTGAATGTGGTATCCTTTTTTCCATTATGCACCTTAAAAAAGTGTTCACTGAAACTTTTAGAACTACATATATTCTTCATCCGGAATCCATTTGACGTGATTCAAGTTGCATTGGATTCATCTTGTTGATCTCTTCGACATGGTACCATTTAGAGTGAGGAGGAGCTGCATTGAACGAATTTGTTATAGTTGTTAAAATTTGAGCATTTATTCACAATACTCTTGGATATTTACTGAGAGAATAACATATACAGTATATCAATGCATAAAAATCACAATAAGCATGACAAGCATCACAAGAATCAAAAGCATGAGAGACAAGAGACACAGAGTTTTCGTGGGGAAAACCCTAAGGTGAAAAACCCCACAACTTCCTCAGAGATAGAGAGAGCAATGGCTCAACCAAATTACAACCAAAATACAATTGAGATAGTCTCATAGATAAGATGATCCTCCTCCTTACTAGTGCGCCACTTTCTGAGTGAAAGAAGTGTGTCTTTCTGAATGATCCAAATAGAGATCTCCCAATCTCTATTTATACTTAACCTGTTTGCCTAGTGACCTTATGGGGGCGACTTGTCTATCTAGATACATCCACAATATAATATATATTTTAGGGCCGACCCCACACATGGTGGTCTAATAACCCATCGGCAAGTACACACACTTGCGACACTTGTCAAACCACATGACGACACTTACTTATAGAGGAATAACACATCTCTTATAAGGGTACAATAAATATATATGAAATACATTCCGAAGTTACATATACATCAACACTCCCTCTTAACGAGGAAGGTATTTCTCGACACAGTTCTGCTAGACAAGTCTTCTTCTCGGGATCATCGTCGTTGATGCATCGTCATCATCATCATCACTACTACTGCTATCTCAACCAATATCTGACTTTACTCGTCATAGGGAGTTCTACAGAGCGAGTCCTTTTTCATACTGGATGTAGGCCCACCACCTGCAGGTCTTCATCATCTGTGCGAACGGTCTGATAGAGGTGGCCTCTCAGGACTAATTTTATTTGTGGATGCAATACCGGAAAGAGTATCCCAGGAACATTTATGTTCCTAAGCACGACCAGCAAGATCTCCCTGTACTGATTACAAGCATCTCCTCCACAATACCTTTAAAGATCATCCCAGGAACATTTATGTGCCACAGCACGACCGGCAAGATCTCTAAAGAGCATCCCAGGACTTATTACGAGCATACAGCTCAACCTCTCGGATCTCTAGGACTGATTACATGTGGATAGACAAAACCTTTAAAGAGCATCCCAGGAACATTTATGTGCCGCAACACGACCGACAAGATATCTAAAGAGCATCCCAGGACTAATTACGAGCACACAGCTCAACCTCTCGTATCTCCAGGACTGATTACATGTCTCCGTAGTAATACCTCATCCCGGGACTGATTACGAGCACACAGCTCAACCTATCGGATATGAGGACTAATTACATACTACATAGCAATACTGGAAAGAGTATCCCAGGAACATTTATGTGCCGTAGCACGACCGAAAAGATCTCCCAGGACTGATTACATGTTATTTGCACAACCTACCACATATCATCTCTGACCTCCAAGTATCAACCTGATACTCATGATCCAACAGATCATCATCGCACGAGGCATCATCTCGATGCCCATGATCATACTGATCATCATCATTTGTACCATCCTGGTACATATCATCTAGAGCAACATCCTGAAGCTCATCATCATGATCAACCTGATCGTACAATGAATCCACCTAATGCAGACCAAGTATCTACCTGATACATATCATCATACATGATCCACCTGATCATAGAGTGTATCCACTTGATAAAAATACAAATACATGATACATATCAACATACATGATCTACCTCATCATATAATGTATCCACCTAATACAGATACATGGTCCAAGCATCCAGCGTGATGCATATACAAATACATACAAATGATCCAACCGATCATATCCAGCATCCAACATGATGCATACATACATATAAATGATCCAACTGATCATATCCAGCATCAACACGATGCGTACATACATACAAATATAAATGATCCAACTGATCATATCCAGCATCAACACGATGCATACATACATACAAATATAAATGATCCAACTGATCATATCGAACATCCAACATGATGCATATACAGAGCAGTAACTGGATCATCATCCTAATACTCATCATCCAGCGCTTACATCCACAGCCATGCGAAGGATCCTCCTTCCAACATGCTTTGGATGGCTTCAGCAAATGTGTCCATCACTTCTTCCTCGAAGTGTCGTCGATCTGAAGAACACCAAGCCTCTCCCTGAAGTACTCTAACTTCACCTTGGCTAGTGGCTTCGTCAGAACATCTGCAATCTACTCGTCCATCGCAACATTCAGGAGCTTCACGACTCCTCTCTGCACCATATCCCTGATATAGTGATATTTGATCTCTATGTGTTTCAACCTGTCATGAAACATTGGGTTCTCAGACAACTTCACACAACTTTGGTTATCGTAGAATATACCAGTAGCATCCAATGTGAGATCAAATAACTCAGACAGTAGCTTTCGTAGCCATACTGCCTCACAACTAGCTGAACAGGCTGCAACATACTCTGCCTCAGCTGTACTCAGTGCTATGCAGGACCGCTTCCTGCTGAACCAATAGATCACACCTGATCCCATACTGAAGCAGCACCCAGATGTGCTCTTCCTATCTGCAGCACTGCCAGCCCAATCTGAATCAACATAACCCTGCAGGTTAAACTTTTGATTCGCTTCATACTTGAGCCCATAATCCACTGTACCCTTCAGGTACCTCAGAACATGCTTTACAGCAACCAGATGAACACTCCTCGGATCCGTCAGGAACTGGCTCAATGTGTTCACTGCAAAGCAAATATCTGGTCTCGTGTTCGTCAGGTACACCAAGGACCCAATCATATGACGATACAAAGAGACATCAACCGGCTCAGATGAAGCATCACATAGAAGCTTTAGATTCGATGCCATGGGTGTGGCCATGGCCTTGCAATCCATCATCCCAAATCTCTTCAGAATATCTACTGTGTACTTCCCTTGACCAAGGAAGATCCCACCTGAATTCTGCCACACCTCCATACCTAGGAAATAATGCATCATTCCCAAATCTTTCATACTGAACTCAGCAACAAGCTTCCTCTTAGTATCTGCAATCAATCTGTCATCTCCTGTTACAAATAAGTCATCCACATACAGGAGTAGAATCACAGGATTCCCTTCCTCAACCTTGTAGTAGAGGTTGGAATCCACTTTACTCTTGGTAAAGCCCAAGCTAGATAGTAAACTATCCATCCTACCATACCAAGTTATGGGAGCTTGCTTCAAGCCATACAAAGCTTTCTTCAATCTGCACACATATGACTCCCTGTCGTGTATTTCAAAACCAAGTGGCTGCTCCGCGTATACTTCCTCTTCAACTACACCATTCAAGAAAGCAGTCTTGACATCCATCTGGTGTATTTTCCATTTCATTGCTGCAGCCAGGGCAAGTACTATTCTGATGGAAGTATACCTGGCTACAAGTGAAAAAGTTTCTTCATAATCTATTCCCTCTTTCTGAGAGAAGCCACGAGCTACGAATCTTGCTTTGTATTTCTCTACACTGCCATCTGTAGCATGCTTGATTTTGTAGATCCATTTGGAAGTCACAAAAGACTTCTCTTTAGGTCTTGGGACAACATCCCAAACATCATTCTTCATTATTGATTTGTATTCCTCAACCATGGCATCCTTCCATTCTTTCTTTTCCGGTGCTTCTTCATAACTGGAAGGTTCTTTGTTCATAATGTCATAGAGTAAAGCAACATAGCTGGTATGTGATCTGGCTCTCTTCTTTTCTCTGTGTTCTTCTTCTGGAATTCCGAATCTTTCTGCATCTTGAATGAGCTCTCTAGCCCATGCAGGTTTCCTCTTGTGAGAGTTATCCTCACGGGGTGGATCTACAGGTTCTTGCGGATCTTCAAACTCATGAACAACTTTTGGAATTGCTTCAGTCATGGTAGTGTCTTGAAATCTAGTTTCCTTAAATTCTTCATAAACTTTGATAGGTGCCTTCCTTGATTTGATGAATGCTGAGTTTTCATCAAATGTTACATCCCTGCTGACATCAATCTTCTTGAACCCTGGAAAGTATATTCTGTAAGCCTTCGAGCTTTCACTGTAACCCACAAAGATACCCTTCTTTCCTGAAGGATCTAGTTTGGTCCTCTTTTCCTTTCGGACATGAGTGTATACTGGACAACCAAATATTATGAGATGGTTGACTTTAGGTTTCTTACCAGAAAAGACCTCTTCTGGTGTCTTGTTGTCCAATATCTTGTGGGGTGTTATGTTCTACACATATACAGTTGTTCTAGCTGCTTCTGCCCATAGATGCATAGGTAGATCCTAGTCATGCAGCATTGCCCTTGCTGCTTCCATGATTGTTTTGTTCGTCCTTTCTACAACTCCATTTTGTTGAGGATTATAAGGAGCAGTCAACTCCCTCTTAATCTTTGAATCACTGCAAAGCTTCTTGAAGTCACCTGAGGTGAATTCTCCACCATTGTCGGATCTGAATGTTTTGATCTTTTTGTCAGTTTGATTCTCCATCAAGGTTTTGAATTCCTTGAACTTATCAAACACCTCATCTTTGTTTTTCAAGAAGTATACCCAAGTCTTCCTAGATAAGTCATCAATAAATGATACATAGTAAACATACCCACTTAGAGAACTGGATGACATAAGACCACATACATCTGAGTGGATGATTTCCAGGATATCTTTTGCCTTGCTTTCACTGCTTGGGAAAGCCTTCTTAATATTCTTACCTTTTGCACATCCTTTGCAAGCACCTTCATGTTTGGTCTTGATTTCAGGAAGACCCTCTATAGCCTTGCTTGCAATTGGAAGTGCCCTATAGTGCATATGAGCAAGTCTTCTATGCCAACGTTCACTTGGCTCCATGGATTCATGCACCATGGCATGTTCAGGTTGTCCTTTTAATTTATACAAACCTCCCTCTTGCTCTCCAATCACAACTGCATCATCTATGGTCTTTCCCTTTGGCCACATTATGACTTGGCCATCCACAAATTTAACCCTCATACCCTTTGTATCCAATGCAGAGATGGAGAGTAAGTTCTTCTTGAGCCCAGGTACATAAAGGACTTCTTTCATCTTCAAAGATTTTCTAGAATCTAGGTTGTAGGAGGCCTCACCACTTCCTTTGATGGGATATTGATAATCATCCCCAAGTTTCACATTATGGGGTGATTCATGTTCAGACAAATTTACAAAGGATTCTTTAAACCCAGTCATGTGTTTGGAAGCCCCACTCTCAATTAACCAATCATTCCAACCATGGGAGATAGTACCTGTGAGAGCAGATATTAAAACATACTCTTCTTCACTTGATGAGTCATCATTACTATCATCACTTTCTACCTTAGCCTTCTTCTTTGGAGGTTCATCATCTTCGGCAGCATGAGCATGGTACCTTCTTTTGCTACCCTTCTTCTTCTTGCTGGAGTTGTTGTTGTTGTGTTTGTCCCTTTTTTTCTTGGGACATTCTGAAGCAAAGTGACCCTTCTCATTACAAGTGAAACTCCTTAGATCTTTCTTGTCTTTCTGAAAATGATGAGAAGATTTCTTCCTGTGATAGGATGGCTCCCTCTTGAACTTGCCCTTCTTAGTGTGAGTTGTGAGAGCTTGATCTTCATTTCCCATCTTCTCTTCTCTTGCCACAAGCCTTGCTTCTTCTTGAGAACATTCCTCCCATAATCTGCTGAAGGAGATTAACTTTTTCCTAGCACAGATCCCCTGGATAAAAGAGTCCCATGACCTAGGTAGGCCATTCAAAGTAGTCATAACAATTTCACCATTCTCCACCATTTCATCTACAGCTTCAAGTTGTTCCTTGATCTGAGAGACCTTGGAGAAATAGGTTTGAATGGTTTCTCCATTCGACATCTTGACCCCTTTCAATTGATTCCACAGGGTCATCTTCCGATTTATGTTCTTTCCTTCAAATAGCTTGGTCAAAGAGTCAAACATAGCCTTGGGTATCTTTAGATAAGACACATGGGGTATGAGATGGTCTTTGATAGAATCAACAATGATTCTCTTTTCCTTGACCAAGTTCTTCTTATGCAATACCTTAGCCTCTTCATCCTCTGGGATAGGGATGTCTTCTTTTATATATGAGTCCAACTCATTCTCTTCCAGGATTAACCCAATCCTATACTTCCAAGCTTGGAAGTTATCATCCCCTTCAAGCTTATCCTCAAGCTTAGTGTGGTGAGACATCTTAAAGAGTACTTCAAATGAAATAGAAAATATTTAGGTCTTACCACTTGAAATGTTGAAAACTGGATCTGGTCCTAGACTAGGGTTTGTCGGAAAAACCCTAAAAATTCAAAATGTGAATTTCAACTTTCTGAAAAGGATAGAAAGATGCGCCTTGATGAGCGGATCATCCTGGTGTATTCAAAATTTGAGATCAGCAAAGCTTTACCCGTCAGATTTGCCTTTTTGTCCTCCCGGGTTCACTAGGGAGAGCCCTGAATTAGGGTTTGAGTTTCCCAGAGATATACCCAGCCAAAAATCTCGATCCAAAGCTCTAAACTTTGATTTTTGCAAGGAGCTTCCAGCTATGGCTTCAGATTTCAGAAATTCCTAGTTTTGTGGAAACCCTAATTTTTAGGGCCAAATCTGAAAATGCTCAGAATTGAATTTTGATTGGACAGATAGATTCTTCTAGATGAGTAGAGTCAATCTACTATACTACTTTTCCAAAAACTGTGGAGAGAAACCCAATAAACAAGAAACTCAATTTTCTATCACTGCAAAATGTCTTCTTCTCAGGTTAGCTCTGATACCATGTTAAAATTTTAGCATTAATTCACAATACTCTTGGATATTTACTGAGAGAATAACATATACAGTATATCAATGCATAACAATCACAATAAGCATGACAAGCATCACAAGAATCAAAAGCATGAGAGACAAGAGACACAGAGTTTCCATGGGAAAAACCCTAAGGTGAAAAACCCCACAACTTCCTCAGAGATAGAGAGAGCAATGGCTCAACCAAAGTACAACCAAAATACAATTGAGATAGTCTCCTAGAGCAGATGTTCCTCCTCCTAACTAGTGCGCCACTTTCTGAGTGAGAGAAGTGTGTCTTTCCAAATGATCCAAATAGAGATCTCCCGATCT
Source organism: Larix kaempferi (assembly GCA_027924585.1). Classification (NCBI taxonomy): domain Eukaryota; kingdom Viridiplantae; phylum Streptophyta; class Pinopsida; order Pinales; family Pinaceae; genus Larix; species Larix kaempferi. The sequence continues at coordinate 15,220,118 of BSBM01000249.1, forward strand.
CTATTTATACTTAACATGTTTTCCCAGTGACCTTATGGGGCCGACTTGTCTATCTAGATACATCCACAATATAATATATATTTTAGGGCAAACCCCACACATGGTGGTCTAATAACCCATCGGCAAGTACACACACTTGCGACACTTGTTAATCCACATGACGACACTTCCTTGTAGAGGAATAACACATCTCTTATAAGGGTACAATAAATATATATGAAATACATAGATGAAATACATTTTGAAGTTACATATACATCAACAATAGTACATGGTACCATTTACTTTAGCATTTGGATCTATAAAATGTTTGGTGAAAAATATCCATGTGGATCATGATCCTTGGCCACATCAGGTGTGGAAGTAGGTAGCTCAGTATTGGTTTGCATAAATGTGCCTTCAAACATCTCTTTGAATTTGTCATAAATCATCTACAAAATTCATTTTCCTCTTTTTTCTTATTTATCAAAAATATCTTTTAGATTTCGTTGAAATGGATCACTAGGCTGCACATCACCATGTTTTATATTAGGTTTCACATCACCATGTACTATATCAAGTTGCACATCACCACAAGTCTTATTTTAATCAACTACATTTCCTATATTAATATGCACATCACCACGACTCTTATTTTCATCAACTACATTTGTTAAATAAAAAATGCATTGGCTTCTATGAGTTGGGGCCCCTATATCTTTACTTTCCCTTGATTTCTTTCTCTAGTTTTTTAGTGCAATATTTTTCTTGCATATAAAATTAAAAAATATTATCATATTGATATTATATACATAAAGTTATTAACTATAAAAAATTATACACTATTAAACAAATAATATAATAAAGTGGATTAACAACTTGCAAGTTTGTCAAACCAAAAGACGATAAATATTCACCATTCTTGCCACATGTTCTCTATGTAAGTCCTCATATGCTATCAAGGTTTCAACTTTTAAAATGTCATCTAATTTGTGCCTCAAGAACTTTTTCTTCACTTCTTGAAGTCCTACATTTCACATAAACAATAATGAATAAATCAACCACTTGAATAAATAGAACAACAATAAAAGAACCATTGCATTTCTCTATCATACATTTGTACAATTATTATGAAAAATTTTAAAATAGAAAATAGAAAAGAATAACAAACAATAAATGTAGTTAAATAAGTCTTTCGCACAGATGAAGGAACACCATATGAATGGTTGTGTTTCAAATGCTAAAATTTTTGTTATAAGGGGTTAAATCCAAAGCCAAAATGCTCCAGAGTAAAATCAAAGTGTCACTCAACCATAATTAAATAATATCCAAGAGGATCTATCATATCCTTCTCTATAAAAAAAACTAGCAGCTTACATCTATTGACAACAACTTTGGATCAACACTAGTTTAGAGGTCTTACCAACACAATTCAGCCCTAATTCAGCATGGAGAAAGTGGATGGTTGTGCCAAGCAAATTGGACATTGAAACCTATAATTCCAAAAGACTAGTGAAGCAATTTCCATTATCACAAATATGGATAGTGATTGTACTAGGAAGACTAGTCATATAAACCCAGAATATGGAAATAATGTTGAAGTAATCAAAACTAGCATAGAAATACAAAATAGTATTACTAAATTACAATCTTATGAACTTGGAATCTAATCAAAGTTTTAAAACAGCTAGAACTGGCATGAAAATAGAGAATGATAATTATGACAAAGCTTATCTTATCAACTGGAAATTTTAAATCAATGTTAATGTAGGCTACACAGCATTTGAAGCAACAACACAACATGGAAGGCAGCAAAATTTTTGTCTAGAATTTAACACTGTAAACACAGATATGAGGCTTTTGATTCAAATAAATTGAATCAGTCACACATTCAATATGTGATTGGTAAAATTTCCATCAAGATATCAACCCATAATTATGAGGAACTACCTACAACATTACAAGGACAAAGTATTCCCAACGTATGTATATTATCTTTGTCAATTGAAATTATATATATATATATATATATATATATATGATCAAGTTAAAATTTTATGCTAGAGGCATGTAAATCATTTTATGTAAAGTTACTATGCGTCTAATTTAAACCACATGGTATGCATTTCCATAAATTCAACTTGTATTGAACATCTATGAAATATAATACTACATTCCATAATAAATTACATCATACATACATATAACCATATTTTAGTTGACAAGATAAAAATTTAAGGTGACAAGCTATTTAAGGTGACAAATCATCATCATTGTCGTCTTCATTGCCACCAGGATCAAAATCCCAATCATTGGTGTATGCATCAACCTGATTTTCATCCCCGTCCTCATCTATGATGGGAAATGCTACATTCTCTCATGCAATCTCTTTGTTGGGAATCAAAGTCTCTTCTTCAAACACTCTGTCATCATCTTCAATCACTTCTTCCAATGGCTTTTTTAAATTATCATATTTCCTATTAGCCATTATATCGACAACTTCCATGAATTTTCATTTCGAATGAGACTTTGTATGAATGAAATTTGACCATCCTAGGCTTCTTATGTCATAAATTAGAAATGACTGGTTAATTTGAATAGGGGAAACATAGAGCTTACCAGTATGTAATAAAAATTGTCATGTATTTGCATGTACAAATCCATACTCGACATGTTGTACTACCGATGGTTTGATACTCTTACATTTTAATAATATAGGACTATGCTACCATAATCAACTTGAATAATTTATTGGATGAATACCACATAAAATTTCGTATCAGTTTCGTGATGAAATTCTTTGACTCTTAAATGGATACCATAGGCCCACATTCCACTAAAACGTGAAGCCCATAAATGTGGAGACTATGAAATCTTAATTTCCCCAGTCGTTATATCTTGACCTTCTTGTTCTGCATCATGGATTGCATCAACAATCCATTCTTCAAATTTTGGAAAAGAATAATCTCCCTTCAAATCATGATGTCTGTGCTTTTGAGGTTGAAGTTGTGATGTTTGATTCTCTTCTTCATATTTTCTACATAGAATATGAACATACAATATAGTAAGAATAATAATATAAATGTTTAAATGCAATTGAATAAATAAATTATTATGTAAAAATTATTTTCACCTGCGCCACTTATCAAACGAAGATGTGTTTTGAAAAACATAGGCATGCATCACAAGTCTTTCTTCATGTGATAGCTTGAAGGGACTTGCATAGCCTTATAATACTTCACATGCAATTCTCTCCTCTTGCTCGGCATCCCATATACATCGATTGACATTTTTGAAATCCATCATATATTCTGTGAAAAATCCCATGGCCTCTTGCATTGAATATCCCTTGAACATGCTACCTTCTAATTTTTCCCTAGCAGGAACAAATTATATCAAAACCTTCATATATCATTATATAGGACACATCCATCTTGTTCTTACTGGGCCACAATGCTCTGGTTCATGTTCTAGATGTATTAAAAGATACATAGAAATGTTAAATATTGTTGGTGGAAATTATCATTCCAATAGACAAAGGACTTCAACAACCTCCTCACTCAAACTATCAAAGTTCGAACTTTTAAGGAATTACCCAGGCCAAAATGTATCCTAAATAAGGAAAAACGTAAATATTTCAGGAATCTTTCGTATTTTTGGCATAACTTTATGCTCGTAACTCATAATTGGGTGTACATTGCACCATTGGAAATCCCTTGAAATTCTCTACAAATTTGATGTTTTGTGTTTTCTCTGATTCCTTACCATTTGTGAGATGCGGGAATTTTAGTAAAAAAAACATCTTTCAAAAGATGCTTTTTCTAAAAGCATCTTTTGAAATATGTTTTTTTTTAACTAAAATGCTTGCATCTCACAAAAGGTAAGGAATACGAGAAAACTCAAAGTATAAAAGTTGTAGATAATTTCAAGCTATTTCTAACAATCTAAATTCCACCCAATTCTGAGCTACGAGCAAAACGTTATGCCCAAAATATGAAATATTCCTAGAATATTTAAAAGCATCTTTTGAAAGATGTTTTTTTATTAAAATGCCCGCATCTCACAAACGGTTAGGAATAAGTGAAAACTCAAAAAATCAAAGTTGTAGATAATTTCAAGAGATTTCCAATGGTCCAAAGTCCGTTCAATTCTGAGTTACGACCGAAATGGTATTCCCAAAATACGAAATATTCCTAGAATATTTCTTAAATAGGATACATTTTAGTGTTGGGTAGAATGTTATTTGAAGAATTTATGTCATGTCCCCTCCCATCGATCCAATGCAAGGAATGGAGCATGACCCATTCATCAAATTCATACAAATAAAAACACATGTGTGCAGATGTATAAATCAAATAAACATAGCGGAAAATAAACTCTACTACACACATACATCTAACATGAAATTACTTGCATAATCATAACAATATTCAATTAAAAAAATTGCATAATTGATACACATAGAGAATACTTATCTTGGTATGAAGTTGTCTCGAGCAGCTAGCTATGCAACTGCAACATTCCACCTAGCCATTGTCCAGCTGTGCTCATCAATCTCTCAACACAGCTACCACCCTCGAGCTAGGCATGATTTCCACAAGGAAAGGGAACCTACCAACTCATGCATAGCCAAACATATACCACAAATCGGCCAATCCAATCCATAGTTGGGTTTATTAGGCTGTTAAGGTAGTAGAAATGAAGGAATTTCTAATCTAGTGAGCTCAACCACATAACTATTGGCACCTCTACAAGATCTATCTAACTTGGCACCCACAATACCTACACACCCAACACAAGGAAGTATTCCCTTCACTGCTACACAATCCCTCATGTCATACCTTCTCTTTTATTTCTCTTCAAGGTGTGCATAGAAAATTAGCCAAAGCCCCTTTGATCTTTGGTGAGGTGACACTCTTCACTAGGTTTATAAAACCAATTATAATCCTCTTCGACTCTAATTTTTTTTAAAACAGTTCAAGCAAAATCAACGAATAGACATGACCCAAGCCAAAGCTATATCTCAAGCGCACAACAATACCCAACTGCTAGGAATGGAAAAATGATTTTTAACTATGGGATGAACAAAAAAATAGATTTCCATGGTTTTTCCCAAGTCGTGGCACACCAAAAACAATTTGTTAGAGGGAAATTCGACCCTTGGTGGAAAAAATCGATTTTCTAATGGGTATATGGGCATTCAGAGGGAAAAACCGACCTCTATGGACCCCCAAATTGTGATTTTCTTCCTCCCAGCCACTCTACAACACAAAAACAACTTCCCAGCTATGGAAAATCAGGGAAAACTCAGGAAAAAAGTGAGGGAAACTCGTGGGAGAGAAAAACTAATGGGTGAAGAATGACTTGGGGGAGAAATTTCGTGATTGTTTTCTTGCCAAGGAATTCGAACACGATCTTCCAAAAATGGTGGCTTGCCCATACATGAAAATTGGATAACCACACCTCTCCATTTCCACAAATAATAACTAATTCAACCAAATCTTAGAAGAAATAAATGATTGGGTACAAAATTCAACATGGGTAAATGCTGGTTCATTGGTTCCCTTATTAACACTTGGCTTGACACTATTGGGTTCAAGGGTTTGAATATTTCCCTCCCTATTCCTTGTAAAAATCATGCCCCCATACTCTTGTTGCATTGCATAGCTAGTTGTGGGTATTTTATTAAAATACATATTTACATGATATTTGTAATTTCTATTGTGCTTGGCTAGCACGCAGACCATATGCATCAATTTTTTATTTTCGATACAAAAAATGCTCCATCGATGGAAGGGACCTGGCCTTGAGCTCCTCACCACGATTTTTACAATGATATTACATCATTTCCAATTTTGGTGCAACGGAGTCAAAATCGGGATATTACAATTTAATACATGTAAACTCATTCTCTTTAATATGAGGCCCGACCTTATAATTGCCAATCTTGGCCCCTTTGAAAAAATTGATATATTGACCACAATAGGTAAAATATTCTTGATTATGACATGATAGTCATGGGACTTGGGGCCTCTTAAGCTGTTAATGTCGGTTTGGCTTCTAATACTACTACTTACATATCCAGTGGGAAGACGAGTTTGAGACATCAACTTAAAGAATTATGCACATTGTTCCTTTGTCCATACATAAGAAGCACTAGGTTTTCTATATTTTTCATCATCATATTTTTCAAACCAAATATTTCAATGAATCTTTAGTTGTTTAAAGTATTCACATGATGAAACAGTATCAAAAGCACCAAAAATAGTTTCTATAATAGCAAAGGATATATTTTTCTCACTATGCATAAAGTCAACAGTATGCCTAATTTCTATATCCTTAAAGTATGGAAACTTATAGAATATGCACAATCATTTTACACCGCTTTCATTGCATGGATCATCTCTACTGCCACAAATCCCACCACTTTCAATAAACAACATTATTTTTTATCCATTCTTAATAATGTATTCACTCGTTATTGATAATGGTGCTTCACGATTCTCTTCCTTACCACTGAAACATGTTTTTTGTCGACGATATGGATGGTTGATCTTAAGGTAAGAATTAATTCCACAATAAATACACTTAAGCAAACTTTTTGAGTGCCTCACAAAATCCTTAAATTTGCAGGCATGGCATGCATGGTATCCATGAACAATGAGACTAGTCAATGTGCCATATGCAGGAAGATTGTCAATCATCAACAACAAGGAAGCTCTTAAATCAAATTTGATTGAATGAACATCCCTTAAAAAATTAATTGCTTCAATTCCTTTCCACAATTCCATTAGCTCATCATATAATGGATTTATATAAACATCGATTATATCTAAAGTCACACTTTTCTTTCCTGGTATAATTAATGATAGCATTAAGAAAAATGGTTTAGTTGTTAACCATGGAGGCAAGTTATAATTTATTAGAAACACTATCCAAGTTTACCATTTAGTACTTTGATCTGAGAATGGGTTCACCCCATCTAGAGCCAAACCCAACCTTATGTTTACAAGGATCTTAGGAAAAACCGAGGAATCTGCTATCAAATTCCATCCACATCTTAGAATTAGGAACATGTCATTATTTTCCATCAGTGCTATTATTTTGGGCATGGCATTGCCTAAGTTCAAAAATTTCTCTGCACCTATACATTTAATTTTGGGATTAGCAAAAAGTGGCAAAGAATCTTTCTAGGACCCATGGCTGATTTCAACTCTGCTCTATATGTTCCCTCTTGAAATTTCAGACATTCAATCTCAGTTGCAATATTTTTTTGAAATAATACAAACCATTCACACATGTGCGGATGTTTTCATATCCTAACCCTAGCTTAGTGATTTGATTTTAACATCGACTTCATTTTGTTGGCAATGTGGAGTCACTTGGTAACAACCAAGTTAATAATCCTAATAACTCATCTACACTCTCATTTTTCCAGCCATGCACCACTTGTAAGTTAATAATTTGAAGGATTGTTGTCAAATAAATTAATTTCCAATTTGTATACACATGTTTTAAAGAATCCTCCATCAAATTGGCCCAATTATTGTTTAGAGACTCATCCAACATTCTATCAAATCCAAACCCTTAGTTTAACATTGTTGCCTCTTCATCTATGTTTGGTTCCACGTCGTCTATGTTTGGTGCCACGTCGTCTATGAAATTCTATCATATCTTCATAATAATTGATATACTAAGGGATTATACCACTATACCCATATCTTATCATATGTCGCTCAATCATATTTATTTTTCTCACCTTCCCACCATGACGCCTCTTCATCTCTCATGCTATGAAATTCTATCATATCTTCATAATAATTGATATACTAAGGGATTATACCACTATGCCCATTTCTTATCATATGTCGCTCAATCATATTTATTTTTCTCACCTTCCCACCATGACAATCAATACATGAACACAAATATCTATCCACGACCTTCCCATTAGCTACTCTCTCATCATATGCATGGTATTCACCCACTGTCAACCTCGTTGTTGATCGATATTAATATAATATGTTAATTAATAGATAGTACAAGGGAACGAAATCAACTACTTTGGTGTTAACAATAGTAGCATTGTCAAGGAACTAAAGTAGTCTGCAACAATACAGGTGAAGGTAAAGTCTGCAACAAAAAGGAATGGGTACATATATTTTATTGTGGAAAAACGAGGAATAACATGCATTTGTATAGACACATCTACTATTAGATTAGTAGATGAGAGAGAAATGGGATAAAGAGAAAAAGATCCAACTAACAACTAGTTGAAGAAAGACTACTACTTGCTTAGAGAAAGGAACTCATAGATCAGACTTGTTCTGATATTAGCACTAGAAAAAGAGAAACTCAAACTAACTTTGCTCAACTAATAGTTATGGAACTGGAACAAAGACTCCTACTAAATAAATAGAATAAAGGGTACTTCTTTTGCTAACAATTCAGACCTATGAAGTTAATAGAAATAGCTCAGACTAATGTAGCTAATAGAAATAACTCAGGTTGATGCAGCTAATAGATAACTCATAACTCAGACTGATAGTAGAAAAGTATAAAAATTCTTGATTGCTAAGAGAAACTATGTCAAAAAAGTATAATCAATTGGATGCTACATCCTTACCATGAGTTTGTTTTTGGGGGCATGCCTAAGGCCCTACATATAATGGATTTGATTCAGACACCATTGAAAGGAAATACATGATTAAGTAGAAATCTTGAGGAAAGGACATATCAAGCTAAGTCATTATCCAAAAAAGAAACAAAACCTATTGCAGTGATCTATTGGTGAAAGGCTATTGAACGAGGAATTAAAAAACAACCATATTTTTTAGTAAAAGAACATTTCCTTGTCTGAATTGCAATATGAGTTTCTAATATTACAAAGCCACTATCCTCAGAGAGATCCAACTCCCTAAAAAATCCAAGGATTGATAAAAGATTTGAAGAATTTATATTGTGAAGTTAGAACTACTCATAGGTGAGACATAGGCCATTTCGGTTTTACGAATTACTATCACACATTATTTATTTGTTGGTGGGAATTTGGTCCTTCAATTTTGAACTTAGATCTCACTATACTAATCTCAACAACCATAATTTATTTGTTAGTGGGAAGTTGCTCCATTTTTCTTAAAGGAGTCAAGTGAAGCACTATAACAAATTCTAAGACTTGAATACTCGCCATGAAGATTTTCTTTGTTTAGAGAGAGCTACAATGCCAATTTTTCAAGACTCAAATGCAAGCATTATAATAAACATTGATACTTTTACCCCAATCATGCAAACTCTTGTAATATATTTTTTACACCTATGTTATCATATTGTAATCTCTCGAAAATAGTAATAGTTTCTTTATATGATAAATTCATATTAGTTTTTTTTATAAGATACATTTCCTATTATTGTTTATTCTCCCTCATGCTGAAACTATATTTATTTATATCGCAATGATTCTTTATGGGGCTACCTCAAGTAGGTTTTGTTCATTCTTAATAGGATAAAATTCCAAGTCTTAGGAAATTTACTTAACAATTGGTTGTTTGTTTTTTACCATAATCTAAATAGGAAATGATCATATTAATGCCCATGTGTTGATATTATCATGGCTATAAGATAAATATATTAGTTTACCCAATCCATCACTAGATCTTTTCAACTACAAATGATAGATACTTTAACATTACATACAACAACCTAACAAAATTGTTTGCATTGTCCACTTATCCCTTATTAATAATTCTTTAATCATACTTATGTTTAACATTCTTTAGGTCAACAATTAACAACCAAATACACATGTTGTTTCTAGAAATATAATCCAACACATGCATGCACCTTTCTTAATATCTCTACATTGAATTCCTTGTATGGGATGGCCATGTGGCACCACAAACATCGAGCAGCCATTATGTAAAATATCAAGACAATCACTTGGGTGGCAGGTAAAACTTATTATAGATTTGTTTCCATGTGCATATGTTTTCCATGGGTTTCATTCAATATGTCAACCTTGTGCACATGGATAGTATATGCCAAGTTTTTGGTACTATAAATACCTAACTTTGAACTTATATATATATATATATAACTTAGGCATGGTTTTATGTAATAAACCCAAAAATTAGAGAAAATTTTAAAAAAATTTAAAGGGGTAATTTTTCTCGTCGTTCTAATGTATAAATTAGTAAAAACAAACCCTAACTTGGGGATATTACACATCCATATCAATTTCACATCGATTGGGTTAGTCACGATGGGCTTTCTTAATTTAATGACAAGGAACATTTACATGACTCTCATTTTAGGTGACCACATAATATATTTTGGAAGGGCCCTTTTTGGGGTCCCCAGTCTTACTTTGCTTCATAGAAGCTAACACTTTTTATAAACCACTCTCTTATGCAGGTACCTCTACTAAAACAAGAACACCGTAAGGTGCAAACTACAATCGTATGTGCCTCCAACTTGTAAAGGTGGTCAATCCCAAAGATAATACCATGGTCTAAAATGATATCTAAGATTTCCCATAACCTATGGCTTTGTCAAAAGACTTGAAATGAATACTGGGTAGTGATTGAGGCCTTATCTGTCCGAACTTTAATGTGATATGACTCTGGCAGAGGAGGCATTCAAGGTTGCCATGTGAAATCGCAGCTAGTGGAATCCACGTCAAGGTATGGGAAAAAGAGACCTTCATTTCAATATTCGTTTAACATTTGCCCTGTATTGTTCACTAAAAGGTTGTGGGAGAGCCCATGGGGGTTTCGTCAATGGTGAGAATACTCTGGCCATGCTACCTGTCCGAAATGTTGCAACAGTTTTCAGAGCTAACTCTCTAAACGTTTATACGAGGTGAGGGCATACTTCTTTGCGTTTTATTTTGTATAAAAATATCTATTTAATTCTTGGTTTGGTTTCGATTTGTGCTGGTTACTCAAATGTAACTTCCATGTTAATATTGCAATAGGTTTCGATCGTTCCTGTAACTTGAACATGCTGAACATGATGACCGTTAAACTATGAGTTTTCACTTTGATTCCTGGTAAGACCTGGGTCCTGGGGACATGCCCTTGCTGAATTATTTATTGTGTTGGCATTTTTAAATGGAGAGGAATGTAATATGTGGCCTATGTTGAGCAGCTCCTTCGCCAGTGCCTACTTGGTTTCTTTAATGGCAATGTGCCAAAAATGGGAAAAAGACTTTAAGCCCTGGAGCTTCATTTAATGTTATGAGTCCTGAAACGCCTCTGTAACAATAGGGTTTCTCCTTAATGTAAGAAGAATATTGGTGTCATAATGCTTGTAATAAGAATATATGGACTGCTATGAGCTACTATACGGTTTTAGCTAAAACAAAAAGCATACGTACGTCTGGGATGACATGCTTTTAATGCTTGGTCGTTTTGTTTCTCTGTTGGTGAAAAGGAATAGGATTCTTATGTTAGTTTGTTCTGTATTCCTGTCCCTAACTTCTATTTGTGAATTTGTGTATGTACTTGTCAGCAGTCGATGTTTGAAATCAGAAATCGTTTCTTCCTTTCCTTTCTATGATCAAATCTGATATCATATTTTTAGGATAGAGAATGATAGAAAGGGTTGAAAAATCGTTTGATGAATTTAAATATTTTTTTAAATAGTTGAAAACCTTTCAATAGGGACAGAAAGAGTGTGGCCCTAAAATGAAAGTTATGCGGTCTCTATGTGTGGCTTCCTGTACCTAGTTACTGGCCAAAGCATGTAGCTTCTGTCCCTTAGAAAGGTCTTGGTTGGTAAGGTGTTTAAAAAGTGAATTATTGATTTCTGGAAAATGAAAGTAGGTCTATGTTTTCATGTATGTGTTGTTTTAATTTAATGTACAAGGATTTCCACAACATTTTCATGGTATTTCTTATTTTATGGGAAAGATTACTAAATCATTTCAAGCAAGGTTTAGAATTTTCTTGTTGTAGATGAATGGGAAAAATCTCTTTAGAATATATACGAACTACAAAAGATTACGGTTTATTTAGTCCTGCCTATAAAAAAATATAATCGTCCAATGCTTCTATATAGAACGTTGTTGTTTTAGGTTCACAGTAGGAAGATAGATGGGATTCATTTTTCCATAAGATCAGTTTAATGAGGATATGTACAATTCCTTCCTTTTAGGTTTTCAAAAGAAAAGAGTCGTGTTTGATAAAAGAGTTCACAAGTAATACATTGCTCATAGGAAAAATAAATCGAAATGCTCAGTTTTCATGCTACAGTGATTTTAACCTAGTAATTATCAATTTGTAAAAGAAAAGAGATATTAAACTTGTAAAGATTCAACCCCAGCCATTTCGCTAATAAACACCCAAACGGATCTAAAAAATCTAAGTTGGGAATAACAAATAAATAATGTAAGAAAAGGTGTTTTGCTGAGGTAATTCTAATCAGATCGATATTCATAAGTTTAGCTATATGAAAGAGTATCGGTAATACTGGATACGACCTGCATTACCATTAGGGTTAGCACAACATTTCATGTCTAACCTGAAACAGGGTTAAATCCATAGATCTTTCATTTTATTGGCAAAGAACTCAGAATCCCAATAGATCCATTTCGGCTATCTCCTAACTCATATAATACAAATAACAGATCCATGTTTGTTTAAACAATAACTAGTTCATAAGATCTGATCTAACCCTATGTGCGGTCGTTGATTACAATAATAGATCTGTAGATCAATGGGTCTGCATTCTTTAGGTCAACAATTATTTCTCAAATAAGAAAAAGAAGAACAGATGCATCAATAAATAGAAAAACGTGAGAACTTCGGATTTAAATACTTATCAGTAATTTACTGTAGTCTAACTAATTGAGGAGCTTCCACATTCCTCCCAACCTTAGACCGCAATCCGTTCTTGGATTGTTCCACCGGTCACCCCCGAGCCAAGATGAGCATAACAAGAACCTATACAAACCTAGGGTAATTATCTATCTTTCACTACAGCAGAGCGTCCACAAGGTTCATTTACCATCCTATATGGTGTGAGTCCATCAAACTGACATTTCCCATGCAATATCAATCATACAATCCTCCCAGGATAGTCCTTTATTGGACACACCAGGTTTCAGTACTCTGGTGTTGAGCACTCAGACTCACGACTGGACCCTTTTCAGTGCACTTGGAAAACGTGCCATGCAACATTACCTTCTCTACTATTAATACTTTTTGGGGCAAGGATGCTAGATATTTTGGGTTTGACAACACTCAGTTCTCTAACTGGCAACTAGAAAATTTAGTTGTGAATTATTAATTAATATTTCTTTATTTTTAATTCTCGCAATTCATTTTAAATCTTTGACTTAATAAATTAGACTCTTACTCTTCTATTGGATAATTTCGATTTAAATTCGGGACTACTGACCTATCTAGATCCTTGTATGCTCAGCTTCTCTTTTAGTGGTTGCCCCAGTCAGTTCCAAAGAATAAAATAGTAATAAGTCATCATTTTAAAATGATCTTTAGTTGACTTGATGCTCTAGAGCCTCTATCTCAACATCAGTTATTTAGTTTGAGTCGAAGTGCTCCAGAGCTCCTTAGCTCAACACTTACTCAACTATAAGTGTTCTCCGAGCCCCCTTGGCTCATGCACGTGTTATGCCTTGTCAAATTTATTACAACGTACAAATAAAATATTATTCAAATAATAGAGTAGTCTTGTCTCGGGATGTTACATCCCTCCCCGCTTAAAACAACACCGTCCCGGTGTTAGGGACTTGAATTGAAACCATGAAACAAGGAGGGGTAGGCCTCTTTCATTTCGGTTACAATCTCCCAAGTAGCCTCTTCAGGCTCGAAATGTTTCCAGTGCACCTTCAGCTGGATGATGGTTCACTTTCTGAGTGATACCTCTCTCCTGTCCAGTATGCGAAGTGGTTCCGATACAAATTCCCCTTCAGGTTCTACCTGTAACAAAGACCAATCAATCACATGTTTAGAATCGTAAACATATTTCTTAAGTAGGGATATATGGAAAACATTATGCACTCTTATATGTGCAGGTAGAGCTAACTCATAGGCCACTGGTCCCCTCTTGGCCAGTATTTTGAATGGACCACAAAAATGCAGAGCTAATTTTCTGCATTTTCCCAAACTTAGAGAACTCCTTTTTGCTTTGACTTTTAAGTATACATGCTTGCCAACTTGATAGTCCTTGTACTATCGTTTTCTGTCTGCATAACTCTTCTGCCTATCCTATGCCTCTTTTAAATTACGTTGTACCTTAACAACCAACTAGTCCAGATCCTTCAAGAGATCTGGTCCCAGCATAAGTCGGTCCACTGGGCTGTCCCAGGTGACCGGGGTCCTGCATTTCCTGCCATACAGTATTTCAAACAGGATCATTTTAGCCAAGGCTTGAAAATCGTTATTGTATGAAAATTTGGCTAAGTGCAAATACTCCTCCCATCTATTGGGATTGTTCATGACATACATCCTGAGCATGTCCTCGGGGATTGAGTTGACTCGCTCTGTTTGTGGATGGTAAGCAGTGCTAAATTGTAGCTGTGTTTCTAAGCCAGAAAATAAGGCTCTCCAGAAATTACTAGTAAATTTTGTGTCCCTGTTGGAGATGATGGCCTTAGGTATGCCATGGAGCCTAAAAATATCCTTTAAAAATATATCTGCAATATTTACAGCCTTATGAGTGGACTTAACCGGAATAAAATGCACCGATTTAGACAGCTTGTCTACCACCACCATAATTGAGTCGTTCTGTTTCTTGCTTTTTGGCAAACCCGTAATAGAGTCCATGATGATTACTTCCCATTTCCATTCTGGGATGGGTAAAGGTTGCAGCAGCCCTGATGGATGCTGATGTTCATCCTTCACTAATTGGAATTCATGGCATTTGGCGATAATCAGTGCGATATCAGATTTTAATTTTGGCCAAAAATAAAATTTCTTAATGGTAGATATCATTTTCTGATATCCTAGATGCCCAAAATAAGGTTTATGGTGAAATGCGATTAATATATCAGACCTAATATTTCCGCCACGTATAATCTTTCTTTTGACCAAAGTAGTCCCGTGTCGTCAATTTTGTAGTCTTTCTGCTATACAAACAATGTGTCTTCTTGTATTTTCTGCACTATTTTAGTGTAAAATTGATCATTTCTACATGTTGTCCTGATTTTATCAAACAGGTCAGAACTGGGTTGACTTACTGTTACATTGTGTAATAGGTGAACTCTGCGGCTTAGTGCATCTGCAATTTTATTTTCCTTTCCCTTGATGTGTTTCAGCTCAAAGTTGTACTCACTTAGGAAAGCCAGCCATCTAGCTTGTCTGGCATTTAAATCAGGTTGATAAAGAATATATTTCAGACTCATGTTATATATTTTTAAAAGGAATTTCTTTCCCATCAAATAGTGTCTCCACATTTTTAGTGCATGAATAATGGAAGCTAGTTCAAGGTCATGGGTTGGGTAATTCTTTTCATGCTCCTTCAGTTTCCGTGACTCGTAACAAATTACGAAGTCATTTTGAAGGAGGACTCCTCCAAGCCCTTCCTTACTTGCATCAGTGCAAACCACAAAGTCTCCATCCGGGTCTGCGATCCTTAATATGGGTGTAGTTGTTAGTAATTGTTTCAGTTTCTGAAAGCTCTCTTCAGATTTCGCTATCCAAAAAAACTTGCTTTCCTTTCTCTATAGGGAGGTCATAGGACAGGCTATTCTAGAAAAAATTCCAATGAATTTTTGATAATATCCAGCCATCCCCAAAAAGGATCTATAATCTGTGACGTTTGCAGGTGTCGGCCATTCTTGGATGGCTTTAATCTTCTCTCGATCTACAACTATCCCTTTTTTGGATATAATGTGTCCTAGGTATTGAATTTCATTTCTATAGAAATCGCATTTGCTGAACTTGTCATAGAGCTGATGTTCCCTTAAGATTTGCAAGACGGTCCTGAGGTGCTCCTGATGTTCTGTTTCATTTTTAGAGTAAATAAGTATGTCTTCTATGAACAATAGTACAAATTTATCTAAGCACTTACTGAAAATACTGTTCATCATACACATAAAATTTGCGGGTGCGTTTGTTAGCCCGAATGGCATCACCACGAATTCATAGTGTCTGTACCGTGTCCTAAAGGCAGTTTTTCTTATGTCTTGTTCTTGGATTCTTACCTGATGGTACCCGGAACGCAAATCAATTTTGGAAAACACACTTGCTCCCCCAACTTGGTCGAATAATTCATCTATCCTTGGAAGAGGGTATCTGTTTTTAATTGTTAATTTATTTAGTTGCCTATAATCAATGCACATCCATAAAGTTTCATCCTTCTTCTTAATGAAAAGGATGGGTGCTACCCATGGGGACAGACTAGGACGAATGTAACCCTTGTCTATCAGCTCTTGTAGTTGAAGTTTCATTTCTACTAACTCGGGAGTACTCATACAGTATGGTGCCTTTAAGACAGGCACAGATCCTGGTAGTAATTCTATTGAAAAATCCAAATCCCTCTTGGGTGGCAACCCGAGAATCTCATCTGGAAATACATCTCGAAATTTTGCTAGCATAAGGAAATCATAAATCTAAAGTTTGTTCTCTATCTCAAGGTTATGAATATTAACAACATACAATTTACAGCCCTTCCGTGCACATTTCTTTACCTATAGAGCTGAGATCTGTCGGATTAGGACCTTCCTGGGTATACCTTGTACTTTAATCAGGTTTCCATGCTGGTCTGTGCATGTAAGACTTTTGTTTACATAGTCCAACATAACCTGATGTTATTCTAGCCAATCCATACCTATCAACAGGTCATAGGATCCTAAAGGCAGGATATTTAAGTCTGTTTCAATTTGTAAACCATTCATATTCAGTTGGCAGCTTTTAACCAGCTCGGTTATCTTTCTTTTCGTACCGGTGGCTAGCTGAACTAGCTAGCGTTTGATATGTTTTTCTCTGTTCAATTTACAAGTATTGACAATTTTTGGAGAAGCATAACTTCAGCAAGCCCATGGGTCAATTAAAATAGATACAGGTATGTTCAAAATCTTACCTTCGATTTCGACCATGGTGGATTGGTAGTCCGCCTGTCTGCCTTCTAAGGCAGCACATATCCGAGGTGTTCTTTATAGGTCCTCTACAGTTGATTCTTCCTTTAGGTTGTTGAGGACCTTTACATTTTTATTGTTCGGGAAGTCTCGGTAGTAATGGGGTCCTTGACACCCTCAGCATTTACCTGGTGTAGGGGTTGGCCTAAATCCTCTGTCAAAAGTGGGCTCGTTAACAGTTCGTTCCAAGTTGTTAGGCTGCATCACAGTCTTTGGAAAAAATCTGTTTGTCGAAAAACTGTTATTTTTCTTTCTGTAAGGAGGGGGTCTGAACCCTTTCTTTCGGCTACCAAAAAATGGCCTCATTTTGTCCTTCTTTTTATTCAGAAGGTCATTTTGGTGTTGATTGTGTTCATAGTAGAGTCGGGCCTTATGCAAGGCTATCTCTAGGGTCTTACGTGCATCGAACTCGATCTTGTTTCTGTAGTACGTTGGAAGGCAGCCTAGAAACTATTGGATTTTTATCTTTTCATCTTTCACATATGGTAAGTAGTGTAACAGTTCTAAGAATCTGTTAATGAGTGCCTCCATAGTGAGATATTTTAGTTGCAGCTCGTGAAATTATTTAATCTTTCTGTCAAAAAACCGTTCTGACATGTATTTTTCTTGAAAAAGTGTCCTAAAATCCTTCTAACCTACTTCCGCTCTTTTAATATTTTTGGTGTGTTTTAAATCTTGCCACCACCTTGCAGCCTTACCATTTAAAGTGTAAATGGCCAATCAGGCTTTCATATGGCTAATATAATGATGTACCTGGAAATACTTTTTCATCCCCAGTAGCCATTCTTCAGCTTTTTCTCCTGAATCGAGGTCTCCTTCAAAGGTAGGGGCTTTAATATTTTTGAATTCTCCTTGAAGGCTGTCTTCCTTATACTTTTTCTTGCGAGGAAAGGGGACATAGGAATTAGAAGAATATTCAGAGTCACCGTCAAGGCAACTGGAAGAATCTGACTATTCGAAGGATTCCTCAAGCTCTCTAAAATCTGGGCTATAGCTTCTCTTTCTGCACTGATGTTTAGGTACTTTCTTAGTTACTGAATGGGTAGTTTTCTTATGGTTCTTTTTCCCGGTTAACTTCTGTAATATGGCCTCATTAATGTCATGTTGTTCCCTTCTTTCATTGAGATTATCATCCTTGAAATTTTGGAATTCAGCTTGCAAATTTTGTATTGCCTTCAACAAATCGGAGGTTTTGTCAGCCCCATCACTGTCATTTAGTTCTACTACTATTTCTTGCTCCCTGGGGATTGAATTTAGGTTACCATGTTGATTGTCCTCTCTTTTGGCATTCATGATGTTTGTTGTTTCCTGAACAATGCTCAAATGTGTATCAATAGATTTAGTCAGTTTGCAGAAGTAGGGTCATAGGCTTCAAGTTTCCGAACCGTCGCTCTGATACCACTTGTAATAAACCCAAAAATTAGAGAAAATTTTAAAAAAATTTAAAGGGGTAATTTCTCTCGTCTTTCTAAGGTATAAATTGGTAAAAAAAAACCCTAACTTGTAACAACCGAGGCCAGGCAATTAGGTAATTAAAAATAAAGGGGATATTACACATCCATATCAAAGAAATAGTGTTGACCAAGGATTTGGAAGTGAGGAATTTGATTATTCTAGCTTATCGATTTCACATCGGTTGGGTTAGTCATGATGGGCTTTCTTAATTTAATGACAAGAAACATTTACATGACTCTCATTTTAGGCGACCACATAATATATTTTGGAAGGGCCCTTTTTGGGATCCCCAGTCTTACTTAGCTTCGTAGAAGCTAACACTTTTTATAAACCACTCTCTTATGCAGGTACCTCTACTAAAACAAGAACACCCTAAGGTGCAAACTACAACCATATGTGGCTCCAACTTGTAAAGGTGGTTGATCCCAAAGATAATACCATGGTCTAAAACGATATCTAAGATTTCCCATAACCTATGGCTTTGTCAAAAGACTTGAAATGAAGACGGGGTAGTGACCGAGGCCTTGTTTGTCAGAACTTTAATGTGATATGACTCTAGCAGAGGAGGCATTCAAGGCTTCCATGTGAAATCGCAGCTAGTGGAATCCACATCAAGGTATGGGAAAAAGAGACCATCATTTCAATCTTCATTTAACATTTGCCCTGTATTGTTCACTAAAAGGATGTGGGAGATCCCATGGGGGTTTCTTCAATGGTAAGAACACTCTGGCCACGCTACCTATCCAAAATGTTGCAACAGTTTGCAGAGCTAACTCTCTAAACATTTATACAAGGTGAGGGCATACTTCTCTGCGTTTTCTTTTGTATAAAAATATCTATTCAATTCTTGGTTTGGTTTCGATTTGTGCCGGTTACTGAAATGTAAATTCCATGTTAATATTGCAACAGGTTTCGATCGTTCCTGTAGCTTGAACATGCTAGAGATGATGACCGTTAAACTATGAGTTTTCAGTTCGATTCCTTGTAAGACCTAGGTCCTGGGGACATGCCCTTGCTGAAGTATTTATTGTGTTGGCATTTTTAAATGGAGAGGAATTTAATATGTGGCCTATGTTGAGCAGCTCCTTCGCCAACGCCTACTTGGTTTCTTTAATGGCAATGTGCCAAAAATGGGAAAAAGACTTTAATCCCTGGAGCTTCATTTAATGTTATCAGTCTTGAAACGCCTCTATAACAATAGGGTTTCTCCTTAATGTGAGAAGACTATTGATGTCATAATGCTTGTAATAAGAATATATGGATTGTTATGAGCTACTATATGGTTTTAGCTAAAACAAAAACATACCTACATCTGGGATGACATACTTTTAATGCTTGGTCGTTTTGTTTCTCTGTTGGTGAAAAGGAATATGATTCTTATGTTAGTCTATTCTGTATTCCTGTCCCTAACTTCTATTTGTGAATTCGTGTATGTACTTGTCAGCATTTGATTTTTGAAATAAAAAATCGTTTCTTCCTTTCCTTTCTATGATCAAATCTGATTTCATATTTTTAGGATAGAGAATGATAGAAAGGGTTGAAAAATCGTTTGATGAATTTAAATCTTGTTTTAAATAGTTGAAAACCTTTGAATAGGGACAGAAAGAGTGTGGCCCTAAGATGAAGGTTATGCGGTCTCTATGTGTGGCTTCCCGTACCTAGTTACTGGCAAAAGCATATAGCTTCTGTCCCTTCGAAAGGTCTTGGTTGGTAAGGTGTTTAAAAAGTGAATTATCAATTTCTGGAAAATGAAAGTAGGTCTATGTTTTCATGTATGTGTTGTTTTAATTTAATGTACAAGGATTTCCACAGCGTTTTCATGGTATTTCTTATTTTATGGGAAAGATTACTAAATCATTTAAAGCAAGGTTTAGAATTTTCTTTCTGTAGATGAATGGGAAAAATCTCTATAGAATTTATACCTACTACAAAATCTTACGGTTGATTTAGTCCTTCCTATAAAGAAATATATTCGTCCAACGCTTCTATATAGAACGTTGTTGTTTTAGGTTCACGGTAGGAAAATAGATGGGATTCATTTTTCCCTAAGATCATTTTAATGAGGATATGTACAATTTATTCCTTTTAGGTTTTCAAAAGAAAAGAGTCGTGTTTGATAAAAGAGTTTACAAGTAATACATTGCTCATAGAAAAAATAAATCGAAATGCTCAGTTTTCATGCAACAATGATTTTAACCTAGTAAGTAGCAATTTGTAAAAGAAAAGAGATATTAAAATTGTAAACATTCAACCCCAGCATTTCGTTAATAAACACCCAAGCGGATCTAAAAAATCTATATTGGGAATAACAAATAAATAATGTAAGAAAAGGCGTTTTGCTGAGGTAATTCTAATCAGATCGATATTCATAAGTTTAGCTATATGAAAGAGTATCGGTAATACCTGGATACGACCTGCATTACCATTAGGGTTAGCACAACATTTCATGTCTAACCTGAAACAGGGTTAAATCCATAGATCTTTCATTTTATTAACAAAGAACTCAGAATCCCAATAGATCCATTTCGGCTATCTCCTAACTCATATAATACAAATAACAGATCTATGTTTGTTTAAACAATAACGAGTTCATAAGATCTGATCTAACCCTATGTGCGGTCGTTGATTACAATAATAGATCTGTAGATCAATGGATCTGCATTCTACAGGTAAAAAATTATTTCTCAAATAAAAAAAAGAAGAACAAATGCATCAATAAAAAGAAAAACGTGAGAACTTCGGATTTAAATAATTATCAGTAATTTACTGCAGTCTAACTAACTGAGGAGCTTCCACATTCGTCCCAACCTTAGACCGCAATCCATTCCTAGATTGTTCCACCGTTCACCCTCGAGCCAAGCTGAGCATAACAAGAACCTAGACAGACCTAGGGTAATTCTCTATCTTTCACTACAGTAGAGCATCCACAAGGTTCGTTTACCAGCCTATAAGGTGTGAGTCCATCAAACTGACATTTCCCATGCAATATTAATCATACAATCCTCCCAAGATAGTCCTTTATTGGACACATTAGGTTTCAGTACTCTGGTGTTGAGTGCTCAGACTCATGACTGGACCCTTTTCAGTGTACTTGGAAAACGTGCCATGCAACATTACCTTCTCTGCTATTAATAATTTTTGGGGCAAGGCTGCTAGATATTTTGGGTTTGACAACACTCAGTTCTCTAACTGACACCTAGTAGATTTAGTTATTAATTATTAATTAATATTTCTTTATTTTTAATTCTCACAATTCATTTTAAATCTTTGACTTAATAAATTAGACTTTCACTTTTATATTGGATAGTTTCGATTTAAATTGGGGACTACTGACCTATCTAGATCCTTGTATGCTCAGCTTCTCTTTTAGTGGTTTCCCCAGTCAGTTCTAAAGAATAAAATAGTAATAAGTCATCATTTTAAAATGATCTTTAGTTCACTTGATGCTCCAGAGCCTCTAGCTCAACATCAGTTATTTAGTTTGAGTCGAAGTGCTCCAGAGCTCCTTAGCTCAACACTTACTCAACTATTAGTGTTCTCCGAGCCCCCTTAGCTCATGCACGTGTTGTGCCTTGTCAAATTTATTACAACGTAAAAATAAAATAATATTCAAATAATAGAGTAGTCTTGTCTCGGGATGTTACATTTTAACTATAAGGACAAGCACAAGATTGAGAGAGAGAGAAAGAGAGTATAGGAGGGGGAGGGATATTTAACTTGAGAGAGAGAGAGAGGGAAGATAGAAGGGGAGAGAGATAACTTGAGAGATAGAGTGATAGAGGAGAGAGATAGTGATAGAGAGAGACAGAGATAGAGGGAAGATAGAGATAATGATAGAGAGATTGATTGAGAGAGAGAGAGGGATGGGAGAGAAGTATAGTGAGTGAAGGGAGTGGTTGTGGGAGAGAATGAGTGAGTGAAAAGGGCTAGGAAAATATTGAGAGAGAGAATATAGAAGGGGGAGAGATATTTAACTTGAGAGAGAGAGAGAGAGAGAGTGATAGAGGGGGAGAGAGAGAGAGTGATAGAGGAGGAGGAGAGAGAGAGAGATGAAGGAAAGAGTTAGAGAGGGAGAGAGAGAGTGATAGAAGGGGAGAGAGTGTGTGAAAAAGAGATAGTGATTGAGAGAGATATAGAGGAAGGGATAAGCAAAGAGTTAGGGAGGGGGATTAGGATGGAGAGTGGGACAAAGCATGAGAGAGGAATCGAAAGAATGAGATGGGGTAGAAAGGGAGTTGTTGTGGGAGAGAATGAGTTAGTGAATGAGGGGGAGGGACGGAGTGTGGAAGGGATGGGAAGAGAGAGAGAGATAGAGAGAGAGAGAGAGAGAGAGAGAGAGAGTATAGAAGGGGGAGATAGATTTAACTTGATAGAGAGAGTGAGATAGAGAATGATAGAGGGACAGAGAGATAATAATAGAGAGAGAGGGAAGAAAGAGATGTAAGGGGAGAGAGATAGTGAGAGAGAGAGCAGGGGGGATATTTAGAGAGAGAGAGGAAGAGGGGAGGGATATAGATAGTGATATAGATATTGATTGAGAGAGAGGGAGGGATAGATAGGTATAGAGAGAGACAAAGAGAGAGAGTGATAGAAGGAGAAAGTGATAGTGAGAGAGAGAGTGTGTGCGATTGAGAGAGGGAGAGAGAGGAGTAGGAGGAGGAGGGAAGTAGATTGATGGATAAAGGGGAAGGGTGGTAAAAAGAGTGAGAGAGGGAGGCAAATAATGGAAGGGGGTAGAAAGGGGGGAAGAGAGAGATAGTGATAGAGATATTGATTGAGAGGGAGAGAGGGAATGGAGAGAGAGACTGATAGAAGGGGAAGGAGATAGTGAGAAAGAGAGAGAGAGAGAGAGAATGAGTGGTAGAAGGGGTAAAGAGATAGTGTGAGAGCGAGAGAGATATTGAGATAGAGAGAGGAGGGAAGGATATAGATTGATAAGGAGGGAGGGTGGAGAAAAGAGCAAGAGAGGTAGTGAAAGAAGGGTAGGGGGTAGAAAGGGAGTGGTTGTGGGAAAGAGAGAGCATGAATTGTCAAGCACTCTAATTGCAGATAATTAAATATCAACACACAGAGCGTATGAAATTTATTGTCAACCCGAGAAAGTCTTTTTATTTCAAAGGACAAGTGCACAATATATGCTTAAACACTAAACCATTAGCAATAAATACTTCTATATTCTATCATTCATGTTCATCCCCAGAATCTTATGCAATCCAAAGCCTTCTCACTGCTATAATTCAAATCCTCTCTACCATGCATCAACTAAAAATTAACATCAGATCTAATGAACAATAGGAAGGAATCTCCTTTATATCCTAGAACGATCACTTGCCTGATCTAATCAACCTGGGAATCGTAAAGCAAAAACTGAGCAGTAATCTAGAAATCCAATTGCGAAATAATTGAGTTAACTGTTCTAAGAATATTAAATTGCAGAATGGAAATCAAGCAACACACAATCAGAACGATAAATTGTAAGAACTCAGGGGATCGCAACTCAGCTGTAAGATGAACACAAGTGTGTATGATCTGTAATTGAAATGTATATAAAGCAAACCTTACTCAGTCGACTGTTATTCTACACCATCTACCAAACTCACAGAAATATGATCCTTAACTATACTGAAAATTCACACGATAAATATTGCTGCTGCGTACAAAAGGAAGAACAAAGCATCACACAACAAGAAAGATGAAATCCTAATTTAACACAGCAATCTCTGTGGAAGACGGGCCCAGTCTTCACACAGAGACGCTGGTTGAACAACACTCTCTTTAACTCAGAAGCAACTCAGTATATTAACAGAAGGATGAGTACACAGTTTTGGCTCGACTGCTAATACAAGATAAATTACTTAATTGCTGTCCAACCCCTCAGTCGAGGCAATTCCCCATACTTATACATACAATTGCAACATCTAAACCTATAATTGGGCAGCCATGAAGATCTCTGATCTTCAGGCGCCCTAAATAATCTAGCTGTTACAATGCGTGGCAGAATTGAAATATGAGAGAAGAATAAATTGTCCCAAGAGTGACGGTCCTTCCAGCTCACAGCTGGATTTGAGCAGCGACATACTTAATATAGTTCTTCTGTTACAGCTGCCCGGCCAAGACTGTGCCTTGATTGACGATTTGAGCCTCAAGGAACCTTCCACAAGCGATGAACGTTCCTTCATGACTTGTTCAGCTCCGATCTTCCTGCAGTCTATTGTCTTACTACCTTCATAAATCGCATCATGTTAGCACAGATTAAGAGATGCACAGCTTTAATCATCACAATCATAAGTATTAACACAATAAAACAATAATCGGCCATACCTTGGTAATTTGGGGAATAGATAAGGACAATAAGTTGAATTGCCAAGGTAATTGGTGTAAGACAAAGGAAGGGACAATGATAAATGATGGTCAAAAAGGGCCAATTCTGGGCTCAACATGAATGAGTGAAGGAGGGAGAGGGATGGAGTGTGGAAGTGATAAGAAAATATTTATGGAGAGAGAAAGAGAGAGAGATTCATTTGCTTCACATGAGGGAGGGAGTGTGGAAGAGATAATGCATATACGTTATGCATGTCTATGAATCCAACACAAATCAATGCTTTGAAAGATTGAAAGCATTCATGCTATGAATTTCATAATGCATATGCATTTTGGAATTCATAGCAAATTCTTTAAATCTTTGGAAGCGTTTATTTTACTAGTAGAGAAATGGGTGATAAATGAACAGGCGACTGAAAATGTTGGTCACTGTGCAAAATAAATGACTAAACCACAAAAAAACTTGATCAACATAGTGTTTTTAAGTGAAATATGACCAAATTTGAGCAATTTTAAGTGATTACAACTAAAAATGACTAAAATAAATGACTAATTTAGTCATGGGATAAAAAATATGACTAATTTAGTCACGGGATAAAAAAATATGGTTAATTTAGTCATGGGATAAAAATTATGACTAGACAATCTAAGTTAATAATTATATCAGATGTCATAATTATCAAATGAGTCCTTATACGTCACACACAAATTAAGAGTGTTTATATATAATATAATATAATATATGATTGACAACCAAAGGAAAACCCGTGTGAAAATTGCAGAACTCAACCTCTCAGGATGGATAGTTCAACCCATCTTCAAGAGATACATTATAGTTTCTCAACCTAATCTTTCATTGAACTATCCAGCCTGAAATGTCGAGTTCTGCAATTTTCACATGGGTTTTCCTTTGGTTGTAAATATGTCCACCCGTGAAAGCACCAATGAAAATAACATGTTTCTATACATTTCTATAATATGTAAATATTGTAATTGATGTAATCGACCTAATTAGTTTGCAATAAGGGGGTCCCTGAATCCATCTACAACATTAAAGTTTATGAAATTGTAAAAAAAACTACAATTTTGTAAATTTTAATGTTGTAGAAAGATTCAGAGACCCCCTTAGAAGGGGTCTCTAAATCAATTTGCAGCGTTAAAAATTACAAAATTGTAAAAGAAATTACAATTGATGGGACAATAAAGGATATGCACAAAAGAAGAAACTTATGTTTATAAATGGATGCTTCTTGTAACATCCCCAATTTTCACAAAAATTAAAAAATTTCATGAATAGTATAAATGCTATTTATTTGTTATGTGGACGATACTTTTAATGACAGTTGTTTCAATAAGAACTATTCTCTCATATTTATGATGTCGTCTTGTATTTATTTATGCATCATCATAAATCATTTTAAATGTCGTAGTGACATAAATGTTTATGAAGCTACTGTCAGAATTTATGTGTTAAATTCTCACGTAGTTTTATCTTATATATGAATGTCTCTTATCTTTATTTAATTTGCATATAGCATTGTTCTTTCGACTTATTTATGGATCAACATTTAATCTAGTCTTTGGAACTTGACAATTATAACTTTATGCTTACTAACCTTTTTATTTTATTTGATAAAGTGTTCCTATGGGTACCCTGAGGCTTAATTAGCTATTTGCATAGCTAATGATCTTACTACTATTGTGCAAATTTGCAGGTGAGAGTATTATCTTCAGTTGAAGATCGAATTACTGTACGTCATCTGGCTTGTAGTAATTACCCTATACTTTGATATTAAAGACATGTACATGAGAAATCATACTTGGAAACCTAGGGTAAGACCCACCCTAGCTATGTTTTCCATTTAAAAGAGTTTTATTCATTTTAATGTCATTTATATACATTTTAAAAGTATATATATCTATATATCTTTTAGCTTAAACTTGTCATAATGTTCACTATATATGGTTCGATATTGGTTATCAATATGAGTTAACAACGAGATAGCAATTCCAATTATTGTTTTATTAATATTATAATGTGATCATAGTTTAACACCATATCATCAAATCTTAAATATTATAAAGTTCTTATATGTGAAATATTTATATGTGGTAGGGTATTAATCCTTGGCCACGATTAAATTCTTATAACATGAAAATGAATGGACTTTAGGATATAATGCGACCATGAACTTTTGATCTATACTATGCATAGTTTCAACGTATGAACTCTTAGTGGAACTCTTCGTTGGCACGTTGGAATATTAACACTTAAATGTTGCATTAAATGAAGTTGTCGTGGAATGCACAATTGGAAACCCCATGGAAGTTGCTTCACGTGATGGATTTCGGTTTTGGGATAAACCCTAATCGTGTTTTGAATGACTACCAAACCCCCGCTAACTCTTTTCATTTCGTTCTTTTTGCAAAATAGGTGGTGGAGGCTGAAAGCCTCCCAAGATGATATGGTTTGAATGCTTCATGCAATGTTCCAGGGTTTCGATGGTGGTTTGCAATGTTACAGTTGGAAGCTCGTCTGAATGGCACTTGCCATAGGTAAGCCAACAACTTACAATGCAGTGTAATTCATTGTTTTTATTCACCTTTTAAAATCGTTCCTAAATCCTATTTCTTGTTGGTGTTTACTGTGGAGTGACAGGGTTGCCTCTCAGCTGTGTTTGCTGCTAACTTCCTAGGCAGATACTCCATCGTGGTTTCGAAATAGGAACTGGTAAGCCTCGGTGATTCTCTAGTAAACCTGAGTCGTAACTCTTGCCATGAATGTGATGATAGGGAAACGAATCCAGACAGTAGACTTTGCCGAGATGAAGGTTACCACCAATATTTGGTCTTTGCAAATTGTTTTTATATCTTCGAAGACATATGGCATTTTGTAAGTATGAGGGTTGGACCTTCGAGCCTGGGCTCGCGTTGGTTTCTCAACACTTCCCTTAATTACTGTTATGTAAAGGAATTTCATGGAATGGTTTTCGGATTTCAAAGTATGGTTTGCTCCAATATTAGGATAAATGCTCTCGAAATTCTCGTAATTTTAATATGGATAGATTTTGATATTATACTAGTGTTTAGAGCTAAGCCCATCTTTTGACTATGTTGGCAATTATTGTTTATGTTGTCCTTTTGTAAAATTTCCGTTATAATAGAATTACAGGGTTAATACCTTAACCCTGAACATTATATAAAAGAGTTGTGGTTTGAGGTTTAAGAAACTTACAGGGTTTGAACCTCGGTCCGGTCTTATGAGTTTAAGTTTGAAATATAATGTTTTAAGAGCCAATTCTGGGTGAGTTGAGGCTCGAGCCCTAGACTTTTGTATGGTACTTGTAATGCCAACAAGGCGACGAAATGTATTGTCTTAAAAATAAATTTTGATTGTAATACATATTAGTTTATTTCTTTGTTGTACATAAGTTGGAAAATGGATATCTATACTAGATGAAATAAGTACAATTCATATGAGTTTAGTGAACCCATGGGTGATCCCTTTACGGGTCTCGAACCCGAGTCTATTATTACTTATATAATGTTCGTATAAGGGAGTTTGTAATGTGTTGTTAAGCCGACGAGGTTGTCTCAAGGTTTTGACTTTTAACTTGTAAATGATGTAACCGAGTTCGGTTAGTTGTATTATTGACTTGCTCTGGAACTCACATGTACTATCTCTACAGTCTTATGACATGTGATTATGTACAAGGTTTCAACCCTCGGTATGACTGATGAGTACTTAAATTTTTTCTTCTTAGATAACCCTTATATATTTTATAGTTGGGATTATTATTCGAATAGAATATTCTCCCAGTAGTACGACTCAACATGTTTATGTTTATTCAATAATCTCTGTGTAAAATATTTTATATTGATATTATGTGATGGAACGATGCATTATTCTTATTGTTTATTAATAAAAAATGTGTATACATGGATACTCTTCTATGTAGGTAGGAACTCTGCATACTAAAATGACTTATGTTAAAGCTGAATCTATAAGGATTTGATAAGAGATGTTTTCTGAATTAAAAGCAATGATGGTACATTTATTCTATCTACAGTTGAATCCTGTACTGGTGTGGTAGAGTAACTATGTTTATATGAATGCAAATAAGAAACCTAGGGTTTCACTTAACTTCTATGCATAGACATAGTATGTTTTTAGAAATATACTTTACTTTCTGACTATGAAAATAACTTCTAGGATATCCAATAACGATTTTGTCTTATAAATAAATATATTTTGTGGCATTTAAAATCGAATAGAGTTACTGATATAAAACAGATTCTATCTATGATACTCGATCATTCTGATCTATTTATAATTTTTCTTCTCTGTACTAGAGTACGACATATACTGTGTGTGGAAAAATACAAAGAAGTATTTCATTCATTTTTACTATATATCTAATCTATTCCTTCAATTCACAGTACAAAATTAGATTGATAATTATCCTCTATACTAACTCAAGCAAATTTGTAATTTATGATACATTTAGACATCTTTAGAAATAGATAAACAATAAGACAATAAGAACCTGATATCGAAGAGGGAAACAAACACCCAAGGGAGCCCATTCCACCCAACCTTCTCTTGAATACAGCCAAGTCACTTTCCTTAGGAAACCCGAGTCTGTTCACTGAACAACTAGGACGAAGATGTTGTGTGGAGGAAAATGTTCTCCTCTGCAACTCAGCAGTGATGTTGACAATACTCCAGAATGAGACTTATGTTTTTCAACAATATTGAGTTCTGCATATAGAAGTACTAACTCATATTAACAAACGTATCTCAATCAAGCCCTCTAGCCTTCCCCTCATCAAATCTCTTGTGCATTCTCTTTTTGTGCTCAGAATTATCACAAAGTAAAAACTAATTAGCCTCCTGCTCCAATTCGATGGGTGTAATAGATTCCCTACGTCTTTGGTCAGTTTTACAATTATTGATCCACCTCCTCGGTTCCACTTCCTTGGGGAACATGGCCATAAATGTAGGGAAGTTGCCACCTACAACAGCTAGAGGTGCATTGATGATGCTTCCAAGTGTCAATTTGCTCTCCACCCCAGTTCATTCCTCCTAGTGGGTCAGTGAACACTCTTTCAATAGTCTCCTTGGGATATTTGTCTCCTCTTTTATTTATTAATAATAAAATATTAGAGTAATTAATTACAGTCATCCTTGACCCCACTTGTTCATAAACATAAAACTTTACAATAACATATAACATAATTTTTTTCTCATAACATAAAATGTTCAGATTTTGGGAATGTGACAAACACCCCCTCTTAAGTTCAACATCATCCTTGATGTTGCTTTATTCATCATCCTCTACATCTTCCTGGAACGGAATTGGATATGCCACCCGCATGTTACTTTCCAATTCCCAAGTTGCTTCATCTTGACTAAGGTGCTTCTATTGCACCTTTACATGTCCAATGGTGCAATTCTGAAGCAAAATTTCCCTCCTTTCGAGGATACAGTCTGGTTCCACCAGAAAATATCCTTCTAGTTCCACCTGTACATCATTCCAATTAATCACATGAGTAGCATCATGCACATACTTTTTCAAAATATAAATGTGGAATACATTATGTACTTTAAGATTTGGTGGCAAGGCCAACTGATATGCAACTGGTCGAACTGTGGACAATATTTCAAAAAGTTTACAATACTTTGTTGCTAGTTTAGCATAACTTCCTAATTTTAAGGAACTCTTTTTGGGTTTTACCTTGATGAAAACATGCTCACCAACCTGAAACTCTTTCTAAGTTCTTTTTAGATGTACATGATTTTTATGTCGATCTTGTGCAATTTTTAAATTTCCTTATACCTGTTTCACTGTTTGTTCCGTTTCTTTCAATAACTCAAGTCCTAACATCAACCTATCAACTGGATTACTCCATGAAATAGGTGTATTACATTTTCTCCCATATAATATTTCAAATGGATTGAGTTTTGCTGAAGCTTGATAATGATTATTATAAGTGAATTCAACTAAGTGCAGAAAATATTCCCATTTACCTGGTTGATCTCTAACATACATTCTTAACATATCTTCAAGAATATGATTTACTCTTTCTGTTTTCCCATCTGTTTGTGGATGAAATGATGTACTGAAATTTAAAGTAGTATATAAACCTTTAAACAAAGACTTCCAGAAATTTCTCGTAAATTTAGAGTCTCTATCAGAAATTATGACTTTAGGAATCCCATGCAAACGAAAATTTGTTTCATAAAAATTTCAGCAATGTTAGCAGCTTTATAAGTTGTTTTAACAGGTACGAAATGGGCTGCTTTACTAAGGTTTCCCACAACTACCATTATAAAATCATTATGTTTCTAATTTTTAGGTAAATCGGTTATAAAATCAATACTAATTATTTCCCACATCCAATCTGGAACTGGTAGTGGTTGCAACAGTCCAGCTGGGTGTTTGATGCTCAGCCTTTATTGGCTGACATTCCATACACCTAGCAATATATTCAACTACCTCATTTTTCACATTTGGCCAAAAGTAATCTTTCCTTAGCATGGTTAACATCTTTTGGTAACGAGGATGTCCTGAATAAGGACTTTTATGTACTTCATTTAAAATCAGTAGCTTAACTTTAGGTACATTTGGTAGATACAGTCTATTTGTATACATCATTAAACCTTGTTCATTCAGACTGTAATCTGTTATTAAATTTTCTGCTATATTTTCAGCAACCCTTTGCTGTGATTTCAAATAATTTTCATCCAATTTTATTCCTTCTTCAAGCTGGTTTTTCAAATCTGTTTTATAAGTGTTGATTGCTGCTACAAAATTTAGTCTTGCATTTCTGCTTAAGGCATCAACAACTTTATTTTCTTTTCCTTTAATGTGTTGAATCTCAAAATCATATTCGCTAAGGAAAGCTATCCACCTAGCTTGCCTTGCGTTTAGATTTGGTTGATCTAACAAATATTTTAAACCTTTATTACATGTCATTAATGAAAACTTCCTTCCGATTAGATGATGAAGCCACATCTTTAAAGCATGTATCACGGAAACCAACTCTAAGTCGTAAGTAGCGTAGTTCTTTTCATGAATTTTTAGCTTTCTAGACTCATATGCTATTACATGACCCTCTTGTGTTAAGACTTCGCCAAGACCATCGTTGCATGCATCCGTGCATACAACAAAGTCCTTGTTTGGGTCTGCTATTTTTTAAAATAGGTGCAGTTGTTAACAATTCTTTTAATTTCTTAAAACTTTCTTCACACTTTTGATCCCAAACAAATTTCTTACCCTTATTTTGCAAATAAGTTATAGGATTCGCAATTCGTGAGAATCCTTCTATAAAATTCTGGTAGTAACATGTAATTCCCATGAAATATCGTACACCAATTACGTCTTTATGGGCAGGCCATTCATTAATTGCTTTTATCTTGTCTGGGTCTACTACGATTCCATCCTTGGATATCACATGCCCTAGATACTGTATTTTATCTTTGAAGAAATCACATTTGTTGAATTTAATGTAAAGTTGGTGTTCTCTTAACACTTGTAAAATTATCTTTAAGTGTTCATCATGTTCCTCTTTAGTCTTAGAATAAATTAATATGTCATCAATGAATACCACTACAAATTTCTACAGTTTATGTTTTTCTCTTTTAAGCCTTTTACTCATTTCAAATCTTGCCACCAAATTTCAGCTTTTCCTGTCAGATTATAAATTGCCATTTTAGTTTTTAACTAACTTGAGTAGTTGTAAATTTAAAAATATTTATTCATACCGGACAGCCATGCTTCGGCTTCCTCACTCTTTTATGTCTCTCTATTAAAAGTTGGTGGTTTAATCTTCTTAAATTCTCCAAAAATTTCTGCGTATGGTTTGTACTTAGTTTTTTTAGTGTAGCAGTCACTTTCACTATGATCGTTGGAATACTGATGCTTCTTCCTGTGTGTTTTAACATTAATTTAAGAAGAAGAACTAGTTTCATAATCAATAAGTTTTAGCTTTTTACCTTTACGTTGGTAGGGCATGTAACATCCCTCTCCAATGATAAAAAAAAAACATTATGTTTGATTTTTTTAATTATTTTATTATTTTTGAGATTATGCAATAAGGAAGCCAGATGAGAAATCGGCTGACTTAAGTCCTAGGAGGACTGTTGTAAGCAAACAATTTTATTAAATTAATATAAGAATGAGTAGGAACAACCAAGTTAAATGAGGAGATCATGCATGGAGAAGTGGGGGACAAGTTAGAGTTAGCCTCTGGGGAACCAGAACAAGTGTCATGAGTGTATTTAAGACACTAGACACACCCTGAAAATCAGGGATTTGATTAGCTACGAAAATTCCATGAGGAATTGGCTGCTAATGGTAAGACCTAGGCAAAACTATAAAAGGATGGCATATGTGAGGAGGCAGGACGCTGCTGAGTATGCCGGAGAGGATTTCACTTGCTGTGTGAGCACTCTGTGTTAGGCAAGGGATTCAGGAAACAAGACTGAGTTTGAGGCTGACTGTCCACATTTCTCCATGCATGTGTCTAGCTCGGGGGTGATTGCGGACAGACTTGGTGTTTGTACCTAATCTACGGTTGGGAGGAACGTGGCTGTTCCTACTGCATTTGGTTTACAAGTTCCAGGTTTTGTTATCTCAGACTCTAAGTAATTTCTATTATTTATCTGTCTCCATTTGTTAAAAATATAGTGTTTATAGTGTCTAGGTAATTTTCTGTGATTCGAATAATGCTTGCACTGTAACATAGATATTTAGTATTGAGGATAAAACAAAAGACAAAATGGAATGGATAATGTAACCACAGAGGGATCATTTTATCATTGCTTACAAATTGATCTATAAAGCCTCAGTAAGGAATTGCATGATTTCTGTACATTCTTAGTATTTATTATATCGATTTTACCATTGTTCACAAATTGATCTATAAAGCCCTCAGTAAAAATTACATGATTTATGTACTTTCTTATTGGTTACTAAATCGATCTTCATTGTTATGAAGTAGATCTATAAAGTCTCGATGGAAATTACACGATTTTTCTCTCACATCCTTTTGATTATTATATTATCTAATTAGAGTCTAGGGGATAAATCTTGACCTTCGTTATACTCCACGACAGATAAAGAAAAACATGGATCATGAATAGTATAGAAGTACTCTGTACAGAAATTCCATGATTTTCCATGCGGACATGATTAGGGTATTATTGTTTCATCGCAGATAGAATATGGAGATTTAGTACTGAAACGATATATTTATCCCAACTACCTGTATATTATGAAGAAAACAATGTATTATCCCAATTACCTGCATATTAGGAATATTTATAAGTTTCATTAAAACTAACTCTCTTGGATCGAATGCCAACACCCTCCGTTATCCTTCATGGAATAATCTCTAACTTAAGGGATAATTCTCGACCTAATTCTTTAAACCCTCACACAAGCCTTTGTATTCCACCCTCATTTGCAGGAAAATTATGTAAAGGCAAGTCATAAAATAGTATTCGAGGGTCGCCGTCGTTCATGATATCTACACTGGAAGTTAGGGTATCTAAACACTAGATACACCAACAGTATGAATTTAGAAGAAAATCGATAACAGTGCTTCTATCATATCATTATCATTTTCAAGGATCTATTCTGTTAATGTAATTTCCAGGCAAAGCCTCTATAGTAATATAGAAATTAAAATAGCTTTTTCCAGGCTTTGCGAGGATATTTTAAAAATCATGTTTAAACAGAAAGGTACAACGGACCCACACAACAGTTGGTCTGACAAGTTCTAATTTGGAACGCAATCATTTACTACAGTTCACATTTCATCCGGTAGACAGTCAGCTTACAAAGAAGAGATAAACGAAAACTTCAGAGTTCTTTAAACACAGAATCCTTTACAATTGTCCCCACGACTGGTGAACTAAGGTTTTATACCATCATGATTTTTAGAGTTCCCACATAAAATCATTTATCTACCACGCAGGCATACAAAATGGTTGAAAACATAAAATACAGAGACCTTTGTCCTAATAACCATATCTGTCTGTAATACTTAAGGAAAACGGAAAATGGCATCATATCAACTCTGTAGTTCTATCTAAACAGGATTTTAAAGCATCTAAGATCAAAACCACTTTCCAGTGCTAACTCTGAGGTTGTATAACCATGAAGAACAAATCCGTTTCACTCATAGCATTACAAAATGTTCCGTATTCTGATAAATTCGATAGGTTATTGAAATCCTTCGGGAGGATAGAAACAGAAAACCCCGATATTAATTTCAGTTATTTCAATACGCATTTCTCTATAACCTAGAACCACAGGAAGAAAATAACATAAAGGAATAGTTATTACATAGGATTCGTGGCAGAAAACCCAGGCCACAACGAATCCCTGAAGCTTCAAAATGAACTAACCATGACATGCAAACTACAAACTTCATGTTGCCGTTGAAGAGGACTTCCCCAGTTTTCCTGTTGTCATATGAAGGCAAAGGAGCGATACCACTTACCGTTAGAAAAGGTCCCCTCTACAACCTGCGCTGTCTCGAACTGGAAATACCTACCACCATTGCAAACAGTTCATTATTAGCAAAAGGGTAACAGAGCACACTACTAAAACCATCTATTAGAAGACTGTCGAGTTACAGTATTGAAGGTTACCTCCGAGGCAACGCAGGGAAGTAGCTGCGCCTTTAAAGCAAGGAGAACTTCCTCTGGAGTAACCACGATTGCATAAATCGTTTCCTCCTCATTGCAGAAGAAGATACAAGGGATCAAGGTTTGATCAAAGCGCCAGGGTTTGGTGGGACAAACTTGTGAACCCCAATTCGAATGCCAAAGAGGAAACTATTCCAGAGAGTTTCGAGTTTTTGCTGAGGAGTTACTTACCCCAATGCCGAGACAACCAACCCTGTCCTTTCAGGTGCAGATGGCACCATAACCTTCGAACACATTAAATGTAGTCACATGGCCGTCTGGAAAAACAGTGAATGACCCCAGTACGATTACCCTGCATTGTAAATGTTAGCATAAGTCGTAGGTCCTTCCATGTTAAAAGGGCTTATAAATTAATGTGTGGCTTATTTGAATTACCTAGCTGAGTAATACATGTGGTGAAGATCAAACTTTATCATTTCGAGGTTGGAATAATATTAGTGCTCTTATCGTTCTTGACATGTCTGAGATTTAAGGATTGTGCATTGTTGTTATCTACAACCTTGATAGCATGGAGATGTATTTTTTCGAAGTTGGCATTGGTATAAGGGGTCCGATTTAGAACCATTTAACACATTTATTAGTCCAAACTTATGATCGTTGTGGGATGGTATGCTATGTGTAAGTGTGACGCTATGCATAAACAAAATCGTAAGACTGGGTTTGTTAAAAGATCCATACCTTGTTACGACATCATGGGAAAACTCCAGGAGCATAGAAACCTGCATACCAGAAAAGAAGGGAGGATTAGCCGCAGCTAAGTAAGTGGTATGTCAACGTAATAACCTTCTAGCTAATAGGAAAACAAGGAAAGGACACCTGTAAGTTCAATGTTACGAAGACATTAATAAAATTAGATACTGAAAAATGTAGAACTGTCTTCTATTTAGGTACTATAAAGTGAACTGAAATTACAAAGTTAAGATTTAAAGGATAAGAAAATAAAAATAAAAAATTTATGGAGATTTCACATATGGTATCAGAGCTAGATTCAACCGTGTCGCCTTGGAAACACCTAGTTTTTGTTGCACAGGAAATAAAAATTTAATATATATATTTGAATGTTGCATGCGTATGTTCCAGTTTGAAATTTCAGATGACTTCGCATGAGGAATATGGAGAAGAGCCTGAAAGAAACGAACAGGCGAGAACAGCAGAACATTCGGAAGCAAGTCAGGTATTAGAAACCATGAGAAGCCTGATCGTGGAGATACAGAGTTTCAAAGCAGACAATGAGCAACTGAAGAAAGCTCAGGAAAAACAACAAGAAATCAATGAGATTTTGCTGCAGAGTCTTCATGAAAGGAACAATGGTGAAAAACAGAAGGAGGATACTAAGAGGAAAGAGGAGACTGATGAGAACGCTGAGAAGAAGGGAGATTCCTCCAATGAGACCCATAAATCTGAGCATCAAGACAAGACTATGGGGAAAAGAAAGGTTGACCATCTAGAGGGTGAATTCAAAAAAATAAAACCTACCAGCTTCGATGGAGAATCAAAAACTGTCGAAGAAGCAGAAGCCTGGCTGCTGGACATAAAAAAATACTTTCAAATCTACAATTACTCCAATAATATGAAAGTCAGAATGGCTGTGTACAACCTAAAGGGGAAGGCCAGCATATGGTGGCAAGACCTGAATATTTCCCAGGGACTGAAAGAAAAGAACCTTGAATGGTCGGAATTTAAGAAATATTTCAAGAAGCAATACTTATCAGAAAGTTATTATGAAAGAAAAACCAAGGAATTTTACGAATTAAAGCTGGGTCAAATGACGATGGAAGATCTTACCAATAAATTCCTAGACCTATTACGGTTCGTCCCATATATCAAGGAAGAAAAACTGAAGGTACAACGGTTCTTAAGCTGCCTGCCATAGTCCTATAAAGATCGAATTGAGTTCGACAATCCCAGAACTTTAGAAGAAGCACTGAGAAAGGCCAGACTATGTTTTGAGCAATACAAACAAAGGAATGATACTACTAAAGCATGGAAGGACAAGAAACAGGAAAAGTTTAACCAACGGAAGAAAGGTTACAAACCCCCGCCCTTCAGGAACATGCCCAAAAACTTCCAGGGAAATTCATTTCCCAGAAATGAACAGTTACAGCAGAAAACTTTTAAAACCCCTAACATGGGAATACAAGGAAGTATCGGTATTCCTAAGGAACCCCTGAAATGCTGGGAATGTGGTGAAGCCCATTTACGCAGGAATTGTCCCCGATACAATGAAACAAATAGGGTACTGCATAATATGCAAGAAGCATCCACAGTGGGAGACATTGGGAAAAGTTATCACCGAATTAATGCAACCTTAGAGGACCGACAGGCAGATCATCAATCTGCAATTGTGGAAATTGAAGGTAAAATTTCTGACCATACTTGTACTATTTTAATTGACCCTGGGGCCACTTTAAGCTACATCACTCCCAAGATGATGGAGCACTGTCAGCTCACCAAGGTAAAGCACCCAAAGCCCTGGCTAGTTCAGTTAGCTACAGGAGCAAAGAGGAAGGTAACTGAATACATATCTGATTGCGAACTTCAAATACAGGACCACAAAACAAAAATTAATTTAAATGTGTTGCCTTTAGGATCTTACGACATGATAATAGGTATGGACTGGCTTGAAAGGTATAGAGTAGTACTGAACTGCTTTACCAAAAACTTTACCTACATTGCGGAAGACCAAACTCTAAGAACAGTGATTGGAAAACAGAAACCTGTTTCTGTTAGGCAGATTTCTGCTATGCAGCTAAAGAAGTGCATGAGGAAAGGATGCAAGATTTACGCCGTAAGAGTATCTGATTTACTTCTCAATGAAAGTCAGACTTCCATAGCAGAGCATCCTGTCTTGGGTGAGTTCCTAGACGTATTTCCAGAGGAAATACCAGGATTACCTCCTCAACAAGAAATAGATTTCTCCATTGAACTCTTACCAGGATCAGCACCAGTGTCAAAAGTACCTTATAGAATGATTATCCCAGAATTGACGGAATTAAAGATTCAGATTCAAGAATTACTAGACAAAGGGTATATAAGACCTAGTGTCTCGCCTTGGGGTGCACCGGTCCTGTTTGTCAAGAAAAAGGATGGGACTCTAAGACTATGTATTGACTATAGGAAACTGAATAAGGTAACTGTTAAGAATAAATACCCCTTACCACGAATCAATGATTTGTTCGACCAAGTAGGGGGAGCCAGGATCTTTTCCAAACTGGATCTTCGATCTGGGTACCATCAGATTCGTATTAAAAACGAAGACATAAGTAAAACCGCATTCCGTACCCGATACGGACACTATGAATTTGTAGTAATTCCTTTTGGGTTAACCAACGCCCCTGCCACATTCATGTGTTTAATGAATGGTATCTTCAACAAATATCTAGACCAGTTTGTGTTGATTTTTATTGATGATATCCTAATATACTCTAAGTCGGAGGAAGAACATGAACAACATATAAGAATCGTATTGCAAACCTTGAGGGACCACCAGTTGTATGCAAAGTTGGAGAAATGTGAGTTCTTTAAAAAGGAAATTCAGTACCTAGGCCATATTATTTCTGCTGAAGGAATTTCAGTCGACCCACAGAAAATAAAAGCCATAGCGGATTGGCCAGTACCAAGAGATGTAGCTGATATTAGATCTTTCATGAGAATCACAGGTTACTATCGGAGGTTCATTGAGGGATTCTCGAAGATCGCCTATCCCATTACCTCACTACAGAAAAAGGGGATAAAGTTTGTGTGGTCCTGCAAGTGTCAGGAAAGTTTTGAATGACTCAAAGAGTTGCTGACCAAGGCACCTGTTCTAAAAGTGGCAAACCCATGTAAAGATAACACGGTGTGTACGGATGCGAGCAAAGAGGGAGTAGGAGGAGTATTGTCCCAGGACGGGCATGTAGTGTGTTATGAATTACGGAAATTAAAGGAACATGAACACAACTATGTGGTTCATGACTTGGAATTAACAGCAGTAGTACACGCACTGAAAATGTGGCGTCACTACCTGCTGGGAAAGAAGTTTTTGTTATTAACCGATAACACTTGCGTCAAGAACTTATTTAACCAACCAGGACTCAATGCCAGACAAGCAAGGTGCATGTCCTTCTTAAGTGAATTCGACTTTGATGTAAGACACATAAAGGGTAAGGAAAATACAGTGGCAGATGCACTTAGTCGAAGGACCCACGAGGTGTACGAGATAATAATGAGTCAACCAGAAAGTAATCTCATGGACAAAGTAATAATGGCAAGCAAACAGGACGCAGAATATATAAATCTGCAAAGAAAAATTCAGCAAAACGAAATAAACATGAACGGGACAGATTTCAAAATGGATCAGAGAGGTCTGATTTGGTTCAAAGATAGGCTGTACATGCCTAATGTTGCAGAATTTAAACTGTTTATTCTAAATGAGATGCACAAACCTCCTTTTGCAGGTCATCCCGGGTATAAAAAAAATGATAACAGCTCTTAGAAAACAGTTCTTTTGGCCTAAATTAAAAACTGACCTAGCTGATTATTTATCTAAATGCTTGGAATGTCAACAGGTGAAGGCATATCATAGGCATCCTGCTGGGTTGTTACAACCATTACCAATTCCTGAATGGAAATGGGAAGTGATTTCACTAGATTTTATCACAAGTTTGCCGAGAACACAACGTCAACATGATTCCATAATGGTGGTGGTTGACAAATTTAGCAAATCTGCACATTTCATTCCGGTAAAAACCACCTACAAGGCGGAAAATATTGCAGGAATATTTCTAAAAGAAATATTCAGATTACACGGAGTACCAAAGATGGTAATTTCAGATAGGGATGTAAAATTTACCTCCAAGTTCTGGAAATCTTTATTTGCAGGTTTGGAAACAAGAATTAATTTCAGCACAAGCTATCACCCTGAAACGGATGGATAGACTGAACGTACAAATCAGATCATTGAAGATATGCTGAGAATGTACGTCATGGAGAGACCCACCAAATGGGAAGACTACTTACATCTGGTAGAGTTCGCTTACAACAACGGGTACCAAGCATCATCAAGAATGAGTCCATTCGAAATTCTTTATGGGAGAAAGTGCACTACCCCAGTTAGCTGGGATAGTCCGGTCGATCGCTTATTGGTAGGACCAGATTTGCTGAAAGACATGGAACAAACAGTCCAAAGAGTACAGAAGAATTTAAAGGTGGCCCAGGACCGCCAAAAGAGCTATGCTGATCTGAAAAGACGAGATAAGGAGTTCTCAGTTGGAGACCATGTATACTTGCGGGTTAAACCAAAGAAAAGCTCACTCCGGCTGGGGAGTTGCAATAAACTGGCACCATGATTCTGTGGGCCTTTCCAAATACTTGAAAGGATTGGACCCGTAGCTTATAAACTGGCATTACCCGCACACTTCAAAATTCATAATATTTTTCACATTTCGCTATTGAAAAAATATATTCACAACCCCACTCATATTATTGATTGGAATTTGATACAGGAGGCTCCAGAAGGCGAATTTCAAGTGGAACCTTTACGCATTCTGGACAGGAAAGAAACAGTACTTCGGAACCGATCCATCGCTCAGGTAAAGGTACAATGGAAGCACTTTAGTCCTGAGGAGGCAACCTGGGAATTGGAAAGCGAAATACTAGAAAGGTACCCGAATCTATTCCCAGAACCGATGGAGGAAGACTAGAACACTAAGGACAGTGTTCACAATAAGGGGGCAAGGATGTAACATCCCTCTCCAATGATAAAAAAAAACATTATGTTTGATTTTTTAAATTATTTTATTATTTTTGAGATTATGCAATAAGGAAGCCAGATGAGAAATCGGCTGACTTAAGTCCTAGGAGGACTGTTGTAAGCAAACAATTTTATTAAATTAATATAAGAATGAGTAGGAACAGCCAAGTTAAATGAGGAGATCATGCATGGATAAGTGGGGGACAAGTTAGAGTTAGCCTCTGGGGAACCAGAACAAGTGTCAGGAGTGTATTTAAGACACTAGACACACCCTGAAAATCAGGGATTTGATTAGCTGCAAAAATTCCATGAGGAATTGGCTGCTAATGGTAATACCTAGGCAAAACTATAAAAGGATGGCATATGTGAGGAGGCAGGACGCTGCTGAGTATGCCGGAGAGGATTTCACTTGCTGTGTGAGCACTCTGTGTTAGGCAAGGGATTCAGGAAACAATACTGAGTTTGAGGCTAACTGTCCACATTTCTCCATGCATGTGTCTGGCTCGGGGGTGATTGCGGACAGACTTGGTGTTTGTACCTAATCTACGGTTGGGAGGAACGTGGCTGTTCCTACTGCATTTGGTTTACAAGTTCCAGGTTTTGTTATCTCAGACTCTAAGTAATTTCTGTTATTTATCTGTCTCCATTTGTTAAAAATATAGTGTTTATAGTGTCTAGGTAATTTTTTGTGATTCGAATAATGCTTGCACTGTAACATAGATATTTAGTATTGAGGATAAAACAAAAGACAAAATGGAATGGATAATGTAACCGCAGAGGGATCATTTTATCATTGCTTACAAATTGATCTATAAAGCCTCAGTAAGGAATTGCATGATTTCTGTACATTCTTAGTATTTATTATATCGATTTTATCATTGTTCACAAATTGATCTATAAAGCCCTCAGTAAAAATTACATGATTTCTGTACTTTCTTATTGGTTATTAAATCGATCTTCATTGTTATGAAGTAGATCTATAAAGTCTCGGTGGAAATTACACGATTTTTCTCTCACATCCTTTTGATTATTATATTATCTAATTAGAGTCTAGGGGATAAATCTTGACCTTCGTTATACTCCACGAAAGATAAAGAAAAACATGGATCATGAATAGTATAGAAGTACTCTGTACAGAAATTCCATGATTTTCCATGCGGACGTGATTAGGGTATTATTGCTTCATCGCAGATAGAATATGGATATTTAGTACTGAAACGATATATTTATCCCAACTACCTGTATATTATGAAGAAAGCGATGTATTATCCCAATTACCTGCATATTAGGAATATTTATAAGTTTCATTAAAACTAACTCTCTTGGATCAAATGCCAACACCCTCCGTTATCCTTCACGGAATAATCTCTAACTTAAGGGATAATTCTCGACCTAATTCTTTAAACCCTCACACAAGCCTTTGTATTCCACCCTCATTCGCAGGAAAATTCTGTAAAGGCAAGTCATAAAATAGTATTCGAGGGTCGCCGTCGTTCATGATATCTACACTGGCAGTTAGGGTATCTAAACACTAGATACACCAACAGTATGCATTTAGAAGAAAACCGATAACAGTGCTTCTATCATATCATTATCATTTTCAAGGATCTATTCTGTTAATGTAATTTCCAGGCAAAGCCTCTACAGTAATATAGAAATTAAAATAGCTTTTTCCAAGCTTTGCGAGGATATTTTAAAAATCGTGTTTAAACAGAAAGGTACAACGGACCCACACAACAGTTGGTCTGACAAGTTCTAATTTGGAACGCAGTCATTTACTACAGTTCACATTTCATCTGGTAGACAGTCAGCTTACAAAGAAGAGATAAACGAAAACTTCAGAGTTCTTTAAACACAGAATCCTTTATAATTGTCCCTACGACTGGTGAAATAAGGTTTTATACCATCATGATTTTTACAGTTCCCACATAAAATCATTTATCTACCACGCGGGCATACAAAATGGTTGAAAACAGAAAATACAGAGACCTTTGTCCTAATAACCATATCTGTCTGTAATACTTAAGGAAAACGGAAAATGGCATCATATCAACTCTGTAGTTCTATCTAAATAGGATTTTAAAGCATCTAAGATCAAAATAACTTTCGAGTGCTAACTCTGAGGTTGTAGAACCATGAAGAACAAATCTGTTTCACTCATAGCATTACAAAATGTTCCGTATTCTGATAAATTCGATAGGTTATTGAAATCCTTCGGGAGGATAGAAACAGAAAACCCCGATATTAATTTCAGTTATTTCAATACGCATTTCTCTATAACCTAGAACCACACGAAGAAAATAACATAAAGGAATAGTTATTACATCGGATTCGTGGCAGAAAACCCACGCCACAACGAATCCCTGAAGCTTCAAAATGAACTAGCCATGACATGCAAACTACAAACTTCATGTTGCCGTTGAAGAGGACTTCCCCAGTTTTCCTGTTGTCATATGAAGGCAAAGGAGCGATACCACTTACCATTAGAAAAGGTCCCCTCTACAACTTGCGCTGTCTCGAACTGGAAATACCTACCACCATTGCAAACAGTTCATTATTAGCAAAAGG
Organism: Larix kaempferi; assembly: GCA_027924585.1. Lineage (NCBI taxonomy): Eukaryota > Viridiplantae > Streptophyta > Pinopsida > Pinales > Pinaceae > Larix > Larix kaempferi. Next base: position 15,263,990 of record BSBM01000249.1, read on the forward strand.
GTAACAGAGCACACTACTAAAACCAGCTATTAGAAGACTGTCGAGTTACAGTATTGAAGGTTACCTCCGAGGCAACGCAGGGAAGTAGCTGCGCCTTTAAAGCAAGGAGAACTTCCTCTGGAGTAACCACGATTGCATAAATCGTTTCCTCCTCATTGCAGAAGAAGATACAAGGGATCGAGGTTTGATCAAAGCGCCAGGGTTTGGTGGGACAAACTTGTGAACCCCAATTCGAATGCCAAAGAGGAAACTATTCCAGAGAGTTTCGAGTTTTTGCTGAGGAGTTACTTACCCCAACGCCAAGACAACCAACCCTGTCCTTTCAGGTGCAGATGGCACCATAACCTTCGAACACATTAAATGTAGTCACATGGCCGTCTGGAAAAACAGTGAATGACCCCAGTACGGTTACCCTGCATTGTAAATGTTAGCATAAGTCGTAGGTCCTTCCATGTTAAAAGGGTTTATAAATTAATGTGTGGCTTATTTGAATTACCTAGCTGAGTAATACATGTGGTGAAGATCAAACTTTATCATTTCGAGGTTGGAATAATATTAGTGCTCTTATCGTTCTTGACATGTCTGAGATTTAAGGATTGTGCATTGTTGTTATCTACAACCTTGATAGCATGGAGATGTATTTTTTCGAAGTTGGCATTGGTATAAGGGGTCCGATTTAGAACCATTTTAACACATTTATTAGTCCAAACTTATGATAGTTGTGGGATGGTATGCTATGTGTAAGTGTGACGCTATGCATAAACAAAATAGTAAGACTGGGTTTGTTAAAAGATCCATACCTTGTTACGACATCATGGGAAAACTCCAGGAGCATAGAAACCTGCATACCAGAAAAGAAGGGAGGATTAGCCGCAGCTAAGTAAGTGGTATGTCAACGTAATAACCTTCTAGCTAATAGGAAAACAAGGGAAGGACACCTATAAGTTCAATGTTACGAAGACATTAATAAAATTAGATACTGAAAAATGTAGAACTGTCTTCTATTTAGGTACTATAAAGTGAACTGAAATTACAAAGTTAAGATTTAAAGGATAAGAAAAAAAAAAAAAAAAATTATGGAGATTTCACAGGGCATGGTTCCAGATTCATAATTATTTTATGTTCCTTCATTCTTATCATTATTATGGAATTTATCCAATGGGATTTTATTCAGCTCCTCTTGAGATTTTAGAATTTGTTCGTTCTCCTCTGTAACGGTTTTATTTTTGTTTTTAAATCTCTTACTATTCTCAATAATTCAGATGAGTTATCGTTTAATTCAACAAATATATTTTCTGCATTAATGTGTTCCTCCTCATTATTATTTTGATCATTAAGGTGGGACCTGTCCTGAGTTGACTCTTCTAGTCCTTCCATACCTGCAAACTAAATATAAAAAGTGCTTAACAGAAAACAAAATTAAACAAAATTAGTAGTTGTATTTTCTGTTTTAAATTTAATTGCGTGAGTTGAGCCACTTTCAAGCCTAGAGTTTGAACTTGCGCTTTGATACCACATGTAACATCCCCAAATTTCATAAAAATTACAAATTTTCCTGAATAGTGTAAATGCTATTTATTTGTTATGTAGAAGATACTTTTAATGATAGTTGTCTCAATAAGAACTATTCTCTCATATTTATGATGTCGTCTTATATTTATTTATTCATCATCGTAATTCATTTTAAATGTCGTAGTGACATAAATGTTTATCAAGCTACTGTCAGAATTTATGTGTTAAATTCTCAGGTAGTTTTATCTTATATATGAATGTCTCTTATATTTATTTAATTTGCATACAACATTATTCTTTCGACTTATTTATGGATCAACATTTAATCTAGTCTTTGCAACTTTACAATTATAATTTTATGCTTACTAACCTTTTTATTTTTTTTATGAAGGGTTCCTATGGGTACCCCGAGGCTTACTTAGCTATTTGCATAGCTAATGCTCTTACTACTATTGTACATATTGCAAGTGAGAGTACAATCTTCAGTTGAAGATCGAATTACTGTACGTCCTTTGGCTTGTAGTAATTACCCTATACTTTGATATTAAATATGCATATCAGAAATCATACTTGGAAACCTAGGGTAAGACCTACCCTAGCTATGTTTGCCATTTAAAAGAGTTTTATTCATTTTAATGTCATTTATATACATTTTAAAAGTAAATATATCTATAAATATTTTATCTTAAACTTGTCATAATGTTCACTATATATGGTTCCATATTGATTATCAATATGAGTTAAAAACGAGATAGCAATTCCAATTATTGTTTTATTAATATTATAATGTGATCATAGTTTAACACCATATCATCAAATCTTAAATATTATAAAGTTCTTATATGTGAAATATTTATATGTGGCACGGTATTAATCCTTGGCCACGATTAAACTCTTATAACATGAACATGAATGGACTTTAGGATATAATGCAACCATGAACTTGTGATCTATATTATGCATAGTTTCAACGTATGAACTCTTAGTGGAACTCTTCGTTGGCACCTTGGCAAGTTAACACTTAAATGTTGCATTAAATGAAGCTATGGTGGAATGCACAATTGGAAACCCCATGGCAGTTGCTTCACGTGATGGATTTGGGTTTTTGGATAAACCCTGACCATTTTTTGAATGAATACCAAACCCTCACTAGCTCTTTTTATTTCATTCTTTTTGCAAAACAGGTGGTGGAGGCCGACAGCCTCCCAAGATGATAGGGTTTGAATGCTTCATGTGATGTTCCACGGTTTCGATGGTGGTTTGCATTGTTATAGTTGGAAGCTCGTCTGAATGGCACCTGCCATAGGTAAGCCAACAACTTATAGCGCAGTGTAATTCATTGTTTTTATTCATCTTTTAAAATCGTTTCTAAATCCTATTTCTTGTTGGTGTTTACTGTGGAGTGACAGGTTTGCGTCTCGGCTGGGTTTTCTACTAGCTTATCGGGTAGCTACTCCATCGTGGTTTTGAAATATGCACTGGTAAGCCTCGGTGATTCTCTAGTAAACCTGATTAGTAACTCTTGACATGAATGGTGATGATAGGGCAACAGAGCCACACAGTAGACTTTGTCAAGATGAAGGTTACCACGGATATTTGGTCTTTGCAAATTGTTTTTATATCTTAGAAGCCATATGGAATTTTGTAACTATGAGGGATGGACCTTTGAGCCTTGGCTCGCATTGGTTTCTCAACGCTTCCCTTAATTATTGTTCTATAAAGGAATTTCATGGATTAATAAAAATGGTTTTCAGATTTCAAAGTATGGTTTGCTCCAATATTAGGAGAAATGCTCTCGGCATTCTCGTAATTTTAATATGGATAGATTTTGATATTATACTAGTGTTTAGGGCTAAGCCCATCTTTTGACTCTATTGGAAATTATTGTTTATGTTGTTCTTTTGTAAAATTTCCATTATAATAGAATTACAGGGTTAATACGTTAACCCTAAACATTATATAAAATAGTTGTGGTTCAATGTTTAAGAAACTTATGGGGTTTGAACCCCGGTACAATGTTACGAGTTTAAGTTTGAAAGATAATGTTTTTAGAACCAACTCTGGGCGAGTCGAGGCTCGAGCCCTGGAGTTCTGTATGGTACCTGTAACGCCAAGAAGGTGACGAAATATATTCTGTCTTAAAAATAAATTTTGATTGTAATACATATTAGTTTGCTTCTTTGTTGTACACAAGTTGGAAAATGGATATCAGTACTCGATGAAATAAGTACGATTCATAGGATTTTGATGAACCCATGGGTGAGCCCTTTACGGGTCTCAAACCCAAGTCTATTATTACTTATGTAATGTTCATATAAGGGAGTTTATAATGTGTTGTTAAGCCGGCGAGGTGGTCTTAGGGTTTTGAATTTTAACTTGTAAATGATGTAACCGAGTTCAGTTAGTTGTATTATTGACTTGTTCTGGAACTCACATGTACTATCTCTACAGTCTTATGACTTGTGATTATGTAAAGGGTTTCAACCCTCGATATTACTGATGAGTACTTAAATTTGTTTTGCTTAGATAACCGTTATATATTTTATAGTTGGGATTATTATTCAAATAGAATATTCCTCCAGTAGTATGACTCAGCATGTTTATGTTTATTCAATAATCTCTATGTAAAATATTTTATATTGATATTATGTGATGGAACGATGCATTATGCTTATTGTTTATTAATAAAAAATGTATATACATGCATACTCTTCTAGGTAGGTAGGAACTCTACATACTAAAATGACTTATGTTAAAGTTGAATCTACAAGGATTCGATAAGCGATGTTTTCTAAATTAAAAGCAATGATGGTACATTTATTCTGTCTATAGTTGAATCCTGTACTGGTTTGGTAGAGTAACTCTATTTATATGAATGCAAATAAGAAACCTAGGGTTTCACTTAACTTCTATGCATAGACATAGTATGTTTTTAGAAAAAGACTTTACTTTCTCATTATGAAAATAACTTCTAGGATATCCAATAACAATTTTTTCGTATAAATAAATATATTTTGTGGCATTTAAAATCAAATAGAGTTACTGATATAAAACAGATTCTATCTATGATACTCAATCATTCTGATCTATTTATAATTTTCCTTCTCTGTACTAGAGTACGGCACATAGTGTGTGTGGAAAAATACACATAAGTATCTCATTCATTTTTACTATATATCTAATCTATTCCTTCAATTCACACTATAAAAGCAGACTCATAATTATCCTCTATACTAACTGAATCAAATATGGAATTTATGATACATTTAGACATCTTCAGAAATAGATAAACAGTAAAAATGATAAGATGATAGGAACTTGATACTGAAGAGGGAAACAAACCCCCAAGGGAGTCCGTTCCACCCAACCTTCTCCTGAAGACAGCCAAGTCACTTGCCTTAGGACCCCCGAGCTTGCTCACTAAACCAATAGGATGAAGATGTTGTGTGGAGGCAAATGTTATCCTCTGCAACTCAGCAGTGATGTTGACAATACTCCAGAATGAGACTTATGCTTTTCAGAAATATTGAGTTTTGCATATAGCATTACTAACTTAGATTAACAAACTTATCTCAATCAATCCCTCTAGCCTTCCCCTCATCGAATCTCTTGTGCATTCTCTTTTTTTGTTCATAATTATCACAAGGTAAAAATTGATTATCCTCCTCCTCCAATTCCATGGGTGTAATAGATTGCCTAGGTATTTGGTCAATTTTACAATTATTGAGCCACCTTGGTTCCACTTCCTTGGGGAACATGACCATAAATGTAGGGAAGTTGCCACCTACAACAGCTAGAGGTGCATTGATGATGCTGCCAAGTGTCAATTTGCTCTCCACCCTAGTTCATTCCTCCTAGTGGGTGAGTGGACACTCTTTAAACAGTCTCCTTGGGATATTTGTCTCATCTTTTATTTATTAATAATAAAATATTAGAGTAATTAATTACAGCCATCCATGACCCCACTTGGTCAATAATCATAAAACTTTACAATAACATATAACATAATGTTTTTCTCATAATATAAAATGTTGAGATTTTGGGTATGTGACACTTCCATACATTTTTAAGTGAGTAAAGAATCTATTAATACTAGTTTTGACATGCAACAAAAGGAGTTGGAAAGATAAAAGATGCTAGTAATGTTTGATGCCTATGTTAAATGTGTGTAGGTGCATGACTACAAGAGAACTAATTTGTTTTTCCATGGAGGGAAAATTGGATTACTTAAACAACTCAAAGACAAAGGAGTTGGCTCAAAACAAACTCAGATGTATTCTTGAAACATTTTGCCACTAATTCTAGTAAGAGATCCAAAGATTCGAACTACTCCTAAAATATCTTAAAATAAGAAATAACAAAGGAATCAATAGGAAACTTGAAGTTGAATGCATCTTTAAAATAGTGAGAAATTCCTATGAAAAAAGTATGTAGTACAAATAATTAGGCTTTAGATATAATTGGGGAATAACACTTTAGACAATAGAATGAAATCTTAA